>CM066251.1:7552077-8094577 GCA_033675135.1 Frankliniella intonsa
CGTCACGTTAGGATTTCCAGGACGCCCCCGCCCCACAACAGCACCTCGACCGAAGCGTATTGCAGATGAGCCTGGCTTGCGCTGTCACTACCCCAAACTTGTGTGTCAAACTAAATCCCAACGTCAAGCTGCTGCTCGAGTGATGGCAGGGCGACAGCCAGCTGGAGGGTGAGGCGGGGCGAGGCGAGGTGGGGCGGGGCGGGGCGGGGCAGGGCGAGACGAGACGGGTGTGACGGCCAAAAAGTAATCCCACGTGGATATTAAAGGCGGAGCTAGAGGATCTGTGCCCCGCCCCGCCCCGGGTCTCACCCCTCTGCACTTGACAGATACGGCGCGGCGCTGCGCTCTGGTCCATCCCAGGCCAGCCCGGCGAGGCGAGGCGAGGCGAGGTCCGTCAGACCCGTTCGTCCGACTCCCACTTTTGTGTTTCTTTTTCCCCCTCTCTCCCGCCCCCGCCCCGACCCGCCCCGCCCCGCTGCTAATTCCTTTCTCTCCTCTCGACTCAACAACAATCTAAAATTGCCCAGGGCCGACGCGGAGAGAGAGGGGAGGGGGGAGTAGGAGGCGGGTTGTGGAGGTTGCGAGTTTGGAAGAGGAAGAAGAGGGAAGGGGACGGGCAGGGCAGGGCAGCGCGGCAGGCTGATTCCGCGAACGCAGTTTGTCGCTCTGTCTCGCTCGCACTCAAGGAACTTGCTGAATAGGTGCGAGCGAGATAGAGCGACGAAACGCGTTTGCGGAATCAGCCTACAGGGCCGGGCAGGGCCGCGCAGAGCAGACGGACCTACAGTGGGACCGGGCGGGGCCGGGCCGGGCTCTACCCACCCGGGTCCCGGCTGGCGGCGCGCCGACGTGCCGCACTCCGATCGAGTGGCGTCCTAATCAGTCCAGAATTGCAAAGTGGCGTCTAAAGCGAGGGTAGCAGAGTGAGTTCCAGGATGGAGGGAAGGGGAGGGAGGGCGGGGAGGAGGGGGGGAAGGGGGGTCTCCAGGGACCGCATCAGGACCGGGGAGGAGGGGACTTCAGGCGGGGACGATCTGCGCGGGGACGGGCGGGACCTTCGCCGACGATGGCGGGAGGACTGGTCTAGCAGCAGCACGGGCGAGGCGGTGAGTTTCTAGCCGAAAGAGAACGTTATGCTACCCACACAAGCACTCAAAGCTCAACATCGTGTGTGTGTGTGTGTGCGCGCGCGCGGTCTGTGGTCTGCGGGATATTGAGGCGCTTTTAGTGGCCAGCCTCCCCGCGCGGTGCGCGCCCCACGCTCAGGAGACGCCCCCACCCTCCTCCTCCTCCCATCCGCCGGCCCGGGGGGGGCCCCGCCCCGCCCCGCCCCGCCCCGCTCGGCACCCGCAGCGCGTCGCGCAGACAAAAGTTTGCGACATCAAACTGGCACACGGTCGTAACGAACGCCAGCTCACTTCCGGTCGTCGTCCGTCGTCGGGTCGTCGGCAACGGTTACTGCTTCCTCGAGCTCGAGTCCGGCAGGGCAGCGGCCGAAATATAAAGGTTCTCTGGTAAGGGATGCGGGTAGGGGGAGGGGGAGCTCGCGGCCGTGGCATAACTCCAAGAGAAAGCGAAGGGGCGGGGCGGGGGGGGGTGGGGGGGGGTGGGGCGGGTGGGTGCCATAGGCCTGCTAGAACTTTATTAATCGTGCCGGGGAGATCATCAAGTGGACCGCGTGGTGGGGGCGGGGCGGGGCGGGGCGGGGCGGGGCGGGGGTGCCGCGGCGCACCCTGATGAGCGGCGCGGGGCGTCAGCAGGGCGAGAGGGGGGGGGATGATTTGGAGGGGGGAGGGGGGAATAAGGCGGTGGACCTTCTGCTGACACAGCCTCTGTGCTCGGGATTCAGAGGCGCTCTGACCAGGAAGCGAGAGATTACAGTCTGCGTATTAAAAGGCGGACAGTCAGCACGACATTGACGGCGACATTGACATTAGCGCTCAGCCCGGCGACGGAGTGCCCAGCGCTGCCTCGAGCAATCGTAGCATTGCGGGGCGAGACGAATGGCGTTATATATCTGGGGCGGCCAAGCCTAGGAGGCGCGCCCCGGAATGGGCGGGGCGGGGCGGGGCGGGGCGGGGCGAACAGAGGCTCTCGCTGGCTCGCCCCGGGGACGATAGCAGGCAGCGCGAGGGAATCAGAAATAAAATCTCGCTTCGTATCAAGCGCGGGCCTCCCTCTCTCCCCCTGCGCCCGCAAGCGCCAGCTACAGAGTGAGCGGGGGAGGGGGGGGGGACGAGTGCCCCCCCCCCCACCACACACGATAACGATGTATCCCGAACCACACTTTACCTTCTTTCATCTTTTTTTTTTTCGTTTGCTTTTTTTGTGTGCTGTCGCGTATATGAGGACTGCACCATTCATACACCCCCCGCCTCGCGGTCCACCCCGCGCGCAGCATTATCGTAAAGGGGTGCAAGCCGAGCGGGTCGGCGGGGGGAGGGGAGGGGGGAGTCCACGTCGTTTGTCAAGAATTTATTTCGCTCCAACAATGATTTATTAGGCGCGCGAAGGCTTGTGATTTTCCTCGTCCTACAAGAGGAGAGAGAGAGAGGAGGGGGGATGGGAGAGAGAGAGAGAGGAGAGGGAGAGAATGGGGGAGGGATCGGTTTAGACGCGGGCCGCGCAGGACAGCGCGCTTCGCTTCGCTCCCGAGCTCTGGGTGAGTTACGCCCCACGAGGCTGCTCCAGACGTGAGCCTCTACGCGCCCAGAGAATTAAACACAAACCGAGCGGCTCAAGTTGCGCTTCCGGGCCCCGCCCCGCCCCGCCCCGCCCCGCCGGCGGGCAGCGCGCTGCCAAGCCGTTACGCCGTTACACTAGCAGCAGATGGCAGACTGCCACGCCGTCCACGCCGCGCATCGCTCGCTGACCCCCTCTCAGAGATGCGAGCGGCGGGACAGCGAGACGTTCTCGCAGTAGAAACCCAAGTGTGCGAATGTCGCACACTTGTACGTGAGTGAATGTCGCACATTGGTAGGTGTGTGAATGTCACACACTTGTAGGTGCGTGAATGTCGCACATTTGTAGGTGTGTGAATGTCACACACTTCTAGGTGAGTGGATGTCGCACATTTGTAGGTGTGTGAATCTCCATTCGGTTATCACTACGGTTGCCAAGCATAGCCGGAAAGCGGCTATATGGAGAAAATACACATGGATGGTTTTCGGTCCGTCCTGTCCCTCGGCGGCTGTTCGCGGGATGTCTGCGGGCTGTCTGCGGGCTGTCTGCGCGTGCTGCAGGGTATCTCCGGGTCGCCCCGCGGGGCCCCGCCCCGCCCCGCCCCGCCCCGCCCCGCCCCGCCCCGCCCAGACATTACGGTAATGGATACGCCGTTTGCGTGCTGCACGGCCGTCCCGGCCTCGCGCCGTAGAAGCCCATGCCCACAGCTCATTACGGCGCCACCAGCAGCAGGATTAAAAAGAAAAAGAAGAAACGGGGATGAACGATGAGTTAAAGAAACATTACCTACGATACTTTGTATATACTTTAGTACGAAACTAGGAGGATATAACGGCGCGGCGAGGGGGCGGGGGTGAGGGGGTGGGGGAAGTGCGTAACGCTATGCGGCCTCCATTGGGTAACGTCCTGCTCCCTCCTCCCCTGTCACGCAGCATCACGCAGCCAACTTTCCCTCTCTAACTGAACTTAACCGTCTCCCGCGCAGGCCACCACCCCGCCCCGCCCCACCCCGCCCAAGCCCGCGACCCGCCCCGCCCCATGCGCCCTTCGGTTCGGAGGGCTGCTGGCGTGCTGGCGCTGCCGCGGCCCGGCACCATGGGCTTAGTTTGTTCGCAAACATGACGCCGACGACGCGCCCCGCCCAACCCCTCCCCTCCCCTCCCATCATCCCCTTTAACGGGCTTGTATTCACTTTGAGCAGGAGCTAGGCCACCCCGCCCCGCCCCGCCCCGCCCCGCCGCTCCGGCCGCCAGATGGCCCGCGCTACGCCTCCGCGACCAGCCCACGGGGCAGGACAGAGGACCAGAGCAGGGAGGATAGCTAAGCGGGGAGCGCGAACGACCGGAGAACGGGGGATGAATAAAAAAGAGGGGGAAAGCGACGGCAATTTTCGCGGAAGCGGAGCGAAGATAATAAATAATAATAATCATTATCATCCCCATCGTCGGCGTGGGCGGCGTCGTCGGCGTCATCCTCGTTGCCATTACGAGGCAGGCGGAGCGGAGCGGAGGCGCGCGGCGCGGCGCAGAGGAACCAGCAGGGCGTTCCGTCCCGCCCCGCCCGCCCCGCCCCGCCACGCCACGCCCCGCCCCGCCCCGTCCTCCGCCTGGCTGGCTGGCACTCCTTCATAGTCGCACTCGCTATATTGGGACGTCAGACGGAAACAAAAGGATGGTGGGCGGGACGGACGGGTATTGGAATGAAATTAATTATTGAGTTTCCAAAGGAAATGGTAATGGTGGATGAGAGTAGAAAGAGAGAACGGGTCACAGGAAAAGTGCGTGGGAGTAAAAAAAGAAAGAGAGGGAGGGATGCTGAGTGGCTAATTGGCACTGTCAACACTGTATTTGTAATATTCACATTTCTCGCCCAAATTCAGCGATTTCGAGCTGAAATGACAGATTTGTCGAATCTAGCATTTTTAAATCGCTGAATCAGATTGATGTTTGCTTACTTCCGCAAAAAGAGCGCAGCCAGTGCACCCGCAGCGACGACTGTCGAGGCAGGCCTCCTCTGCGCGGGAAACTCGACGACGACGCGAAAGGCCTCCGTTCCTGGCCCTGGCCTCCGCAGTCCGGTCCGGCAGACAGTGCCGTGGCTGTGGGACCGTCCCGATCCCCCCCCCCGCCGGACAAAAAGGACATGAATGATGGTCCAGTCCAGGCCACCGCGCCGAGGCACGCCACGGTTGCTGTTCGTGCGAACATTGAATTGAAAGGAAAGGCGCTTCCCTGCTTGCAAAAGAAAATAATGCGTGGATCAAGGGACTCGTAGTGGGGTCATCAGTTGTGTGAATCTCCCCTCCTAACGCACCCGGTTGCAGTCTCGGTTAGAGTTATTCATGAGAGAAGGACACCGTTCCAATCGGCAGACCTTCCCGATTCCGACGCACTTTTAAAATCGACCGTAACTCAGCTGGCGAGACACTTCACCAAATTTGGGCGTGACAGTTTTGTATCGCCATCCTAGAGCAAGACAGGTTTGTATTACCCAAAAAAGGTGAGACAGGTTCGTATCGCCCTAAAAGAGGTGAGACAGGTTTTTGGGAGTTACAAACCTGTCTCGCCCCTCTGAAGGTGCGATGTATCACCTTTTGATTTATAGTGCCCCCACCCCAGTCAACGGGGAAGGCCCAGGAGGGGTTTTGCTTCATCTCCAGGACGCCCTTCTCTCATGAATTAATTGGCCCTAAAGGGGCTACAGGGGCTAAAGGGGCTACAGAGGGTTGAACAGGCGATTGGAAAATTGGGCCCTAGTTATTGACAAACGTTGACAAGCCCTGGTCAGCACACTAGCTGAACGGGTGCGCCGCGGCTCTCCCCCCCCCCCCTTAAAATAAACAAAAAAACTGAGTATAATCATCCCGACCTTTTCCAGGTCAGAATGAAGAAGACAATTGGGCAGAGTTATAGCCGAGTTTTTGAGCAGATACAAATCTCCGCGTCTACTAATTACAGGTGCTTCTTTTTCCTTACGTAAGGAAAAAGCTTCATCCCATCTTCATTTCCAGCAGCGACCTCAATTACGTCTGGCTGAGCTACATGCCAGCAGTAGGGGAAACTCAGGTTTCGGCGCGGCGGGGGCGCGGCGGGGGCGCGGCGGGGGCGCGGCGGGGGCGCGGCGGGGGCGCGGCGGGGGCGCGGCGGGGGCGGGGCTGCCGGAGTGGGGGGGGGGGGGGGAGTTCCATTAATCATTTGAAATAATCTGTGGACAGCTTCTCTACCACTGCCGCCTCGATCTACCCGAAGCGCGCTACCCCACCCCGCCCCGCCAGCAGCACACGCCCATATTATATATAGTGAGTTTAATTATTTTGACAAAGCAGGGCACTAATTGTTTCGAAATTGTTATAGTGCTAACGTCCCCCACACACTAAACCCTTATGCATTTTATTGTGCACAAGCATGCAGAATTTTAAGCAACCATAATTATGCACAATTTTTGTGCCTAACTATGTACAAATTGTGCATAACTATGCAGACGTCGATTTCTTTCTTAGCCGGTGTCGTACGGCGCGCAGGGGATTTGGCCCGTCTCCTCGTCCTCACAGTGACCATGATATTTTATCCTCCACACACCCTCCCACACACACCAACCAAGAAAACGCTAAGTACACAGTAAAAAAAATACCTCAGTATTCCAATATTTTTACTCTGGTGCGGCAAAACACCAGTGTTGCGGGTCTGCCTACCCACACTGTAAACAAAAGCTTGTTGGAAAACAACCTATTTCGTAACAACCATGTTGTTGACAAACAACCGTGCTGTTCATGAACAACAATGGTTGTTGAGAAACAACAATGATTGTTTACTACGGAAAACAAGAACTTTATTGTTTTTGGACAACTATTGCTGTAAATGGACAACTTCTGCTGTAGCTTTACAACATTTTTGCTGTCACTCGACAACTTTTGTTGTTACTGGACAGCTGACTTTGTTGCCAGACAACAGCCGTTGTTGTTCTACCAACGAGTCAGTTAAAAACAAGTAGCTAGCTATCAGCAGGAGCGTCGACTCTCACCTCCGAGGGGCCGATGAGCATCGGGGAGGGACGTCTGCTCGCCTTACTCGTGCTCGGCGGTGCCCATCATGAGCACGGCGGGGAGCGGTCCAGGGCGGGCGAGGAGGGCGACACACATGGGCGGGCCTGCGGAGCACGTGGGCCGGGGCCGGTCGAGTCGAGTCGGGCTCCGCTCCGCGCCGAGGCGAGGCAAGGCGGGGCGGGGTGGGGCGGGGCGCGCGGCGCAGGGGAGGCAGAGCGGGTTGTGCTCACCCGAGAGCGTCCGGCGAGCAACTGGCAGCCGAGCCGATCCGAGCCGAGAGCGCGGGAGGGGGCCGTGCGGGTGCGGCCGCGCGCGCCGGCCCGCCGCACCGCAGCGCTAGCAGCAGCTCCAGGCACCCTCGGGGGGAGAAGAGAGGAACAGTGCCACGCCAGGGGGACGGGACGGGACACCACGGGATAACATGCTAGAGCACTGTAAAATTTTAAGTCGTCACATATAACGACGAAGTCAGTGCAAAATTTTATTTTCGAAAGGTTCGTCACATGACAAATTTGACAGTGCGCAGCTGTATTGGTGGGAGTTTTCGCCTACTTATCTGGCAACTCTGGGCACAAGAGAAATAAAGAAGCGGAAAGACGCAGCCGGGGAGAGACCGAGATGGGACGGCAAGGACGGGGCGGGGCGGGGCGGGGCGGGGCGGGGCTGGCTGCAGGACGCGTCCCTGACGTCTCCCATTTCCCAAGCCTCCGCGTGAACGCTGCCGATTTCATTCGGTTTGATTCTTTTTCGGCGCAGCGGGGCGGGGGACGGAGGGGGGGCGGGGGCTGGTGCAGAGCCGTCAAAGCACGACAGGTCGGTGTGTCGTGTCGGCGGCCGCGGCAAGGACGACACGTGAATATTCATACCGAGTCCTGCGTAGATAGATAGATAGATACTTGCACCGACGCGACGTCGCGCGCACCCCTGACGGGTGTGGGGAGCAGCAACGGGGACAGGCAGGGGGACGGAGATGCGCTCAGGGACCGCGAGGCGGGGCGAGGGGTCCCGCGCGCCCCGTCCTGGCCCCTGTACAGGCAAGTGCTGCCATAAAAGTAGGCACTATACAGGGTGGCCAACTTACCCCGGCGTAGGTGTAAGTAGGCAACTCATTCTACTTCAGCTGAACGAGGACAAGAGGTGAGGAGGGGAGCGACCCCTCCATATCCCAAACCTCACCTCTCGCCCTCACTCAGCTGAAGTAGAATGAGTTGCCTACTAACACCTAAGCCGGGGTAAGTGGGCCACCCTGTAGTCACCCAAACACAGTCGAGTGAGGAGGGCTGCATCTGCGCCTGCCTAGGCAACATGTACGCCACCTATGCGTGGCAAATCCACTCCGGTCCAGACTCACGATGACGCTGTCACCTTAGCCAGCTCCTAAGCCCGTCTCTCCGCTGGTCGACGCAGCGCGGCGGGCCGGGGGGCCGGGGCGGGGCCGGACCGGGGGGGGGAGGCAGGCATCACGACTGCTTTGAATTTCCAAGCGAGACAGAGGGATGCCTGGCGCAGCGCAGCAGCAGAGGGGACAGTAAACATTGTTAAAAAGAATATGGGACGGAGACAAAGTATCCCTCCCAGCAGAAAACAGACGTACACAGTGTTCTCTAGGGGGTCAGGCCAGGGCAGCCCGAGGTAGAGCCAGGGTGCCGCGCCCGGCCCGCGCCGCCGCTGTGCCGCGAGGCAGCGGGGAGGCAAACATAATTCACCCAGTACTTTGTACCGGGTGTTTCTTTGAATGCGTAGCAGCATTGCGGGTTTGCCTACCCAATTCGCCCGTAAGGCGCCATGGCCCCTGCAGCGCTAGCGAGTACGCAATCCCGCAACACTGTTACGCATTCACAGAAACACCCGGTAGTTTATATTGTCGTGTATCCTGTTCACTCTAAATATACACTGTAAAAAATACCGTCAATAAGAACCGTTCAAACCTTTATTGTACTTTAAATTAACAGTGAAACACTGTACATTCAGCTCGTTGTACCCTACAATGTACACTAAATTTTAACAGTTTTCTATTGTGTTTAGAAATAACAGTTGCACACTGTTGTTAAATAGTGGTATTTTTTAACAGTGTAAGTCATATTTCTCGTTCGCCCGTACTGAGCGAAAGTGTTTTTACATCGCGCAATAAGAGTGAGTTTTGCTGAAACGACTCTTTTATGATATTTTTAAATCGCTTCATTAGAGTGATTGGCTCCCATGACAAAACGAGACCAGCACATCGCTAAAAACGTCGTCAGAATTACTCTACTGGAGCTACTGTCGATCCGCCTCACTCTCCCAGGAGCTTACAAATTTCGTGTAGATTTTACCCCCAGTGTTGTTTTAAGTTGTTGTTGTTGTTGGTGGTGGTGGTGGTAGTGGTGGTGGTGGTGGCGGTGGTGGTGGTGGCGGTGCCGCAGGGATAACGAACGCGTTGGACCCTTAACTCTGGCGGTGACCGCGTGACGAGGCGCGAGAGGTGACGGCGACAAATAGGGTTCACATAACGCACATAACGCACATCGCGGTAATGAGGCAGAGTGCGGCTCGCACTTCACGAGGAGGGCCTCGAGGGCGGCGGGGCGGACGGGGCGGGACGCGCGGCGCCTCGTCGGTCTCATTCTCGTCTCGCGCCCCGCCGCACCAGGGCGCATGATTACAGGGGGGCTTCCGTCCCGGCCTGGCCTGGCGCCGCCCCGCCCCGCCCCGCCCCGCCCCGCCCCGGTTCCTCTAGTTACCCTCTCCCACTAGTTGCCCACCCCCGACCGCACCGCCAGCCGCACTCCGCTCCGCTCCTCATTTCAAAGTGCTCACCGAAACATCCCCCGGGCTGTGGTGCTGCGCTGTGCTGCGTCTGCCACCTAGGCCCCGCCGGGCCGCCACGCAGAGTCACGCTCTCGCTCCGCAAAGCAGCTTCAGCTCTCCCGCGGGGCCCGCCGGGGCACCACCCAAACCAGAGCTCACTGCAAATATTCGAATCCAGATTCTCGCCCGAAAAGGGAAAGGACACTTTTCCTTGCTTATTTAGCGTGAGAATTTTAAACCTCACTCTATTTGAGCGAGATATTTTTTAGCCTCGCTCTATATGAGTAAGGATTTCTTAGCCTCACTTTATTTAAGCAAGAATTCTCACTTTATTCGGGCGAGATCACAAAATTCTTTCTCAAATAGAGTGAGGAAAAAAATTCTCACTCTCTAGAGAGCAAGAAAATTGCCCTCAAATTCTCGCCCGTATAGGAGCGAGAATCAGGATTCGTTCATTTTCAGTGCTGTATCCTCACCGCCACTGTCAAAACTGGGTTCCTACATGTACGATATATTTTGTATAATTTATCATTTACAAACAAAGTGTGTCGTACACGGACAAACGCCCACTCTTGCTCGTCGTCACTCGATTCCAAGTCGATACGCAGTGCCTGTAAATTTACAATCTTGAATCTTGATGTGCGACATCTTCCACGCAAAATTTTCCCGTACCCGGTACGACAATTTTTCACAGTGGCCCCGGGGCCGGCCGCGTGCCCGTGCCGCACAACCACGTCGCTTAGCGAATGAGCACAAAGCAGGACACAACGTCCTCATCTCGAGTCGCAGGGTCTCCTTTGAAAACAAACAGACCGCTTGGGTGCTCGTTGGGTCTTCGTTTTGGCCATACTCCAACCCCACTGTTTACCCCTACTGCTCCCTACATAACACGTCGTATACTAGGACGGCATGCTTATTGCGAGATTTATCAATTTTAAACGGATCATTATGCCCACATTTGTTCTTTATTTCTTGCTTTCTTTCTTTCTAAATTTTCCTCGAAGATCACTCTGGATTACGTGTTATCGTGTCACGTTACACAAGCCCGTACGGGACAGCCCGGCAGAACTAACGCTCGACGTGTAACGCCCCGCCCCGCCCCGCCCCGCCCCGCCCCGCCCCGCCTCCGTGCCGCCCCCAGGCCGGATCTCATTTCCAATGCCGCTCGTGCGCCCGCCCCGCCCCGCCCCGCCCCGCCCCACTCCACCCCACCACGCCCGCTTGTTGCCGATTCACGGAGTCAATCACTTCGGCTTCTTATTTCCACTGCGTAGTGTGGAAGTGGCTGTCGTAGTTGTATACACATGACTACCGGTATAGCTTCTCTCAAGCACGCCCCGCCCTGCCCCGCGTAACTCTTGTAGTCGCTTTATTATGTTTCAATAGAATGAGCCTCGTTGCAGCATGCCGCGCGCACCTGTGCTGTATAACACAGGGCAGGTGTCGGCTGTCCTGTCCAGGGAGAAGCAGGGCTGGCGGGGCGGGCGTTATATTCAAGTACAGTGGATCCATCCTTGTCTTGTCTCTCCCTCGCTTCCTCTCTCTCTCTCTCTCCCCTCCGCAGCGCGCCGCGGGCCGTCAGTCTCCAAACTTCCCTCGGCGAGGCAGGGCGAACGCCAGAGCCGTGCAAACTGAAACAAGAAAGAAGAAAAATAAGCGATGAGGGTAATCGTGCAGACCGCCCCCCCTCCCCCCCGCGTACGCGCGTACGCTACCCCGAGGCGGGCGAGTGAGTGGCAAGTGTGCGCGGGGGGGGGGGACAGGCTGACAAAAGAAAGGGATTGGCGCTGCGCGATCATCAGCGCGCTTCTTGTTATGGTGAAGCGTTGTGTTGTTAGCCGCCCGATGTGCTGAATAATGCATCTTACGCAGCCCCTCTCCCCTTCCACCCCCCCACCCCCCTCTTTCCATCTCGGCAAAACAGCCAGCCTGCCTGCGAGTGGTGGTGCCTTTACCTAGCGTTAGCGCTTTGCACTCGGTACGGATAACAGTGTTGCGGGTTTGCCTACCTCATTTGCCCGTAAGGCGCCATGGCCCCTGCAGCGCTGAAGGGTATGCATAATCCCGCAACACCGTTACGCATTCAAAGAAACACCCGGGACGTAGTATTACGTAGAATGCGCTACGACGACACACACTATGCGAAAAGCAGATACCAGTTTGAGTATTTCATGCTACTCTAGAATACCTGGGACTTGCACTCCCTGCCTTCTCCCACGCCTCCTTTTTCTACCCTGCCCCTCCCCCTCCCCCTCTCTATCTCCCTCAACCCGGAGATTGAATCCCTCTCGCTACACGCGTCCGGCTCCTACGAATTTCCTGTTGGCTGTTCCCCAACCCCCACCAACTCACCACACCACGGCCGGAGGTGGGCAACAAGCAACACTCGGTGAAGGGAGGGTATTAACGCTAGTGCTATCCGCGCTCCGATAAGCACACGAAGTTTGTGGACTCGAGTATGCGCGAGTGTGTGTGTGTGTGGGGGTGGGGGTGGAGAATACTCGTTTAACGATGCGCATTTTCATCCACCAGCCCTCCCCCGAATCCTCCCCCTCCCCCTCTTACCCCGCAGAAAAGTTTGTCGTGTGCTTTTATCATCGCGCAGTTCCGGACGGCATCCATCGCCGGGGCTGCAAGCGATAGAGCGCGACTGTGTGAGAGGGGATGAGAATAGGGAGGAGAGGAGAGGGGAGGAGAGGAGAGGAGAGGAGAGGAGAGGAGAGGAGAGGAGAGGAGAGGAGAGGAGAGGAGAGGAGAGGAGAGGAGAGGAGAGGGGTCAGTCTCCTTGAGCCACGTAGTGCCCGTCGCGCTACAAAGGGCGGAAGCAGCTGAAGGCATCTCAAGCTCCAGGGGGCCCCCTGCCCCGCCCCGCCCCGGTCAGCCAGGGGCGGAGACAGGACAGCTCGGTCTCCTCCAGAACTTTGTCTGGAGTGCCTCTGGAGGCCTCTGGAGTGCCGGCCGGTCGCGTCGTACACCGAGGTCAGGTCGAGGTGTCTAAGGGATAAGCGTGTAAAGCGTGGCGACTGCATGGATAACGGGACAGGAATTTGACATGCCAATGTGGAAAGATATGGGAGTGATTTGGAACTAAGAACTTTGGTCTTCAGAAATTTGCCCTCGGAACCGTGCAAGAATTTTTTTGGCTGAGCTAAATTTAAATTTATTTGGCTGAGCTAAATTTAAATTTAATTAGAACTTTAGATGAAATGGTCATCCCTGTCGTAAAGCGCCAAGGGGAGACCGACGGGAAGACAGCGAGAAGTGAGGCGCCAGGCGTGAAATATGGGATGAGAGATGTGGACAGGCTTGTCAACCACCAATGCAAAACTAACAATTGCAAATTATCGGTGTTTTAGCTTCCAGCTTCAGCGCGCCGCAGTCCAGAGTAGACGCACTTTTAGCTCAGCCTCACACGGTTTTAACGCGCGTCTACCTAGTTTTAAAGCCTGCAAGGAGACATGCCGCTGCGACAGAACGCGGCGGTGCGGTGGTGTGACTGACACTATGAAAAATAGTCGTGCAGTGGTAAAATTACAATTGCAAATCGTAAAATTACAAGCACTACATATCGGCTTGAAATTCATTCACGAGCAGAAAAAGGTCCGTCGTAAATTTACAACGTATTTCGTAAATCGTAATTTACAAAATTTATCGTAACTCTACAGATATATTTTTTCACAGTGGACGTACCCAGCAGCACGCCGCCGAGCGCGTAGAAGGTGGCGGGGCAGACGGCCTCGAGCAGCGCGCCGAACATGAAGTTGCCGGCGATGGAGCCCATGCGGCCGCACATGAGCGACAGCGACACGGCCATGGCGCGCAGGTGCGTGGGGAACATGTCGACCACCACGCTGGAGAAGAGCGAGATGCACATCTCCGTGACGGCCACCACGACGCACGACAGCGCCATGAAGGCGGCCGAGGAGCGCGCCAGGTCCAGCGCCACGCCGCAGGCGCCCGTCAGCAGCAGCGACAGGACTGCGACCGGAACAAGACGTCAACGACTCACTGGGACTCGAATGGAATCAAATGTGTCACCGTAGTTGGGGACAAGTTTCTCGCCATTCATATGGCGACAGAAAAGGGAAGTTTCCAAAGTCGGCATGCTTCCACCTAATGGTAACAACATTTGATTCCAAAAGCAGTTTTCGCAGCCATACATTGGAAACAAGCGTTTCCGCACAATCTACAGTGGTGCCCAAACGAGTGAAAAACCACTAGACTTATGTACCTGGTGTAGCACACAGTGCTGCACAGTGCTGCACAGTACCTAATGTAGAACACGAGGCTTCCGCTCATGTCAAGCAGCGGGATTCAGATAAGTGCCTGATGTAGGATGGTCTACATTAGGTAGTGTGAGACAAGGGACGCTTCCAACGCGCTAGAGTCTCTTTCCTATGCCAGTTGCGCACTCACTCAGCAGGTTCCGCTTCCCCAGGGGCACGACGGTGTAGACGCTGAGCACGGGCGCGAGGAGCGCCGCCACGCCCAGGTACAGGTTGTTGACGAACACGGCCTCCTCCACGGTGGCCGTGCACCGCGCCGGCGCCGTGGCGTTGGCGCGCAGCAGGCGCGTGGGGTCGCCGTGGTGCAGCAGGCCCTCCACCGAGGCGCAGATGCTCGTGCTGCGGCCGGGGTGCTCGTGCTCCCACAGCGCCATGCGGTTGAACAGCTCCGGCAGCCACGTCGGCAGGCCGTTCGCGCTGAAACGGCGGTCACGTTCACAGGATCTTCCCGTGTTCCTTGCACGTCTTTTATGTATTTTTAAAACGTGTATTCCAATGTATTTCTACACCGGAAAAACAAAGGTGCTAAGCAACGCCTTTTCTGGGGCGCTAAAATCAAGTGCTAATTTTAGTGCCTTTCCTAGGGCACTAAATCTTAGTGCCTTTGCAAAGGCACTAAATTTGTATGGAGTATACGCAGCTGGTAGCTAAAAGTGCTAAGTCCTACCTTTAAAAGGCACTAACAAAATTTAGTGGCTTTCCTGGGGCACTAAATTTTGTTAGTGCCTTTTAAAGGTAGGACTTAGCACCTTTGTTTTTCCAGTATCTATTGTACGGCGTTTCTGGTAATTTCGTAGTATTTGGTGTGTCTCGTTGCACTTCTAAGTGAATGTTGGGAATATTTAAAATATATGGAATATTTGAAATACCGTTGACATAAAACGTTGACATTAAATCATCCTGGGGGTAGCGAGCTAAATTATTCGGGATTGCAACCATCCGAAACAGTGGGGTCTTCTCCTAACAGCGGATAGAAAACACTTGATAGTATGACTCGACGCTTCCGCATGCTTACGTGTGTTTTCTGTTTCAAGTAGTGTCACACTTCTTTTCAAAGTTTGAAGTCTGTTGAACCCCCCTTCCTTCCTTCCTCACGCTGCATCCCTCCCTCACCCAGCGATGATGCCGAACATGATGAACAGCGACAGGAAGGTGGACATGAGGTGCTCGCGGGTGAACAGCGGCGCCGTCTGGTTCCACACGGAGCGCAGGAGGCCCGGGTCCTGCTTGCTGCTGTACTTGGTGGTGGCCTCGCTCGTGGCTGGCATCAGGCCCGTCACCTGGAGCAGGGAGCGCGAAGCAACATCAGCTTATACGTCTTTAGCATAATATATACTTGGAGACCCCGTCGAAACTTGAAGCGTTATGTCCCGATGCTGACCGGGTACTCCGAGGCCGGCCGGCCCGAGTTGGCGCTGAACACGCGCTGCAGGACGGCCAGCGCCTCGGCGTCGCGGCCGCGGCCCAGCAGGTACTTGGGGCTCTCGGGCAGCAGGCAGAAGCCCAGGGCGGTGAGCAGCGAGGGCGCGCCGCACAGCACCACGTACAGGCGCCACGCGTGCGCCTCGCCCACCAGCGGCAGCGACACGGACCACGGCTGCGGCAGCACCAGCCAGCCCAGCGCCGGCAGCAGCAGCAGCCCCAGCGCCGGGAACACGCCCGCCCACACGAAGGCGCGCGCCCGGTTGTCCGGGGAGTGGAACTCGCCCAGGTAGGCGTAGGCCACCGCCTGGGGCGCCGTCATGCTGCGGGCACAAGCACAACAGGGCGGTGTAGGGCACAGCACGCGCTGGACACAACCAACCCCTGACCCCTCCGCTCGACAGTCACAAGAAGAAAAAAGTGTCCACGTAAACTTCGTGCAAGAAGATCGTCAACATTTCTTCTCTGCGTTCTTGGACTTTAATCGAATGTTCATGAAAGTTCGACTTAAGTTCAACAAAGTCCGTGAAAATTCGTCGATGCTACACGCGGCGAAATTAATTTATCAAAAGTTCAGAAAACAATTCACTGATGTCCATCACCGTAGGCGAGGGGGAAACAACGAAAGGTAATCCGAATGACAGCCTTTCGGGTAATCCGGGTAGAGTAATCTAAGTAAATTTGAGGTAATCCAGGGGAAATCCGAGTTAATCCCACAGAAAAAAAAACAACGTAATCCGGCTGATAGCCTTTTGGGTAATCCGGGTGGAGTAATCCGAGTAAATTTGAGGTAATCCAGGGGAAATCCGAGTTAATCCTAGAGAAAAAAAAACAACGTAATCCGGGGGGTCATCCGGGTGACATGGAATTCGTTAGTCATTTCCCCCTCGCCATATGACATTTCTTGATTTTGAACCGCATAACACTCACAAAAAGCCGCTGAAGAACTTGAGCGTCACGAAGGTGGCGAAGTTGGGCGAGAAGGCGGCGAGCACGGCGACGGCCGCGTCGGCGAACAGCGTGAGGCGGATGATGTTGCGGCGCCCGCGCGTGTCGGCCAGGTAGCCCCAGAAGTGCGAGCCGAAGATCATGCCGATGTAGACGATGGCGCCCAGCACGCCCTTCTCCAGGTCCGACATGCGCAGGTCGCAGGCCGCGGCGGGCAGCAGGTAGCTGGGCCCCAGGATCTCGCTGGTCGTGCAGGTGATGGTGCTGCCGCTGATGAGCAGCAGCAGCAGGTGGAACCGCCCCGTGCCTGCCGGGCCGGGCCGCTCAACGTCAAGGGGTGCGTGGCCAAGCACTCACACGAGACAACGCAGAAGTGAAACATTCGCGGCACACAGTCATCGTGCCCAACACAATCACTCTAAAAAGCTGACGGTGATTTTCACTTTAAGCTACGCTGAACCCTGCAGCACTGTAGCTTACGGTGAATTTTCACCGTAAGCTACGGTGAATGTCACTGTACGATACGGCGATGCGCCCTGATTCACATTGGCATACAGTGACATTCGCCGAAGTTTACGGTGAAAATTCACCGTAAGCACAGTGCTGCAGGGTTCACCAAGGGGTTCACCGTAGCTTACAGTGAAGATCACCGTAAGCTTTTATTAGTGATGTTTTTCCCGCTCACTCTTACGGTGTCCTCCATGTGAATGTTGTCATAAGGAAAGGTCAAAGGCTTACCGGTGAGGGCGATCGCCTCCTCGTAAGGCACTACCCCGCCCATCCTGACTGCTGGCTGGTCGACGACGGCGTCCTCGGCGGCTGCCCCTGAGACGACGTCACTCACGCACACGCGCGCATCTCCGGGGGGTGGCGCGGCGGTGGCGGGCGTCAGGAGTGTGCCGAACCTGACCGGCGCGCGACCTGAGCAGCTGCGACACCAGACCCGCGGCGCCAAGTGCCACGCCCGGGAGCGCGGGGCGGGGCGGGGTGCGGCCTTCGTTCATTATCATGGGATGTCACGTGCTCTCCCCCCCCCCTCCCCCAACGGCTTAAGAGTTTAGATGGCTCGCGTTACGTATGTCTATAGGCCCCCCCGCCCCCGCGACTCCCCCGAGGAAACGAAGCTCTCACTTCCGCCCCCACGCTCGCGACGAAAGGGTTGGAAAAGAGAGTGCCGGAGGGAGGAAGAGAGAGATAGAGAGATAAAGAGGGAGAGAGCGCGCGTGCGAGAGAGAGGTGCTCGGCAGTGGTGTAACGTCATTACGGAGTCGTGCGACGAGTTGACATTCCTCTGCGGAGGAGAGGGAAGGGGATGCTGCTTGCAATAATGTTGGTTCAGCGGTGTGTCCCCGGGGAGTGAGGCAAAGTAGCGGGGCGGGCCGAGAGAGTTGCGGGCGGGGCGGGGCGGGGCGGGGCGGGGCGGCAGACATGTGGTCATGTTAATGCCACACTCAGCCCGGCGGCGGTAACCTTGTCCCCGGGGCGGGGCGGGGCGGGGCGGGGGTTAGCGTTAGGCGAGGCGGTGTGTGAAGGCAGGGGGCACGGCAGGGCGGCCTCCACCGTCGCGAGGGCCTCCTGGACCAGGCCGCGCCGCGCGTCCCGCACGAGGCGCCTCCGCGCCGCCCGGCCCGGCCGGCGTCTGTCAATACGCGGAGGGAGCGGGGGCTGTGACGCCGGCGCCATAAAGCGTTATCTCCCCGCGAGCGAGCACGCCGGCCGGGCGGGGCGGGGCCGGCAGGGCGGGGCAGCTGGCTGCGGCCGGGGACATGGAAGAGAGGAGAGGCACAATAAAATGTCACGCCGAATGGAGTACAGTAGTGGCTTCGGCTGAATAGACTGCCGCCTCCCGGCCCGGCCCCGCGCGTCCCCGCCCGCTGGTGCATGAAAAAGTATGCAGACAACAATTTCTTGTCTTTCTCTTTTGCCCGACCGCCGCGGGGATGGTGTGGTGTGGTGTGTGTGTGTGCGCACCCCTCCCCTCCCCGCCGGCGGCAGTGGCATGTTTATGTGAGGAGGCCGCGCGCGCCCCAGCCGGCTGTATCGGCGGTGTCCTCCCAGCCCAGCGGCGGCCCTCGCCTCGCCTCGCCTCGGTTCCACCCCATTCACCATGTTCTCGCGCTGTATATGGTCCACCTGTTGGAGTCCGCCCCCCGCCCCCCTTAGCGAAACTCTCTCAGCAGCACGGCATTTCGAGGCGTTTCGCCGCCCTTTAGCCTCTGAGCGGGGCGGGCCGGGCCGGGCCGGGGCCAAGGGCGTGGGGTGGCTTCACACTGACGCGTGCCGAGACAAAGCTCCCCCGGGGGGTCCCCGTCCTACCCCGCCCCGGGAGTCACGAGACAACGCTAAGGGGGGCGGGGGCGGGGAGGTAATTTCTATACCGCCCGGCTAGGCCCTAGGCCCCGGGATGGGGACCACAATGAGCGGCTCAACAACAAGCCTCTGGGAACTCGCAACGCACCGCAACCGCGCCGAGGACAGGGCGGGACACAGGCCTGACGAGCAGCGCGTAAGATAGCCACTGTGCATAATACATAATTCAGATTAGAATCCTTTACGATTACTATGTCTCTCAAGAGAGAGAAACTAAAAGAAAGGTGTGATCCCAACGGCGAGGAAGGCGAGGTTCGTAATAATTTACGCGAGAGCCTAGGCCTAGCTAGAGCGGGGGGAAGAAGCGACGACGGCGAAAGGAGAGAAGGTGCAGGTGTGGGCCTAAGTGGCCTCGCGCCCGCGCCTGCCAGAGACAGCTCTTTTATTCAGGGCCACGCTTTGGAAAGGATTTCTCCTGATTGCGTCGTGGGGGGCGGGGTGGGGTGGGGCGGAGCGGAGCGGGGCGGGGCGGGGCAGGGCGTACCGTGGCAGGGCATGGCGGGCCGGCTTTGCGTTTCGGATGAGCGGAGAGAAAGGGCAGCCCCTGAGAGGGAGCAGATATTTTCCGACGCAAATGTGTCAGAGTTCGTTCATACTTACGGGGTTGAGGCAGGTGCATCTTACAAACCTGGCATCAGTACAAATAGTTTATTTACACGGACGGACCTCCGACTAAAACGGCGAGGCGGAATAAATACTGTACAAAAGGGGAGGGGCGTGCAGTCAGTGCTGGAACTTGCCGTGACGGGGCAGGGCGAAGCTAAACGCGCCGCAGGCTGGTAAAAAAAAAGTATCGGAATGTTAAAAGTTTTTAAAAAGTTGAGACATTGTTTCGCCATAATTCCGGCGCGCGCGCGCGCCGTCCAGTCGCGGGCCCCCTACCAATAAGCACGCCGCCCAGGGCGTAGAATGTGGCGGGGCAGGCTGACTCCAGGAGAGAGCCGAACATGAGGTTGCCGACGATGGAGCCGAGTCGTCCGCACATGAGCGACAGCGACACGGCCATGGCCCTGCGGAGGGGACGACATGAGCATGAGTGAGAGGGGCACGGTGGCGGCGCGCGGGGCCCGCGGGGGTCGACACGGGGCGAGGCGACCGCAGCCGAGGGGTCAATCACCCGGTTCTGAAGCGTACACACGATTACCGATTACCAGTGATTACAAACTGTTCTTAGTGAATTTTAAAAAAAAAAAAAAAAAAACTTTGAATTTTATGTCAGTTTTTGCATATTTTCATGTGGAAAAACCCAAAACAGCGTGAAAAACTAGGAAAAGATGAAGTTTTGGTAGGTGATTACCAACGATTACCGGACAAAGTGTACACATGATTACCAGAGTGGTGGACCCCTCAGACACGACACGTACCGGAGGTTCGTGGGGAACATCTCGACGGCCACGCTGGAAAAGAGCGAGATGCACATCTCCGTGACGGCGCACACGATGCAGGCCAGGACGAGGAAGCCCAGCGACGAGCCGACGAACTTGAGGCCCAGGCCGCACGCCCCCGTCAGCATCAGAGACAGGACTACAGACAAAGAGAATATTGTGCTGTTTACTGACCCTCCATGAAGTCGAGGGGTTGATCACTTATGGCTGGAGTGTACACATGAGTACGTGAGTACAGGAGTACATCTGAGATTTCATAGGCTGAATTCGAATTATTTTCTTGAATAAAGCTGTTAACTGTGAATAAATGACACAATTGAATAAAACTTTAAACAAGTATGACTAAACTTTCCACATTTTGTCTGAAAATTCTATTTGGTGAAGACCAGCCGAACTTTCATGAAGTTCGCTTGAAGTTCTAGAACTTCGAGAAAACCTTTGAGCATCGTATTTCATGAACTTTGACCTCCGGGCTACAAATATTTCGGCACGAACTATAGATCAGTGTTGGTAGTATTGTTGCAGATACTGCTACAGAGGGTAGAAGCAGGTCGCCGGAGACCTTGAGCCGCCCAGACGAATATAACGGGGGTGTAACGAGCGAGAAAGGGGCGGGGCGGGGCGGGGAGCAGCCGGGAAAAAAGAAGAAAGAATCAAATCAAATTTGCTCATGTTGTCGACTGAAACGCGGCTTCAAGGAGTGGGGCTCCCGTTTCCTTACGTCAGCCAGGCCGGGCTCCGGGCGGGGCGGGGCGGGGCGGGGCGGGGCGGGGCGGGGCAGGGCAGGGCGGGGCGGGGCGGGGCGGGGCGGGGCGGGGCGGGGCGGGGCGGGGCGGGGCGGGGCGGGGCGGGGCGGGGCCCAGGGGTCGAGAGACCGGAGCCGAGCGGCGGGCCAGGGAATTACAGCACACCGCATTTATTGCAGAAGGCGGCTCTAAAAGTGAACCTGGAGGAGAGACACCGCGCTGCTCCAGGCCTGGACTGGAAGTCGACTTACTGAGCAGGGTCCGCTTGCCGAGAGGTCCGACCAGGAACACGCTGAGCACGGGGGCGATGACCCCCGCCACGCCCACGTACAGGTTGTTGACGAACACGTCCGTCTCCACGACGGCCACGCACGCTGCCCCGGGCCCGGGCGCCTCTTCTGCCGAGGTGGTGTTGCCGATGAGGCCCAGGATCGAGCCGCAGACGCTAGCAGACTGCCCAGGGTGCGACGTCTCGTACATGGCCATGCGGTTGAAGAGCTCTGGCAGCCACGTCGGCAGCCCGTTGGCCCTGAAAAAAAAAATGAGCAAAGAGTCGCAAAGGCGGCAAGACAATGAGAATCGTTGAAATTGATGCAAACTCACCGTGAAACCAAGCCCTGAGATTCCCAGGGGAGTTGGAACCCAGTGGATGCCCTAGAAGTTTCTCCCTGGGAATACTCAGTATTTTCCAGGGCCTACCCTGAGTTTTCCAGGAGATGTCCTGGGAACCCCAGGGAGTGTCCTGGGAAACACTTCCTGGGCATCTCCTGGGTTCCACATCCCCTGGGAGACCCAGGGTTTGGTTCTACCGTGCTGCAGGCACGTGAGCAACCGACACTCACCCCGCGATGATGCCGAACATGATGAAGAGCGCGAGGAACGTGGACAGCAAGTGCTCCATGGTGAAGAGCGGCGCCGTCTGCGCCCACACAGACCGGAAGATGGACAGGGCGGACTTAGGGTTGACGCCGGCGCCGGTGGCGGGACGCCCGGGCGAGTCGTGCGGCGCGGCGAGGGACTCGACCTGGAGGGACACATGGAAGATGCAGGGCCCCGCGTCAACGTTAAGTCGACGCGAATGTCGTCCTGCACGGAGAGAAAATACTTGCTGTTCTAGCAAACCTCGTTGCAAATATAGCGCCTAAAACGTTTTTTTGCTGCCCTAGCAAAAAAAAAATGGTTGCGGCAGCAAACAGTAAAGCTGTGACTGCGGACGTCTTTGTTAAACCAGCGACATTTTTGCTGTCCTAGCAAAACAAAAACATTGTAGGCGCTATATTTGCAGCGAGGTTTGCTAGAACAACAATCCTTTTCTCTCCGTGTGGGCGCCAGCCTGCGGCTCCGGGCCGAGCTCCTCCTCCTCACCGGGTACTCGTGGCGCGGCCGGCCCGTGTTGGCGCCGAACACGCGCTGCAGCACGGCGAGCGCCTCCTCGCCGCGGCCCTGGCCCAGCAGGTACTTGGGGCTCTCGGGCAGCAGCAGCATCCCCAGCGCGGTGAGCAGCGACGGCACGGCGCACAGCACCACGTACAGGCGCCACGAGTGCACCGCCATCCAGGGCAGCGACAGCGACCACGTCTGCGGCAGCACCCACCAGCCCACGCCCGGCAGGTAGACGAGGCCGATGGCCGGGAACACGGCCGCCCACACGAAGGCCTTGGCCCTGGTGCTGGGCGTGTGGAACTCGCCGAGGTAGGCGTAGCCCACGGCCTGCGGGGCCGTCACGCTGCCGACAGAACGGGACAGGACAGGTGTCAGCCGCACCGCACTACCCCACGCCGCGCGGCCCGGGTGTCGGCGGGGGGTATATCCTGAGTTGTTCGGAGACGGGACCAGTCCAAGTCCAGTTGCCAGAAAGGTAGGCAAAAAGCTCCCAACACACAGCCGTGTGGAGCGGTCGGTAGCAACGTCTGCCTACTAGGCCATCCCTCATCGCAGCTATGAAGATAATGCCTAGTAGGCTGGCGTTTCTACCGACTGCTCCTCACAGCTGTGTGTCGGGCGCTTTTTGCCTACTTTTCTGGCAACACTGCTTGTCTCCTGTCCACCCAGCCCACCTCGGACCGCTCTCTGTGAGAGATGCGCAAGCTCGACTGCTGGGAGTAAACAGGAGAATTTTCGCCAGGGTTCCGACGGCCACGGGCAGTTGCGTCGTCGTGGCGTTCCCCCATCATTCTAGCCTCCCGCCGGGAGGGTATTTCCCCGGCGCATCTCTCACAAAGAGCCCAGCCCACCCCGGGGCCAGCCTGGACCTGGACACTCACAAGAAGCCGGCGAGGAAGCGCAGCACGAGGAACATCCAGTACGACGGCACGAGCGCGGCCAGGACGGCGATCACCACGTCCACGAACAGCGTGAGGCAGACGACGCTGCGCCGGCCCGTCGTGTCCGCGAGGAAGCCCCAGAGGTGCGAGCCGAACAGCATGCCGATGAAGGCCATGGAGCCCAGCAGGCCCTTGTCGGCGTCCGTCATCTCCAGGTCGCACTGCGCGGCCGGCAGCAGGTAGCCCACGCCCAGCAGCTCGCAGATGGTGGCCGTGATGCAGCCGCCGCACACGAGCAGCAGGCCGAAGTGGAACTTGCCATGTCCTGCGGGCCGGGCCGGGTCCCATGCAGTAGGAGACACACCCGCGCCGGATGCCCGGCAAGCATCGCGCCCAGCCGACTTACTCCGACCTCCGTCCTTGTCGCACTTAGGGTGGTGCCCTATGCCGGACATGGAAGGGTCCCATGAGTGCGACAAGGACAGAGGTATGAGAGCGATCTTCGGAATAAGTCGACAGGAAGACACTGTCACTGCACTCACCCGCGAGGGCGATGGCCTCCTCGTACGGCACGTCCCTCCGCCGGCCCTGCTTCGCCTCCACGCCTGGAACAGATGGCACAGTGCTTCCAGACCGCTCCAGGACGGGACCTCCTCGCCACCCTCTTCACCCTCACCGCTCGCGACCGACTCGACCTCCTTCGCGTCCATGCTGCGACGGGGCGGGGCGGGACGGGACGGGACGGGTTGCCCTGGCGGCCCACGCTCTGCTCTGACTCACAAGTCAAGGCACAAGCAAGAGCGGCGCGCTCCGCTCCGAGTCCGCGGCGCGGCGCGGGGCTATCTTACGGAATCATAAACCATCCAGAACCCTATCTTGGGCCAAATGAGAGGCGACGAGAGACGGCCCTACCCGGCCTGGGCCGAATCTTCCTTGACTTGACTCGACAGAACCAGGCCACAATTGACCCAACTGAGACCGTAAAAATGTAGGAGAACGTACCGGGCGAGGGGTCGACCACTTGGATATTCCATGTACACATTGAAAAATATTCCAAAAATATTCCAAAAATATTCCAGATATTCCAACATATTCCAGTCCCAAAATATTCCAAATATTCCAAAAATATTCCAAATATTCCAAAAATATTTCAAACATTCCAAAAACATTCCAAATATTCCAATATATCCCTGATATTCCAAAACTATTATCCCACATTTTCCTGATATTCCAAAAATAATGTTCTACATATTCCAAAAATATTCCAGATATTCCAACTGGAATATATCGAGGGGGCCACAACTTCTCTTTTGGGTGAACACATGATTGCAAAGAAGGCAGGATTTCACTAAGATTGCGATAGATTTCGTAAGATTGCACTAAGATGGCGACGAAAATCATTGGACGATTGCAAGATTACGATGATGATTTCGCTAAGTTTCTGAAAGGTTGCGGAAGATTGCAGAGGATTTCGGGGGAATTGCGGGAGATTGTAGCGGATTCCGCAAGATTGCGGCAGATTGCGGAGGATTTCAATGTTTCATGATGCACAGGATTTCGGGAGATTGCAAGGATTGCGGATGGATTGCGACACGTGTGAACACGTGATTTCAGGAGTTGTGGGCCCCTCGGAATATATTCCATGTACAAAAATATTTCAAGTGGTCGACCCCTCGGTACCGGGTGTTTCTTTGAATGCCTAACAGTGTTGCGGGATTGCATACACTGGAAAAACAAGTGTGACATGTGTCACATATTATCATGCACTCTCTGGAGAGAACGTTTCTTGATGCACTCCTCCCCATGCAAAAGGATAGGGTCATCGCCCAAAGAGTGCAGCAAGAAACGTGACGCATATTACGTTAGTTTTTCCAGGGTACTCTCCAGCGCTGCAGGGGCCATGGCGCCTTACGGGCAAATGGGGTAGGCAAACCCGCAACACTGTTACGCATTCAAAGAAACACCCGGTGCCGGCCGCGTCTCGTCTGGTGCTACTGCACACAGTGTAGGCAAAACTCGCCCAACACACAGCTGCGTTGAGCGGTCCGTATCAACGCCTGCCAACTAGGCAACATCTTCATTGCTGTGCAGAGGGGTAGCCTAGTAGGCAGGCGTTGATACAGACAGCTAAACGCGGCTGTGTGTTGGGCGAGTTTGCCTACTTTCCTAGCAACACTGCTGTGCTGCATATTCACGTAAGCTGAGATATGCGAGAGCGTAAAGCGCACAGCCCTTGGCACAGCCGCTGGCTTAAGCGAGACGAGCGGAGTGGGAGGGGGGGCATACAGTTTCCCTTATTCTTTTGATCTCTTTGAGAGCTTTTCACTGCGTCTGATTGCGGCTGATTTCAAAGCAGAATTACGCTTTACTCTCTCGCATATTGCAGCTTAAGTGAATAATGGGCGTTATGTCAGAGTGCAGAGGCAGCATTGTCTATTCGACCGGACTGGACTGAACCGCAGCGCTTTGCGATGCAGCGGGCCGGAGTTAATGTCGCCCCAGCCGAGTGAATCGTCTCTCTGTCCTTGTCGCACTCGTGGGGCACTGACACGCCATCGATGCGACACGGGCGGATGGAGGAGAGCGATCTTCTGAATCAGTCGGCAGGCGTGCACGTGCGGAAACCTCTGAGGCCAGACCCACGTGTGCGTGAGGGAGGGGGAGGGGGAGCGAGAGGGGGGGGGAGTGGGGGAGGGGAGTGGGGGAGGGGGAGGGGGACAAGCGATAACAAAGTGCAATTCCCTCAAGGGGCTTGCGGCTTTTGGGATCAGGTGGTAATCTCAGGGCTGATAAGCGAAACAGAAAGCCTTTAGTCTCGTATTTCTGTCACCGACAGAGGTGGCGGGCGTCTGTGTGTGCGGACCGCCTCCACTTCTAGCGCAGCTAGGTGCAGCACAGCACAGGGCACGCCCGGAGCATAGGCAACCCATCAGACACAGCCAGGCAGCGGGAGCGGGGGAGGTTCAGGGAGATGGAAACGCACGACGCGGACGCGGCGCCGCGCCGGTTGGACGCTTAAGCTGCCTGTGAACTGCTACATTGCCACGGGCACCGGGGCCTCACCCCGCCCCGCCCCACCTCACCCCGCACCGCTCCGCCCCGCCCCGCCTCGCGTCCACACCGTCCACACCACTCTCTCACAGGGACACGGGAGGTCGAGGAGATGCGTATGGCGATCAATGACGATGGGGACGATGGGGTCACTGCGGCGAGGGTGGGGCGGGGTGGGGCGGGGTGGGGCGGGTGGGGCGGGATGGGCTGGGGCGGGGCGGGGCGGGGAGGAATAGGGGCAAGGGTAGTGGAGTTTACCTGTCTCCAGCCCCGGTGACGTCATCTCCAGGCCGTCGGCGATCGCCATGTCCCCTCGCTCGCAGACAGTCTCTCTCGTATCCCGTGGTCTGGTCGCGCCGCCGGGCCTAGTCGGCCTAGTCCGCCTGGCCGCGCTGCAAGCACTGAACGTCACACCCCTGTGCAGCCCGGCCCGGCCCGTCCGCTCCGGAGCAGACGACACGACCGCTGGACACGACGGCGCGAACGAAACAGCGGTCAGTACGGACAGCTCTGGCCGGCGGCGGCTCGCACCCAAGGCGCACCGTGTCTCTAATGATGGTACACCCACACCCCCTCACCCCGCCCCGCCCCGCAGGCTCACATTGGTTCACATGTCGTTTACCTGAAGCCTCCTGTACAGCGAGCGCACTCACGACTTTACGACTTGGCTTTCATGCAGCAGCATGAAGATGAACACCCGAGCGTGGGGAAATGGAAATGAGTCTACATTACGAGCGCAGCGGCGCGCGGCCCGGCCCGGCCCGGCCGAGCTGTCGGCTCAAATGCCCGTCGCGTCGCGCCCGCGCCGACACTCGTCTGTTTCCCGCCATCCCGCGGGCCGGGCCGGGCCGGCTGGGCGGGTATCGGTAGCGCCGATCTGGGCGTGCACCGCCCCCCTCCCCTCCCCCACCGCGAGTGGCAGTGCCGGCCGGCGCGGTGTACCCCCCGGGGCGATGTCTCACGACCGTTCTAATGAGCCCGCGGTGGTCATGGCGACCTTGGGGACCAACGGCAGTGCCGTGCCATGTCATGTTGCGGGCGAGCACCGCCACCGCACCGCCGCAGCCTCCTGCTCCACAGCCCTCCTCGGCCCGGCCGGACCAGAGCTGCGTCCAGATACGTGGGTGTCTGGCCTATACTGAACGCCATAGGCCAGACACCCAAGGCACCCCAGACACCCACGTATCTGGACGCAGCTCAGTAGGGTGATTCCGCACTGTGGTTTCGTCTCTCCGTCCTTGTCGCACTCATGGGGCAGGGCCATAAGGAGCGAGAGAGAGGACACTCCTGAACACTGTTCGGAATCACCCTGCCCTGCAGCACTGTCACTGCCGCCGCGCCTCTACCGCACTCCCAGCGGGCAGGGAGAGGTGAAAGAAAGAAAGAGGGAAGGCCACGGAGCCGTTTTGACTCATTTCCCCGCCGCGCCGTCAACGACGGAAAAGAAACGAGAGTGAGGTCACGTGCGTGTGATGGGCGGGGCGGGGCCAGGCGGGGCGGGGCGGGGCGGGGCGGGGCGGGGCGGGGCGGGGCGGGGCGGGGCGGGGCGGGGCGAGTCGGGATGCGGCGTGGACGCCGTCACGTCGCGTGGCGTGGCGCTGCGCCGTGCGGAGTCTGACCCATCCGTCCGGGTAATAATTACCGACGCGACCGGCCGGTCGGCCGGCACGGCGGCGGTCCGAGCCGGTCCTGCTGGTCCTGCCGACTGATTCAGAAGATCGCTCACCTGCCTCTGTCCTTGTCGCACTCATGGAGCAGCTCCATACCCTAGAGGGGACACCTTCGTTGGTGCGACAAGGAAAGGACAGGGGCAGGGGAGCGATGTCCTGATTCAGTCGGCTGCCTGCCCAGCCCGTCCTGCCGCATGTTCCCCACGTCGTGCTCCGCGCCCCGCCCCGCGTACAATAAACACTATGACGTCACGGCTATCGCCCGGGCCGGTCCGGGCCGGGTCGGGCCGCGAGGGGCGCCCATGACCATGATCATGATCTTGACGCTGTGGTCTGACGTCCGAAAGGCGAGGGGGCGTGGTGGTGGAGCGCGCCGGTAGGATAAATGTAAGCGACAATAAAACGGGAGGGGGGTGCCATAACAAACACGGCCGAAGTCTAAAGAAAGATTTGCGATGGAGTGGATGGAGCGCGGCGGACGTCATCACTGACTATCTCTAAACACTGGAGAGGAGATGGATCACAACAACTACGTTTGTGGTCTCGCTCGGGGCCGGGCCGGGCCGGGCGTGAGCGCGAGACGAGGCGTGCACAAGATGGTCTAAGTGGTTGATCTAGGACCCAATGTCGATGCAAACCAGGCAGTAGGGGAGCGAAAATTAAGGCAGAGAAAGGCGCGGGAAGGGGAAGGGCGGAGAGGCGCTCTGGGAGCTTTCAAATCAGCCCGCGCGACCATACTGGCGCCTGGCGCCCCGCGCCCGCGCCCGCGCCCGCTTTTGGCGCCCGCCGCGCCGCACCCGGGAGGGCCACGAGCGACCAGGGCCTTTTCTCCCTGCTCTTATGCTCACATTTCGATCCCGCCACGCGCCGGGAAGGAGCGTGTTCGGCTACCTTCCCCAGAGAATTAGACGATAGCGAAACGGAACAACTAAGGCGAATACGTAAGGAGATGCCATGCCCATCTGACCCAACCAGCCAGGCCGCGTGCCGGCCACGCCATACCGGTCGCGACTTCTCACACATTGAGTACGACACGACCACCATGTGGTCACGCGCTCCTTGTTAAGTCAAAGGAGATAAAAACATCCCGAACTGACGTCCAGTTTTTCAAAAGAGACAATAATTGGTGGTACAAAAAAGTGGCCGGTGGCCAGGATCCGGTCTCCTGGGAACGTGGACAGAAAAAATTGAAATTGAGAGGGAGGAGCAACGCTTACTAGGGGTCAGTCTACACTACAGGTCACAGTCCGTCACAGTCTCCTGATACGTCACTGTGGTCCCGGGCCGCGCCGAAATCCACCAGAGCCGCCACAGGTGTGTGACCGAGTGACGGTTGGCGCCAAAAACAGGAACGGGGCCTCATTCCACACACCCCTACGTCTGTTTACAAAAACAAGCGAGACGCGTGCCTCGCTGGAACAGGCGCGGATCCAGATATGTTCTGACGAGGGGGTAAAGTAGCGCTTTTTGCCTACTTACAGGGTCAAAGTAGTGATTTTTGCCTATCTTTCAGGCGGCCTATCTAGTATCCAGGGGGGGGGGGGGTAATTACCCCCATTACAACCCCCTCCCCCTGGATCCGCGCATGGGCTGGAATGCCGTCGCTGTCGGGTCACCGAGGTCCCGGGGATCGCGCTTGAGGGAGGACGCCGCAAACAAGGGAGCACACACCTGACTAAACCGCCTTAACCGCGGCGACCAGCACAATGTGCTCGAGCTGGCTGGCTGCTGAGTTGGTCTCGTCAACCCGTGAAAGGTTTCTCGCGCGGACTGTGACGGCCGCGTGTAGAATCAGGGTTTTTTTTAGAAACGAAATTGACTAAATTGAAAACTAGCTGAGAAAAGCCCTTGACCCCACAACCCTCGCGATGGTTGGGGCGCGCAAATGAATGGCATGGGCCCCGGGACACCACGCGGCCCGGACCTGACACGAGCCTCAAGCAGCCCCTCCCCTCCCTCACCCTCCTCGTCCTGTCCCCTCCTCCTCCGGGACTTGTCCAGGAGGCGCGGGGCGGGAGGGGGAGAGGAGTGTAGTTAGAGGACCCCGTTCATATATAAAGCCGGGCCGCGGCCGTGAACTGCTATAGTATCGTCCGCAGCCGGCTCGACGCGTAGCAGGGTACTGTGTCAGTGATACCATGACGGCCGTGGCCAGCGGGACGTTCACCGGGGCCATGAGGGCCGGCGTCTTGCTACTGGCATTGGCGAACGCGGCATGCGCCGCTAAATTACGTGAGTGACCCTGCGTGACGGTCGCCAAGAGTCTGAATTGAATTACGCGAGGAAAGGGAGTTTTGACGTGTCGTGTCGTATTTCAGCCTCGACGTGGAAGACGTGCGTTATCAACCAGGCTAACACTAACGCCTGCCTCAAGAAGAGCAGCCAAATGGCCATCGACGAACTCACCGCCAAAGGTAGCCTGCTCCAGTGCTCCAGCCGTCGCGCCGCGCCGCGTACCATGCACATCGTCCCTTGAACGACCCTGCAGTGTACTGACGCCCTTTCCCTTGCAGGCGCGCCCTCGCTCGGGGTGTTTCCTCTCGACCCGATGCGGATCTCAAAGCTGCGACTGCAGTCCGGGGCGGGCTCCATCTCCCTCGACCTCACCTTCCTCGACCTGGACATCTACGGCTTCAAGCAGCTCCGCATCGATGACGTAGCGTAAGCCACGCTGCGAACGACCGCGGCCACTAGGGATGGAAAGTTCGATCAAAGATTAATTGATTAATCGAACAAAACTGTTAACTGATACAAATTAATCGACGAAACCAAGACTTTTACTAAGAGAAATTCGATCAAATTAATTGATTAATCGAATAAATTGTCTAATCGATGGTCAATTAATCGTCAATTAATGGTCAACTTTAACTTACCATCCCTACCGGCCACCTAACCTGCAGTCATATGTTTCAGAGCGGATTTCGCCAACGACCGCATCAGGCTGAAGGTGACCATCACCTCCGACCTCGTCCTCAACGGGAACTACGTCGTGAAGGGCCGCCTCCTCGTGGTGCCCATCGCTGGCGCGGGCAGGTGCAACATTACGCTAGGTGAGTCTCGCCCTCGGGCGCGTCAAACTACTGCACCCACTCGGCTCATCCACCCACCCACCCATCCCGGGCCTGCTCACTACGCGCTTTCTGAATGTTTCGGGGTCCTATTTCTGTCTCTCTTCGTCGTATGTGAAAAGAGAGATAGATAGAACCCTGAGAGCCAAGAAAACAAGGATATAGAGCCCTAAAACTTTCAAAAATCCGGAGTGAGCAAGCCCTGCGTACCGACCGACTTGGCATTACTTACACCTTGGTTGTGGATTTCAGGAAAACCGGTGGCGGCCAATGTAGAGATGGCCATGACGAAGAAGAAAGGTGCTGATGGACGTATTTACCCTCACGTCGACAAGTTCCAGTTCGATTTCAATCCGAAGACGTTTAAACTGTACTTCCACGACAAAGACCACGGTGACAACCAGCTCGGAAAGACTTTGAACAGGATAGCCAACGACAACTCGAATGAAATCCTTCGAGATCTCAAACCATCTATTTCCGTTGCCTTCGGTCAAGCTTTTGAAGATGTTGCCAACCGAATTTTTAGTAAGGTGCCTTTCAACGAAGTTTTCCCTAGCAAATAATTTTGTTAGTGAAAACTTTTGAATGCGCTTTCCAGTATTAAAACCAAACAATATTTATCTTTTTTGAGCGAGAGGATTGTGATATCATGTGATATTTAGTTAGTTAGATTGGTATTTTTCTCATGTCAGCCAGTCTGACCAAGCCGAGCCGAGACCCGGTATACTTAACGATAAGGCTTAGAAACAAGGTAAAATCTGCGAAAATGTGCAAAAAACTGACATATTTTGAATTTAATATCACAAATTAACAGTCTATAGTGTGCTGCTGTGTTAGCTGGCCAAAATTGTATAAAGACTAAACATCAAAATACAGCTGCATGCTTAAGATTAAGCAGTACATTAAGTACAACACATACCCATTTACTTCAATACTGACAAACAACAGTATTTGACGGGTCAAAGAAAAAAATCCTAGTAATAATATAAAATAAAATGAGTTTGGTGGGTTGACAACTTGTCACCATTAAAAGCTAGATGTAATAAGTGTGCAAGACTGGGTTGTATTTTATGACAAGAAATAAAATTGAAAATTAATGAATGGCACTTAGATAAATATAAACGGCTAATAATCACTTCCAGTTAACACAAGTATCAATATGGAAGACCACGAGTAAGTTGACTTACATGCTCTCACAAATTAAATCAAACAAAGCATACAGTAACTTTGGTCATCATACAAAGATAAAGTTTTTCCCACAATGATTTCTTACATATGAATTCATTTAAGACAAACAACAGACTGTAGTTACAAGGTAAAGGGCACATCATCAAATAACTTGAAATGTTGAAAACTGAAACATAAAATAAGTGATTTAAAATTCATCAAGGATATTAATATATCCTTACAGTGAAAGTTGCACTTTCTTAAAACCACTTATACCTATGTCAATGCATACATCTACAAAAACACAAAAGCTCACTTCAGAATTTAGACTTGGCACTGGACTTAGGGTCTGTATACCTGACTGAGCTTTTGAATAGAGATGGAGAGGACTGATGTAGAGACTAAAAATAAAGTTCCTACCACTTGAATATCTGAACAAATTCCAGTGGCTGCCTAGACATTAACATTCGAGTAGGACACAATAATGGAAGCTTCCATGACTATATCTGTCTCTTTTTTACTCTTTTATCATGCTACTAAACCATTTTGATTTGAACTTGTTACCAATCAGATTTGATTTTCCGCACCTTCCTCTCAAGGATAGTCTGAAACATTTTACAAACAATGATCAGGATACTGTGAAACCAATCAATGCCATAATGGTAAGCGTATTTGGATTTTACTGGTCACAAACTTTTGCACACGTAATGAAAAATAAAACCAGGTAATTTCAACATGATTAAGATGAGCTAAAATACAGAGAAATATGGATAGTAACAATCAGTTGGGAGTCAGATCCTAGAATGTTATATCCAGGTATTCTTTATAACAAGTTTTTTTTTAATATGACAAATTTGAGTTGGGTCCTTGGAAAAGTAAAATTATAAGGAGGTATTCTTGCTATCCAAGTTCTCAGTACCCAGATTTCACTGTATATATAAAGAAAAGTATAGTACAGTACAGCACAGTAAGGTATATTAGCAAAGCCTTTAGTGGAATTGTGTCTGCGGGACAGTGAAGGGATCGCATGTCCCATAGCCCTGCATGACTTGCATACCCTAGTATGAAATAAAGATTCAGGGTAAAATACATGACAAAAAAGCAGACTACAAAAAAAAAAAAAAAAAAGTCTAACTTATGAAACCCATAGAGAGATCAATTACCAACTCTAGAATCTACAGTTGTTTCCTTATGTTAAGAGATGGTATCTCAAGCAATTTTCAGGTACACTAGACACTTAAATAAAAATACGATTACATATACATACTACAGTACATACAGTATGCGCAAAATCTTAAAGATCAGTAAAGTCTTATCACAATAAATATTTAACTTGTTTGCAAAAACATCAAATGTTTTGTAGAATTATGAAGAAATTAATTTATCAAAATGAAATATAGCAACAAAATTTTTAACAAGCACTGTTATGGCATTAAAATTATCACATATTTGTGCCACGGCTATAAACCATGGAATGTTGCACGTATGGGTTGCCAGAGAAAGAAGGCAGTGATGTGCTTGTTGATGTAGCCATTGAGTGAGCTACAGCTGCAGCAGCTACAAGTGCTGCGGAAGACGCAGGTTCCTGAGGAGCATTATGATTGTACATAGTTCCTTGCTGATTCAGAGGTATAAATGTCTGAATTTGAGGGGCATGATGTATTGTGTTGTTGAGGTGAGCAGGTAGCTGTGTTTGCGATGATAAATTATGAATCAAAGTTGGTGAATTTACAGAGGTTTGCAAAGTTGAAAGTTGGACAGACGACCGTGGCACTTGTTGCTGTTGATGCTAGAAGAATATAAATAGATTCTCAAATTTCAAATTAAAAAAATAATAATAATAATAACTGATGCATATAAGAAATGAATACTCACCATTTGATGATGTACTTGAGATTGGTGACCAAGCTGTTGGTGATGTTGAGATGTTTGCTGGTGAGTAGGGTGCTGCATGGGCTGCAGAGTCAGATGTGTTTGTTGCTGGGGCTGGTGTGGTTGTTGATATCTATTATGGTGTTGATGGTGTTGAGATTGTACAGAATGTGAATGTTGGCTCCTACCGGTAGGAGAATGAAGAACAGAGCTAATATTGAGATTTAGGGGAGAGCTAATATTGAGATTCAAAGGAGAGCTAATGTTGAGATTCATGGGTGACATTATGTTTAAATTAAGAGGTGACATTGCTTCCATAGAGTCATGAGCTGGAAAGAAAAGAATCATGAGTAAATATATAATTTCAATCTTATCTCACAAGTAATAAGAAAAATAACAATATTTACGGTCATTCATTTGCGTTGTAAGATTCATGACTACCAGTCGAGAATCATCTGGCTCTAATTTAGGTAAGGCAGCAGATAAAGTAACTAAAGGAGCTAAAGTGAGATCAGCAGCTGTTACAGCCGGGTCTTCATTAACAGTTGTGAGACCAGACTTGTCTGTTAGAATCTGCGGTTGTTGAAGATCCAACGCCATTTCAGTAAGCAAAGAATCCTGACTGTCTTCTTTCATTGACTGGTTTGCATCTTCATCCTGAAATCATTTAAGTGTAAAACTTCAGATTAGTACTGTATCTTAGGATTACTTGCAAAAATACTGGGAGACTTATTCCAGGCACATACAATATCATGGTTCACAAGACCGGCAGTTTCCCCTGAACTCAGTTCAAGAGGTGTTGAGTTGTTTGCCAACTCCACTGTACCATTTCCAGCAAGGGAAGCCTCATAAAGCCGTAATTCCTCCGGGTGCATTCGTCTTTTATGAGATCGACAGTTAGAACCATTTGCAAAAGTTCGATTGCAAAATGGACAGGTATAGGGGCGACGTCCCGTGTGTAAGTTCTGATGACTCTAAAAGTTGAAAAACATACTTGAATAGTAATATCAATGAACTTTACAAAAGGACATGTTTTAAAAACTATAAAAAAGGCTACATACTTTTAAGTCTTTTGCTCTACGGAAAGCCTTTCCACAGGTAGCACACTGATAAGCTTTAGTTTCCCTGTGGACAACAAGATGCATGCGAAGTGTACGCCTTGTTGAAAGCTGCAGTGGACAATGTGGGCAGCTATATGGAGTTTCTCGATGCGTATCCATGTGAATTTTCAGTCTATACTTTGTTTTGAACCTAAAATTAGAAAAAGAAATAAGAAGACAGAAATACATATTATTTCCAACAATATTTTATGAAATGCACATACTTTTTGCTGCATTTTGTACACTCCCAAGGCTCTTCATCACTATGAATAGTTAAATGTTCTTGCAAGGTTGCCTTTGATGAAAAAGTGTTGCCACACATGTGACAAACAAATGGACGTTCTCCAAAATGTATCGCTTTAGTATGTGCAGTGACTGCAGATCGACGACTAAATCTGTAAAGAGAGATTACAATTATCATAATCGTTAAGCACTGGAGAGAAAATATTTCAATCAATCAGATTATGAGATTAAGCTCACTTTTTATCACACACAGGGCATGGATAGACACGCTTTTCTTCACTTGGTAAATGGACTCTTTCATGATTTTTTAACAAAGTTTCACAGTGGAACCTCCTAGCACACTTACAACAAACAAATGGTTGTTGATCTTTAGGCATGTGAGACATTGCATGGGATTCAAGAAGTGCTTTTCGTCCAAATGTCTTATCACATTGATCACACCTGTAACAATTTTTAAAAATTATATCATGCCAGAATATTTCTCAGTAAATAGATTCATTCCATTGTTAGTATGCAACTTTATTATAGCATCACTTACTTAAAAGCAGATTTTAATTTATTCTTCTTTTTGCCTTTTTCATCTGGCATTTCATCTAAATTCCAGTCAGAATCTTCACCTAAATCGTCCTCATTCTCATCATCAACAAACATATCATGCAACTCATAAACTTTGTCTTGCTGCTCAGTTACGGGTTTATAGAATGATCTTTTAGGTTTCATTTCATCCAAGTTTTTCCAGGATCCATTCACTCTCAACTCCTTAGTGTGACTGTGCCCTCCCAAATGATCAGAAGCATCATCTTCCTCAGTGTCGTCACACATAAAATCATTCATATCAGAATCACTTAAAGAATTAACACATGAGGTATTTAGATTGTTGGACAAATCATGAAGTTCACTGTCATTGACATGGCCATTAGGTTTTAAATTTTCTTGTTTAGCAGAAGAAAATTTGGACAACATTTTCCCCTCTTCAAAACATCTTTCAGATGCTATTTCTTGAACAGATTCTAATCTTGAAGAATGTTCTTGACTTTGGTTTAGTTTGTTTTCTTCTTTCATCTTGAATCCGGTATCTGTGACAACACAAGTAAATTAGACACAAAGAGTGAAATCTACTAAAAATCGTATCAGAATCCCAAAACTTCTATAAAATTTCCTTACCGCTTCCAGAATTTCTAAGTACTCTAAACGCTTCCTCACTATCCAAAAGATTCTCAAATGATTCTTCATTAAAATCAGAATCTAATGAATCACCTAAAATTTCATTTTCATCACTAAAAGCTTGCCTCAACTCAGGCATTGGTTTAATACGTCCATTCTTATTAAAGTTTTGTAGACTTTCTCTTAACTGAGCAGCTTTATCTTCACAGTTACTTAATTTAAGGGGAGAAATAATACCCTTCTGATTATCGTCCACCTGTGAAGAAAACATGAGATTTAATCTGCTGATCAAAGATGACACAATTATAAGCAGAGAGATTAAAATACCTCAAAACATTTACCTTTTTTATTTTGCTAGGTGATAGATCTTTACCAACTGAAATCCTTTTTTTGACATTTGGAGATATATTGGGAGAAACACCATGATTTGTAGGCTTTTCTTTGTTGATCTGTAACCAAATTGTTATCTTAACTACCCACTTTAATACTACTCATGGATTTAAAAAAATGCTATTTTTAAAATACCTCAAAGTCAGATGGAAGAAACTCTTTTCTTATTTCATGCAGACGGTGATCATCAGCAACATCATCATCAATTAATTCACATAAGGTGCTGAACATGACTTGAACTTGCATACAGTTATTTACAAAATTATCAAAATTGGCAAGTTTCTCACAGCATCTTGTACAAAGAAGATATGACATTTTGTCTTCCTCTGACACCTGTAATAAACCATAGGACAAAATAACAGAATTTTTAGTTATAATTAGTTATAAGTGAATTGAAATGATAAGCAATGTTGACTTTACTTAAAATTGTTACTGAAAGTTAAGAAAAGATACAATAATACTTAGTACATAGGATGGCGAGAAAAATAGACAATAATTTAGATCCACTTTTAGGCCATGAACAAAGAATAGTTGTCAAACTAGTATAGAGGGATTTTTCCAATCATTTACAGTTTAGAACTTTATTTTCTGAGTGGTAATTTAAAATAATAATACAGAGGCAAGTTTTTCATAGAGCGAGAAATATTGACATGATTGAATGTACACAGTTATACCAATAACTCTCACTTATACGTAAACTTGACATGAGAAATGAGTACAATGTGAGTCTGACAAATAAGAGATACCAAAAACACTTATAACAGGAATAGTAACAACACAGAATAGTTATCGTAAAACGTCAGAATTGGAATACACCGGGACACTAGACAAAACCTAACCTTACTGAATAAACTCATGTTGACGAGAAATACTCTCAATCTTGGCTCATTAGGAATTCAAGGACAGGTCTGTCTTTGTCGCGAAAAAGAGTAGGTTTGTCAGAGTTGTTATTTACTTAAAACTCAAGTAATGACAGACTTCAGTGGCCTGAGCGGGAAAACAGCACAGAGGACACTTACCGATATTGACAAATACTTTCTGATGTTTTCACTTATATAACTTTCATTCCCACAAGAATTGCTTATTGAGATACAACCATTAGGATTAGCACACAAGCGGCACCAATTTTTCCACGGTGCAATCATAGCGATAAAATTAACTGTGACCATTAACCCGTTTACATTTCCAAACCCAAACACTAAACAAAGTATTAACAATCAAAACACTAGAGACAGACGGAGGGGAGAGTATGAACGTAAAACTGAAAATGAATGCAGCCTGTCACTATTTCGTTGAAACCAGATTCATATTCAAATATGGCCACGCCCCCCTCTCGTAGTACAACAACAAAAACAAAAGGAAAAATCTTGTTGTGTTGCTTGGACATGTCAGACCAGAGACCAGCTCATGTTCAACTTTACTAATAGTGTGCCGTATCTTGTTTCCGAAAAGAGTATGGTGACTAATCTTTGAAAAATAATTTAGTGACGCAATGGAGTCCCCTACGAAAGGGAGCGAAGAAACGCCAGACGAGGCGACGCAGACGACAGAGACAATCCAACCTCACAATGACAACTTCAAGAGCAGAGAAGACTACTTTCAATCTCTTCAAAAATGGATAAATGATGCTCAAATGTGGCAGAACACAATGACATGCATGCCTTATTTCTTTCTGACACACCCGGAACTTTTTGGAGGGGTACCTCCTTTCCCTCCAGGCTACATAACTGACCCAAGTAGACGTCAAGCATCAGTTCCAACATTTTCTTGGACAGCTAATGTGCAAGCTCAACCAGGTGTCAATCGCACTCCCAATAATACCCCTGGAGGTACATTCTTATTAATTTGATAAATAAAACTTACGGACTAAATTTCCACAGACACCTAATGCCTTTTCTTTTTATACATAGGTTTGCGATATAGGGTTCCTCCATACTGGAAAAGGTTTTGTGCTGAAGTCGTTGACTCTGTGATAATGTTTACCCTTAAGCTGGTAATAACATTTGTAGCTATACACGTCTTTGGACTTATGTAAGTTATTCGACACGTTAATTTTTATTTTTATATCGATTTACTTTTTCAGTGCACTAATTTGTTTTGTAATTTTCGCTGTTAGTGATTTAGACAAATACAGTATAGAAATGTTACAACAAAATGTACAGAGTCTGACATACAAAGTGGCAGTAGAGATGACATCACAGATCCTTGTCCTTGAGCTTGTTAACCGAATTGTGGTTTGCCTTTTGGAGGTATGTACTTGAATATTAGTAATTTGGTGGAATGGTAATTGCATAATCTGTTGTCAATTCCATTTCTGTGCTCTTTCAGGCATACTGGTTGCGTGGAGGAGAGGGAGGAATGGTTGGTGGTTCTTCTCCAGGAAAAAATTTGTTTGGCTTAAGAGTTGTTTTATGTTATCAAGCACATCCTGTACCTGGGCAGCCAAATGAAGTTGTGTCAGTTACACCTGGAACAGATCTTGGTTGGGGCTTTGCTCTTACTCGTTCTCTTTCTAAGAATGTATTTCTTGCCTTAATTTATCCTCTTTGTTTTGCATTTTTCTTTTTTAAGTTTAATCGATTGGGTTATGACGTAATGTCTTACTCAATTGTTGTTGAAAGTGTAGACCATAATAACAATCGAAGATGATGTTCTACATTGTTTTTTTAATTACATATAGTTTATTCCTTATCAGAAAATAATCATAAAAAAAAATACTTGTGGTAACTGCAAAAATTAAAATTTTTGGAACAGTTGTTTGTATATGGCTTGTTGATTATAGTACATTTAATGTATCCTCTAGACTAGTCTTTATTGGATAAAAGGGATTTGTTTTGTTTAAGATTTATTTTAGCTATGTCTTTATACTGTTAAAACCATGTTTACTATTAATACAAGCATTTTCAAGTATATTTCAAAATGTTTTCAATTTTATCAAACTTTCTGCAAAAATGTATAAAATATATAGATCTCTGATTGTTGCCGAAATTGAACTCATCGTTATACAATATCTCGAGCTTTGCGTCCCAGTTAAATGGAATGGCAGTCATAACACCCGAACGCCCCCAAGTTTCTTCGAAGCCGAGCGCGTCGTATCGTAACCGCTGCGCTGGGAAGCGCACCAAGCGAAACGCCACAAAAAGAGGATTCCTTATTCAGTACGGTACTCACGCGGCACGGGGCCCCGCGGGGGCGGGGAGTATGCTTGGCCGGGTACTAATACCCGCGGCGTCCGGGACCCGGGGCCCGGGCCGGGCCCCGCCCCGCGCCGCCATCACGTCACCGAGCCCTTGACCGAGCTCGCCAGCCACAGCCGGGCCCCGTGGCCGCCCGGGCCGGGCCGGGCCGGGCCGGGCCGAACAAAAGTCAGTCTCGCCGCGCCGCGTCTTGTCCTGTCGCGGTCCAGTGGGTCCCGATGAGCCCAATCGGGCGGGCGGATGGGCTGGGCCGGGCCGGGGACGCGGTGGACTCCAGCGGACCTGGCTCCAGCTCCAGGCGCAGCGCAGGGTCCGCTCATTCACTCCAGCTGGTTGGCGAGGGTGGCGCGGGCCCGGGGCACGCAGCGGCAGGTCTGCACCACGCGGATGCGGTAGGAGCGCGTCGACCCGTCGCGGCACAGCAGCTTGACCCGCTGCCGCTTCCAGCCGCTGTCCGTGCAGCGCCAGGGCAGAGGCCGCGTCCCCGTCTGCTGCAGGCCGGGCCGGGCCGGGCCGGGCCGGGCAGGGTAAGATAAGGGCAGTGCTGCCAGAAAAGTAGGCAAAAAGTAGCCCAAACACAGTGGAGAGAAGCGGGCTGCATCTGCGCCTGCCTACTAGGCAACATACACGCACCTTTGCAATGGTGCTGACTAGTAAGCAGGTGGAGATGCAGCCCGGTTTACTCCACTGTGTTTAGGCTACTTATTGCCTACTTTTCTGGCAGCACTGTAAGGGCGCAGGCTTCAGAAACACTCTGGGCTCTGGGGACCCCAACTCGAGCCCGCCGCCCCGCCATGCCAATGAACAGCGCTGGGCATGGGCTGTGATGGCGCTTGCCCTGGCTAGCTCAGACCTTACCTTGGACCAGGCGTTCATGACGCAGCTGACGGCGCACACCACCTCGTTGACGGGCCGGGTGGAGACGCACAGCCCGTCAGACACGTAGCGCTTGGAGCGCAGGCGGCACGACCCCGGCCACGCCTCCTCTGGGCAGAAGCAAAGGGAGGTGGTGAAACAAGCTTTAAGTTCGGGGCGAGGCAGGAACAGCAGAGCTTTTACTCGGTAGCATTGGCGACTCTTTACTGCGTGGTTCGCAAGTAGTTGCCGCCTGTGTTGGGCCGGGCCGGGCCGGGCCCAGGCATTGTCAAGCAGTTTGAGGCTGAGGTCGCGGGGCGGGGCGGGGCGGGGCGGGGCGGGGCGTCGTGCGCGAGAGTCACGTGACTCGTCACAGGGCGGGGATCCTTTTTCTCCCCCTCCTTGGCGGCGTGCGGCACACGCATGCTTTATTGCGAGGGGGGCTTTACGAGCGTCTCCCCCAACAACTTTGTGTCGGGAGGGGAAGGGGGCAGGAGGGGCCGGCCGGGCGGGGTCCTACTGCGCGTCTTTCGCGGCGATAATTTAAACTTTTGTCTCGACGCCGGCAATCGATTACCGATGACATTTCGTTTCCCCCGTCTCATCTCATCGCCCGGCCCGGGCGGGGATGCCACGGATTCCAACGACATCATTAGTCGCTCCCCGGGCGGGGTGGGGCTGGGCGGGGTGGGGCGGGGCGGGGCGGGGCGGGGCGGGGCGGGGCGGGGCGGGGCGGAGAGGTCCTCGGCAGCAGCAGCCTGCTCCTGCCTGCGAGGCGCCGCGACGTACCTCGCATGTTGACCGGGTGACTTAATCCCTATCGACAATGGACGTGCGCGAGCGCAGTGCAGCCGGCTGATTCAGAACATCGCTCACACATGCCTCTGTCCTTGTCGCACTCGTGGAGCAGCTCCATGCCTTGGAGGGGACGCAGGACCGTGAGTGCGACAAGGACAGACAAGGGAGCGATTTTCTGAATCAATCGGCAGGGCAGAGCAGAGCGCGCAGGAGGTCCTCTCCGCCGAGCTGGACCAGGCCCGGCCCGAGCTCGAGGCGTGTGCGGCACACACAAGAAAACGACACGACACAGGCACACACAAGCGCAGGGCGCGCGCGCGTAAGCCGCAACCTTGTACTGTAACGACGCCACGCCGGCCAGGAACACATCAACGGACCACCCCGCTCCGCTCCGCGCGCCACTCCACTCCACGACCACGGTCACTGCCACGTCTCACCGCCCCGCCCCGCCCCGCCCCGCCCCGCCCCGCCCCGCCCCGCCCGGCCCGACCCGCGCTCTGCTCCCGCTGCTGCACGCTGCACATGGCCAACCGAGCCCGGTCCAGCCCGGCGAGGTGTGGGGTCCTGGCGGGGCGGGGCGTGGTGGGGTGGGCCGGGGCGGGGCGGGGCGGGGCGGGGCGGGGCGGGGCGGGGCGGGGCGGGGCCGGGCGGGGCGGGGCGGGGCGGGGCGGGGCGGGGCGGGGCGGGGCGGGGCCGGGCGGGGTGGAAAGTAAGGCCCCTGAGGCAGCCTAACGCATGTCAGCCAAGTCCAGCTCGATGCGCGCGCCGCGTTTTCCCTCTCACCTTCCGGAAACACGGGCGGCTTGATGTACTCGTTGGGGTCGAGCGTCGCGGCGCCGACGGGGGGCGGCGCTGCCGGCGCACTCCGCTGCTGGGCGCCGCCGCCGCCACCGCCGCCCCTCATCTTGAGCAGGGTGGACAGCCCCGACGGCAGCCCGGTGAAGCCCGCTAGGCTCGCGAGGTCCTTGGCGCTGTCCTTGGCACCGCCGCCCTCCGCGAGGACGGTGGCCGCGAGGACGAGGAGAGGCGACAGCAGCAGGTGCAGAGCGGCGCGGGCGCGGGCGGGCGCCATCTCTCTCGCACTCTGATCAGAAACATAGAAATACTTGAGGACGAGGACGCGAGGACGAGGAGAGGCGACAGCAGCAGGTGCAGAGCGGCGCGGGCGCGGGCGGGCGCCATCTCTCTCGCACTCTGATCAGAAACATAGAAATACTTGAGGACGAGGACGCGAGGACGAGGAGAGGCGACAGCAGCAGGTGCAGAGCGGCGCGGGCGCGGGCGGGCGCCATCTCTCTCGCACTCTGATCAGAAACATAGAAATACTTGAGTTTCCCTCTGCGGGGCGGGGCGGGGCGGCGCGGGGCGGCACCGGACTTCAGCCTGTCGGAGTGCGCATAGGCCACCGCGCCTAGCGCACCTGTCCGGCGGGGCTGCCTACCCCGGGGTACGCAGGCGCTAGAGCTGGTGGAGCTGAGCTGAGCTGAGCCGACTAGCAGCTCGACCGTGGATGGAGTTTGGTGGACGCAAATGCTGAAGCCTTCTTTTCAAAAGGGGATAGGGAAGAGGGATGGGGGGGGGATGTCCTTGGGTTCTTGAACTTTCCCCTCCGTTTCCCACACCGCGACAAACGGCACGGCGCAGCAGACCGACGCGACGCGACCCGACGCGACACAGCGCCTCTCCTCCCCGCCGACAGGACCGGGCCGGGGTAGGGACCAGGGCCCAGGCCAGGCTATTGGATTACATACCGTACGTATACTTTATACTTTTCGCCGCCTCTTGCAGCGCTCTTCAGCGCCCTGCACGCCTGCCCGATGCGAAGGTCACGTGTCACAGTCATCTTCTGGGGTAATTACTATGCCGTACCAACGTGCACCTCGACGGGTCTGGGTCTCAACATCTCGACCTCGACTCGTCTGTCCGCCCAACCCCACCTCGCCTCGCCCCGCCCCACCCCGCCCCGCCCCGCCCGGACTCGGCCCGTCCCTGTCACACTTTACTCTTCCTCATCTCCGCGCGGCCGGGCAAAGCCGGTACGTAAGGGCGAGGGAGATCGAAAGAGAGAAAGAGAGAGAGAGAGAGACGCCTCTTTGCCTTTTCCGACGAGGGCTTGTTTTTCACTCGTCCACTGAGCGGGATTCACTGGAACAAGAGGGGCTTAGTATGGAGTCATCGGCCAAGCCAGGCCCCGCCGCGCCGGTGGCCCGGTGCAGGCGAGGCGGGGCGGGGCGGGCGGGGCGCGGCGGGCGGGCCATGGGGTGCATAGAGTGCCTAGACGCGCGCAGAGGGTGCGACCTGGGGACCCGACCGATCTGCGCGGGCTGCTTCCCATTCATAGCGGGGAGCCTCCTGAACAAGCGTGGAGGCAAGTAGCGTGTGTGAGCCTCCCCTCCCGTATGCCCCCCCCCCCCCCCCAAGGAAGAGTGTCTGTCTGGCTGCTATTTCCGTTGCGTCACGCGGCCCTTCTGCCCCTGCGCGCCGCGCCGCGCCCTGGCCTGCCCTTCCCCCTTCCCTCCTCGCAGGACCTGGAGCCCCGCCCCGCCCCGCCCCGCCTGCACGCGCGGGGCGTCCCCGTCTCCCGTCTGTCAGTCTGCCCTGCCCTGCCCTGCCCTGCCTCTTCTAAGGGATCGCGATAAGTTGAGTGTGTTACGAGGAAAAGAGGCCGAGTCGGCAATATCACTCGTGAGATGTCAACTTGTTCGCGACCGCTCTTCGAGAAAAGGGGGAGCGGGGGGGTGGGGGTGGGGGGGGGGGGGGAACAAGATTGAGTGCGACAGCTTCAAACAGAGTGGGATGTACATTTTCGTGGGCGGGTCTCGTTTCCCCCCAAAAAATGATTATGTTGACTGACCTGACCGCTCCCCATACTTTGCCTCGCACCTCAGACTGACTATTGGTTATCCATATCCCTCATTGCGGGAACCCCTAGGGTCCCAGGATCCCCAGACCCAACCGTAATGCGCCCAAAGACAAAAGATTCGAGTGCGATGGGGGAAAGGTTCGGATCTCTCTCGCACCTGCGTCATTTTTCGGACGCAACTCGGGTGGGTCCTCCGCGGAGAGAGAACACTCTGTCCACGTGACGGCGACATGACGAAGCTGTCGTCACCTTTGAGACACGTTCGTGACAAAACATTTGGAGCAGAGCGCAGTCAACTTGACTCACCTGAGGAGCAGGAGCTCGGTGCGGACCAGGACCAGGACGGTGCCCTGCCCGGTGGCGCCCAGCTGAGCCGGTGTCCGCTGCGCAGGGGTAAGTAAGGGCAGGGGTAGGTAAGCGCAGGGGTAAGTAAGGGCAGGTGAGGTGCCGCTGCCGCGTGGTGCCGGCCGGCGAGTCCCAACCCCCTGAGCCTGGGCCTACCCGACCCTAGCCTTCTTTTACTTCGCGACGAAAGGGCAGACTCAGACTAGACGGGGGCTCCTAGTGGTGGCGCTGCTCGGGATGAGGCGTCCGCCGTGCGCCTGGGGGCCAAAGGACTGACTGACTGACTCGGGCAAGGCACTCGCGCGGGGCGGGGCGGGGCGGGGCGGGGCGGGGTGCGGCGGACCGGGCCAGGATCGGGCGGAGCGGGAGCAACAGCGGCCCGGCCCGGCCCCGGCCCCGCCCTGGCGCGCTGATCCTCAGGACAAAAAAGTCTCCTCCCACCCCCCTCTCGCAACCATCGCCCACACGTGCTATCTGTTTGGGCGTAAAACCTCGTTTTATTTAATGTCCAGAAAAGTGCAGAGGAAGGAAAGAAGGAACAAAAATATTTTAAGCACTATCTTTAATTAGAGTCAAATGGTTGCATCACAAACCATACGATATACAGATGAGAAAGCATGGAATGATTTTCCAATATTGATCATACCTGCCACTAATACTGCCATTATAAAGCCATTTGGAGCCAAATATTCTTATCTAACCCATGACACAACATTAATGCTATGACAAGGTGATGAGATTACGTTTAAGTACACTAAGTCTCGTACCTGGACAACACATGACTCACTTGAATTAAAGCAATAAAAGATGGTTTAAAAGGCTTTAAACATTTTCGAAAGAGATTACATTGTTAAAAATGATTGAGACAAAAGAGAAACTGCTGCTTTAAAATTCATACAAGGAAATATTTGGCTTAGACAACATTTCATTTAAGTTAAAAGAAAAGGAAAATTTTAAAAATTCATAGGTTTGACTTGGCCTATAAGCAAAATCATCTTACTGGGATAGAGAACAGAACTATAGTGACAAGAAATTGTCTAACATTGATGAACTGCTACTAGAGGAAATGCATTGCATTGAATCAAATACCACAAACAAACAAGGCAGACAGAAAAATGAGATTCTGAGGATCACACTTCTGTTCTGAACTAAAAATAAATGCAAGTTTCTACTGAGATTTTATAATATTCTTATATACATTAAATTTTTCAATCGTCATTACTGCTGGCTGCCTGCTCAAGAATAACTTCAAATGAAAATGGCGAGAAAGTGTATCCCGTTCCACTGTAGAATTTGCTCTGGAATTCCACCCTGCATATACATAAAACAGAAGGAATGAGTGATTGAATAGAAAGGTGAGACAAAAGCAACTCCAATTACAAGAGCTTACCAATGCAAACGCAAGGTGTGAAGGAATGCTGACAATCCTTCCATCAGAACTAAAATGCTCACTGTCAGTACTGCCCAAAATGCAAACATGACATAGACCATGACTCCGCCCTTCCAGCCATCTACTGTGAGACCCAAACGCATGACCATACTCCACAAGACTTCAGAGAGCTCTGCAACACAATAAGAAATACATTTAGATGATACAGTTTCCACTGAGTGGAATAAATGACACAAAATAAAAACACTTACGAGCATGGGCAAGCGAAAGAGCCCACAAACGGAGATAGGATGCTGTGTGTGACACTGAACCTAGGACGTACTCAATGGTGTGGATACCAGAGTGGATAAACAGCTCTGTGAGGTCTTCTTCGTCATGACCTCCTGCTGGCTTGTGAGCTGGTGGCTGTGTTGCAGGGGCATTCTGCACACCACTCTCCAAATCAGCATGCGCTGCACCACCATTTTCCTCAACATTCGTCACATGATTGTTCAGCTGCAATAAGATACTTGTAAATACAGTAAATAAGAAAACAGAAATTAAGAAAGATCTGAAACTTTGAAACTTACAAGCAGATGTGCTTTTTTCTGGTTGCGCATTATGTATAACGGTTTGGCCAACAACATCCAGGGAACACACAAGAGTGCAACAACCACAAGGAGTTTTTGAAGTCCAGACTAAAATAATAATAGATGTAATTAAACTGGGGAAAATGTCACCACTTACGGAAAATACAACTGTATTACATAGGAAACATACCTGCCCACCATACATATATGGATCACAACCAGCAACTTTGTCAGCTGGTTTGAAAAGAACCATGTTGATAAACGTGATGAGAATGGATGGAGCACATGTGGGACCTAATCCTGATTCTAAAAATATATAAAAAAGGAGATGAGATTTTGAAGCAAATAGATAAGCAATTGACAAGGTTTATAAACAGATCATTTAAATTACCAGCAGTGGCAGTGGCTTCATAGGTAACCCACTTTATGAACATGAGAATGACCATGTACAAAAATAGGAAGCACAAGAAAATGATTTGTGGGACAAAGATGAGGTAAATGTCTAGTTTGCGGTTGAAATATCTGTAACATAATATATTTGTGAATACCTGACAGGAAAACTTTAACAAAATAAAGTGCAAAGTCAAAAAAAAAAATTCCTGTAACATACCTGTAATTCCAAAGACTTAAAACAACACCAAACAACATTTGTGCGACACCAAGGATGATTGACACTTTCATTTTGAAAGCATTCAGGAAGACAATTTTGTTTGATGCAATCTGGTGACAAAATATTTAATCAATGAAATTTTGGACTTACATCATGAGCAGGACACTTGATTGGCCAATCACTTACCTGCCAGATAGGGTCTAGACCAACAGGGTATGGAGTTCCAGAGTATGAATCTTTTGGATCAATTGTCATGTCTTTATGAGTCATCAAAAGATCCTTGCCAAAATCATTCCTCCAATGAGAACCAAAGATATTCAGCGACTTAGAAAACACGTCATTGTAAATGATGCCAGTGTACATAGAGAAAAGACCCATAAGTAGAAGACAATAACGTCCTCCAAAGAATATGTTCCAAATCTGGAGAGTAGGGAGAATGTTTCTTTATAAAGCAAGACCAAAAATTCTCTGAAAAATAGATCATATAATATTTCAGACATTACCTCATTGTCGGTCTTCTTAGCTTGCAATGGTTTTTCTTTGAGAACCATGTACAAAGCAAACAAGAACATAATAAGCCCATGTCCCAAATCACCAAACATCACAGCAAAGAGGAAAGGGAAAGTGATTATAGCATATGGAGCTGAAAAATAGTATTAGAAAAAATGAATACCACAGCTCAGTCTTCAAATTACATGTAGAAATGTTGTATGTTTTATTTCTTACCAGGATTAACCTCTCTGTAGTTAGCAACACCATAGGCATCAACCAGTGCCTGAAAGGCTTTGGTGAACTTATTGGTTCTATTGTAAGTAGGGGGATCTTCAAACGTGTCCATCCTATTCAAAATTGGAGGAACAGAACTCCCACTCCGCTCCTGACAAATACAATTAGAGATAAGAACTTCTCTTCTTTCCTAATTCAGTAAATATTCAAGTAGAGTGTGTTAGGAAGTACTTACGGTTCCTCGACGCAAGGCAAGTTGAATTGCTTCCATATCAAGAACAGGGACCCAACACTCAGCAATCAGACACTTTTGGGTTACATCCAAATTAAAAAGGTTCAGAGTGTGATAGATGGCTTTGATTTTACGAACTTTAATGAACCAAGTTTTAATGTTTTTGGCTGCAGCAACCAGAACACGATGACGATGATCTTGGGTTTGACCCAACACCTGGCAAAATTGAATAAAAATGTTAAGTGTGTGTTTAAAAACAGCTCTTTGATGATTTAAACATAATGGTGATTTACAGTGTTCAGATCTTCAATGCGTGTCATCACACTCATGGCCATTTCGCGGCGGTCAGCAGGTGTTTCTCGACAAGGATAGAGAGAAGCCCTGAAACCCTCACAGATCTTCCTCACACGGGTTTTCAGTTGGTCACCTTGGAAGAAAATGATGAATACAGACTTGTAGACTTCATCACCCTGAAAAGAAGTAATTATACTGATGAGGTCAACAGATTTTAATTAGAAAATTAAACAAGATTAATTTGACAAAATACTTACAGTTGTAGGATCTTCAAGGGGAGTTTCAATCTCAGCTTGACGTAGGAAGACATTTCCTCGGCAGGCACGCCACAGCATACGCTCAAAGGCCGGAATTCTCTCACGTAATATAACTCCAGCAACAAAGCTGTTTGCAATCATTTTTTTAAGTACAGATTCAGATGATATTTATAAGTATGCAAGAAACAAAGGCTGAGTTCCGCAGAATAGTTCTGACAAAAAGGTTTAAGTTTAAGGGGTAAATTCCTATTGTTCAGTGATATGATTTTCAGAAGGAAGTAAGAATGTAGCCTTGTAAGAGGTATCAAGCAGTGGGTATTGTGTTATGTTTGCAATGGTGGCCATGGGTCAGATCTCCCAACATATTTGAGGACAGCAAAGACAAGCATTGAAGAAAATAATATTCAGATGTATCACAAGGTGAAAATTGCCTTATTTACAGCATGAGACAGAGTAATAGATTGGAAAAGAAGTTTCACTGTTTCTCTTTATACCGGTTAAAAATTTGCACAGTTAAATTAAGTTTCAGTATGTAGCCATTTCTAAACATCCCAACTATTTTGTAATACTCAAACAGCAATAGTATACAAGATAAAGGCAATATCCATGTGTATTGAGAGATGAAGTAAAACCAAGTGAGTCTAAGAAAACTTTCCTCAAGGCATCAAAATACAACTAAATACAGCATTCAACAAAAGACATGCAATTGTTACCAAGCAACCAGCATTATTTGCCTTTAATTAAGACTCGGGGGATACTGAGTTGATTTTTATCATCCCTCATTTCTGACTGAAAATGTAAGTATTTACGTACCCAAGTTGGACAGGGCCCTGAGCACGAAGAGTGTCATCACCACTAATGAGGGCTCGAGTCATGGACTCAGTGGGACTGGTGCCGCCTTCATGCTAGGAGGGGAGGCAGTCAAGCAACACGGACGCAGAAAACGCCACACGGACAAACAAGAACAAAACAAAACGTAACATTGTTAGCGCAATGGCCTTGAGGCCAGGCTTAGAATTCAGACAGCAGAGTTGTCTTCACATCAAGCAAATGGAATTAAGGATGTTGTAGACAAGATATGGTCTCAAAATGTTTCAGTAGCAGCTTCATATGAAGTTTAAACAGTAGCCTTGAACAGGCACGGAAGATAGGGCTCTGGTGATGGTGGACTTGTGTCACCTCCGTTAGATAAAAAGGTGGACAGGAAATCTGCCTGGTAATATGCAAATGGCACACAGTCTGACGTCTCTAGACTTGAGAAGAAAGGGGTAAGAGAGCACACAAAGACAAATTACGGCACAAAAGCTGTAGATCAACAAAGGTAGGAATTACTCAACACAAAGCAATGTCATTACCTTGTCGGGAGGGAGGGGTACATTGGAATAGCTCATAGTAAAGAGGGTTACAGGTATTGTCTATAGTCTTTGTTCGCACAGTATTTTAAATAGAAGCAAAAAAATGTTCAGGTGTTTTAAATCAGTGTTCTTAAATCAGTGTTTTACATCCCACTGCTAATTTTTTACAAAGATTGCCTGTTGGACTAAAGTCCCTGAATTCATGTTCAAGATCCATACAAGATCTAAACAGAATGAAATAGAAAAAACCTTCAACAATATTTAAGGACAGCAAAGAAAAAAAAGTAATATATATATGTATAAATTAAAATGGTGCAGGGTGTCTTGTGAAAATTGACAGGTCATAAAAATAGTAGTTTGACTGCATTACACCACTCACACACACATACATGCATGCACCTACACTCACTTGAACATGCATGCTGTATAGTTACAGGGTGGGTTAAAGCAGGGAAAATGACCAATTGTGCAGCCTGCTAGTACCTTATTCTGAAGAAGCTAGCAGAAAGATCACCAAAGGCATTATCTGACTGAAAAAAAGAAAGAGAATGTGATAATATAGTGGGTATTCTACATGTTGCTACCTCCACCACGGAACAAAAAGGAGACTTCCACCAAGCTAGTGCTTCAGGAGAAAATAAAACAAATGAGAGATAAAGCAACATTGACTACAAAATACTCTATCTAGATTGAGTTGTGAAGGGAAACACAGACATGCTTACTTCAGTAGGTAGTGTTGATTTAAAACTTACTTTGAATGATGTATGTATGAGAATGTAAGTTTGAGGAAAGAACTACAAATAAACATAAACATTGAATAGTCTGAAGAACTGTACAATGTTGACAACCTCTGTGTAAGTGAAAAGATAGGTTTAGCAGTGCTACAAATTTTGTTTTGTTTGATCAGATCAAAGGCTAGTGAAGACATACAGGGAATAGGAGCACACACCAGTGAAGATGTTAAAAGTTATGTGCTTAGAAATGGCAACAATTAAGTTACTGCTAGAGCACACACAAACATAAACTGCATGTGTAGAAATGCACAACTACGTACTCTATAACGTATGGGTGTGACTGATGTCCCTTGAAGATAATTTCTTTACCTATGGCTCGGTGGCCGTGTATATTAATGCACAAAAATGCATTATCTACAGTCAATCACACTCATACCCTACAGAGTAGTTGTGCATTCCTACTCATGGTTAAAAATAGACGAAATACCTCATTGTACTGAGAGATAGAAGAAAAGTTTTTAAAAAGATTTTGGTAGGCAAGTTACCCTTGAAGAGGATGTACATTGCACAAACATGTCACACAATAATAAGCCCTAGAAGTGTTATTTTTTTCCCCTTCTTTTCATGAAACACTACAAGTTTTGTTGTGTACTGATATGATTATTTTTAACATTAAAACTGTTACAAAACTGCAACTAAATTCTTTCACAAGCACACGGGGTTAGCACTTTGCAAATCTTGGAGCAACAAACACCTTTTGCCCAGCAACCATTCTGCACTCAGCATCAACACCTTGCTTCTTGCATCATTAAGCATAACACATGATGTAGTGAAAATCTCCATCTCTACAGAGATAAACACCACCACATAAGCTGTTAGAAAAAGCTTAGATTTTATTTTTGGTTAAAATAGTTGGTAGTTTTGTATTTAAGAAAAAAATAGTTAAAATTTATTCAAGCATAAGGAGTGGGTATGGATATTAACCATAGGTAGATAGCAGGATTACACTAAATATTAATTCTGTGAAGTAATGAAAGTAATTTAACAAAATCAATAGAACATGGGGATAGGCTGTATAAGTATCAGTGGAAAATATATAGATAATTCCAATTACTTCTTAATGAGTAAAGTTTCGAAGATAAATAAAAAAAATTATTTACCCCAATTTGAGAGCTGCCTGGCCACCAGCACGCATGCCTTCCTCACCCAGAAGTTGGACCTGTTCTTCCTCTCGGCTAGGATCTGCCATCTGTGGGTAGGACACGAGCGAGCCCTGAGCAGCCTGTACACAAGGCGCCCGCCCACCCGCAACCACTTAGGCCGTCACTACCGCTCATTGATAAGGGGGATTGGACAGGTAGGGAAGGAAGGAACAAAGTGCAAGTATATAGCATGCTCACTATTTCACTCTTCATTCTAATAATTAGTGATTAACAGGATGTGAACAAAACTGTTTAAAAACATTTCATTTTCAAACATTTTAAAACAAAAAGCATTTAAAAGCTTACTAGAAGAGGCTTAAAAAAAAAAGAGAAAGCAGCTTGAATCTATTCTAAAAACAGGGTCACAAAACAGTAAAAATTAAATTAAATGGGAGGGAAACAGCAAGAATTTTGATCAAGGTCATGGTTATCGTTATTAACTTTCATATAAAAGTTAACACCAAAAAAATTTACTAGTGCTTGATGGGGAAAGAAAAATAATTCTCTTAAAGAATTGAAAAAAGCCTTAAAATAGACAAAACAGAAAACCAAAATACTGTATTAAGTAAGCATGCTTTGCCATGCAACACAAACACACACAAAGTGGATTACATGCAAAGCAAGAGCACATAACTACACCCAAAACACCATGCATTAGGTGCCTACTGCAGCACACCATCAATAATCCCAAACTAAAATTTAAACAGGTTAAAAAGATAATATTGGTTTTGTCATGTATTAAAGTTAGAAGAGTGAAGTAATCACCAGTTCATAGAGTAGGATGTGACAACTGGAGCATTTAAGACAGAGCTATAAAGTCAAACAGTTGAATTTGTGTGCACATGTCAACATTTCAAACCTTTAGTGCACTTAGAAACCAGACAAACTTATTAGAAAAAAATGATTTGATCATGGCTTTTATATGTAAATACATATATTATGAATACCAAGAGTGAAAAATGTCACTGAGAACACCTACAATCAATCAAGTAGATTATATTACAACTTGGGTTGAACTCAAAATAAAGATCCTCTGTGGAAGTTCACGGTGCCAACAGGAACACAAAACATTTGAGCTTGACCAATACTCTACATTTTCTAAATCCAACAAACAAATTAAAAGGTGCAAATGTAAATCTACAAAATATAAAGTTAACAAGGGTAAGAAAAAGGTGAAAAGATCAGCTTTTGTGACAAGTTTAAAAAAGAAATTGAGGAATCTACCACGACCTCCCATCTACGTTGACACCTTCACATTCAGAATGGTAAATGAGAACAAAATTTTAATTACTTTCATTCATGCATACACAGCAAGGTGGGTCTACCCAAATTCTCCAGCACAAAAGTTGATAAACTTACAATTGGAGATCACCTACGGAATACAGGAGAAATAGGGATGATGACATTGAAATTGACCATGATCAGACTCTGAGCGGTGGTGTACTGCCAAGTAGGGCATGCTTCCAGGTTGGGCCTTGCATTTCACAATACAATCACTCATCATTACAGCACATGTCTAATAGCCAAAAGTGTAAATAGTTTTGTATTGTAAAATATGAAAAACATAGTAACAATAAAACCATGACACAAAAAATGGCTATTTGATTGATCAAACAAACAAATTGATTATTATAAATATATAGTACTCGACATGTGCTATCATGATGTACAGAATGCAACTGCACACAGCTGAAAAAGTATGATGCATGAGACTTGCAACAGACAATATACAGTATAACCCAGAATGAATCCAAAAATTTGAACCTTGATGCTCCCAAAGTTCCAGAATAAATATACTGCAGATGTAAGTATAAATATGCTAGTGAAAATTGAGACAAATTAAAAATGATTTGATTGATATTGAGGATCCCATTCCCATTATGAGGAAAAATTTAAATGTTGCACTAGCTGAGGTTTGAGAACTACAATAACTATGAGGATATGAAAAATCTCGGCCATACATTTAGACATGTACAACATAGATCACTGGACAAACTTCACAAGACAACAAATCAAAGAGCAATATCATTCAGCTTTTTCATATAAAAGCAAAGAAAAAAAGAAGAAAAAAAAGACACACTTAAACCATATGCATGAACTTGCTAAATGCTTTTAATTTTCTTTGGCATTGGAAAAGCTAAGATGATGGCAAATAACTCAGATTGTCTGTAATGCTGCAATCAAGATTAACATTCCACAGGCTTTTTCTTTTAACTTTGGGCTTTATGAAGTTAGATAGATATTAGCACATTAGCAGATGCTTTGTTTGTGCATTATTACCCACTGCGACCAGAGTTTGATGTTTCTTTTACATTATTATATAAACTTCCACAATGGATCCAATCCAAAATCAATAAACGCCAAAATGCGCCAAACCTGCCAATGTACACTAGCCGCTGCGAGCAGCACCACAGTGTTGAAAAACTTCAAAACTAATTTTCTCCCTCTGCCAAACCCACACTTTTCCCAACAGTGTCTGTATGTGAAGAACATGTATAAAAATGTATAAAGTATGGGTCGCAGCGGATAAGAATGCACAAACAAAGCATCTGCTAATGTGCTAATGTGCTAATATCCTTAACTTGATACAGCCTTTAAAACATACCTCATCAAAGAAGACTTGAGTTTTTCGAAGAATGTGTTTCACTTCTGTCAGTTCCAAAAAGTTGCGCTTCAGGGACTCTGCATTCATATTTACTTCACGCAATTCATTTTCCAGTTTTTCAAAAGTAGCCTGAACAAAATTGATAATTAAGTCAAGGTTCAAGCTTAAAAGCAGTGTAAATTCGAAAAGTTAACATTACCTCTAAGTCAATCATCTCTCTGGGTTGAGGAGCTTCAGGGTTTTCTCCAGTGTCAGCAACAGGAATGTTGTCCTTTTTGATCTCCTTCTCCAAGTAGCGGAGCTTGCGTTCCATTTCGTCACATCTCCGCACTTCGTTGACAAACTTTCGTTGAAATGCATTGACATCTGGGTTTAACTGATAGGATGGATAGAAGAATGGTGAGATAGGGTAAAATTCTGAGGTTAGCCTTCTAGATAGGAGCAAAGACTCATCAGTGTCCAAAATAAAACGATTGTGATGATTGTAAAAAGTATTATAGAATCACTTGTGGATTCCAGCCCTGTTAAGAAATCATACACTTCTACAAGGGAGTGAAAATGTTCATAAGACAGAAAGCCTTGATGTTTGATCTTGTGACTGTTCTGCTAGTGACGTAAGCGGGTCATATGATCGACCAAAATGGGAGGTTAAACGAACTTTTACAAGCAAATGCGCGAAAGGAAAACGTCAATCTGCGGTGTTGAAAACTGACATTGTCAAGAGGAAACAGATAAGATATAAGTGAGTACTTACGTCGCGGAACTGAACTAGACCTAATTCGCCGAGCTCGGACACACAAGCATAGGCAGCTTCACTTTGGAGGAAGAGTTGACACAATGTCATCTCCTCACTGCGAAATAAGCTCCCCATCTTGGATAGATGGTTTGCTCACTGATATGTCTAGTATGTAGATTAACACTGCTGGGTTTAACTACTTAAGCCCTAAGGTCCTTGCGGGTCGATACGGCCCACCTCCACTTCTGGTGGGTGGGTGGGTGGGTGGGTCGGATGGCTGCTGATAGTCGGGGTCATGTGATTTTCATTGTTTCGACCTCTCGACACTCGCGGCGAGAGAAGCGAGGTATCGACTTTGAATAGAATGTTTGTACCAAACTTAAGATGCCAAATAGTTGTCTTTCTGTATTTTGAAAAGGTTCCAAAATGCTACCCAGCAAAGATTTACAATGTTTGGTGATTTTTAAATAAGTCATCTTACAGATAAACATTTACTGCTCCTGGTCGGTCGGTATGTCATACTTCGATTTAAGTCGTCAGGCTGGTGTCTTTTTTCTCGTGAACAACCGGCGGGGCGGCGATGTCAATCAAACAAATGAAAAGAGAATATGTGGAGAACAACGGTAGAAATCAGTAGGGGTGAGGTTGCTCGAAGCAGATCAGGTGAGATTCTTCGTCAAGACCGATAACTTTTATTTTCTGAAGGAAGCAACGTGATTTTAAATGACTGTTCACTGCACTGATGTTTTATCCCTTCCAATCCCAAGGCGAGGCGTGGGCGGCACACGGGTTACCCATACCCATGGCGGCAGGCAGGATGACCGGTCGGGTGGTTCGGGTCTCCTGTTAAGATTTGGTGAGTTCAAAGTGCTGGTTGGATAAGTTTTAGTGGATCTTTTGCATGCTGTGAGTGCCGGTGCGAGCGGGAGGTCTTAAAACTGATAGAATGCTGCCGTAGTGTCTGGTTTGCGGGATCGCAAACGGTCTGGCTGGACCAGTGTAGAGAGACTGAGTTTCTCTAGACCAGTGGACCCATCTTGACTTGACTTGACAAGTCAATGCCAACGTGTCGATCCTACCCTTGAGATGTATTTTGCAATCCGACCTTCCTCTCAATTTTGCACCCCTACCCTTTCCATCAGTTATTTAAAACTTCCCGTACAAAAAAGAACGACACTCTTTTCAGCCCCCATGGGGACGAAAGAAAAGAACTTTGAACGGAGCAGGCGTGGCACGCGACCTGGAGACCAGACCGTGAGTGCCAGTGCCTCCCCTTGCCCCCCCTCCCCGTGCTGGCCTGGCCCAGAGAAAAGGGGGGAAAAGCGGAGTGGGGCGGCCCCTTTTGATGCACTTTGGCGATAGACAATAGCCCAGCTCTGCCCGCGTAAGAGGTGGTGGGGGAGGGGGGGGGGGTAACTAGAGTAACGCCGCCGCGCCGATGTGGGCGGCCCTTCTCCATCTTGTCAGAATCGAGGGCAAGACTCGCCCTCGGCCCGCCCCGCCCCGCCCCGCCCCGCCCCGCCCTCTTGGACCCGCCGAGGTCGACAGGAGAGAGAGAGATGGCACTCTCCACAGTAGGGATGAGGATGAGACTCTTCCTCATTGCGAGTTGAGCTAAAGCTCCACGCGGCCTATCGAAGCGCTGCACGAGCTCAGGGCGTGAATAATATCTTAGCCAGGGTCTGTTTCGGGAAGAGATAAAATATGTGAGAGCAAAGTGGTCGCGGAATACTGTCCTCGTCATATATTCGTTTGAATTTGTGTGAATCATGTCACGTCCGTTGGAATATTCTGTGTCACATTGGACACCGGGTAAGCTTGGAGCCGTTGAGCCTCGATTCACATTCAAACGAATGTGACGTCACATTCCTTGAATAACAGTGATGGCACGCACTTTGGTGGACCGGAGAGGAGCGCTTGTTCCGTGGACCTGGGCCTGGCCCGCTTGGCCCGGCCTGGGCCCACCTGGGCCCTGGGCGGCGCGAACGCACCAGAGACCATCAAAAAGAATGCATAATGCAGTGAAAACACACGAACATAACGAAGTGAATACGTTACTCTTCGCGTGTTGATTTCTCTCATGTTTCTCTGCGCCGCCGCGCCGGCTCCGCGAAATTAACCGACGCACACAAACAGAAATACACACACACACACACACACACAGCTCACCCTCTCTAGCTACGTGCAGGAAGCTCCGCACCCAGAAAAGCTTATTCTTGTACTATGTGCAATCAGGGGCCGCGGAAATGATTCGCGACGGGTGTGGGGGGGGGGGGGGGGACCTTTTGTGGAGGGTTTCAATGCAGAGACACGAGTTTTAATGCAAAAAAAAAATAAGCCTGTCTACGCCGCGCTGGGTTCGAACGAGGCTGTAAACAGCGGTCATGCCCTCCGTTTCAGGCAGGGGCATTTGCCCCCCCCCCCCCGTCCCCCCCTTCCGTGTTTCCTGTGTGCAACATAATTGAAACGAGACCAAGTTCTTTTGATAATCTCTGGTACCAGTGTACTTGAGTAATAGGGCACAATCCAACCCCAATTTGTTCTCAAATGTTTCGCGCTTGAATGAAACGCGTGTTCCTGGTATTGAATGCTACATACAGGGTGTCCCGCCTTATACACGACAGTCAGTTGGGTTGCCTGCGCTCTAGACTGCAGGCGCTGTGCTGGCGGAGGGGAGCGTCGTCTCTCTCCACCGCTCTTACGCTGGCGCGCCTTAGGGTGGGGAGTATCGCCGTGGCTTCTGACAGGGCTGGCGCTCGGGGTGGGGAAGGTAGGACCCACGGCACGCCGTCAAACCCGCGAGGGGAGCGCGGCCACCCTCGCGAGCGCCCCTCACGGGTGCGCGGTCTCCCCTCAAGGTACCGCGAATCCTCGAGGAGTGGCCGCGGCTGCGGAACCGCGAGGAGAGGCCGCGTACCCGCGAAGGGTGGCCGCTGAACCGCGAGGGGAGACCGCGCACCCGTGAGGGGCGCTCGCAAGGGTGGCCGCGCTCCCCTCGCGGGTTTGACGGCGTGCCGTGGGTCCTACCTTCCCCACCCCGAGCGCCAGGCCCGTCAGAAGCCACGGCGATACTCCCCACCCTAAGGCGCGCCAGCGTAAGAGCGGTGGAGAGGGACGACGCTCCCCTCCGCCAGCACAGCGCCTGCAGTCTAGAGCGCAGGCAACCCAACTGACTGTCGTGTATAAGGCGGGACACCCGGTACAATGCGCTTGGATTGAGCGCCAAATGGTACTTGAGATATTCAAGTACACGCTTCTCCGGGTGCGACGCCGTGCTCGCGGGGAGGCCGCGGCGCGCCCTGGTGACGAGAGGCGAGGCGAAAACCAGGAGAAGAGAAACCCCCACCGGGAAATAATTGCCCTCGGGAGGGGCCGGGCGCGGACCAGCGCGAGCGAGCTGATTGTCACAGAATATCAGATTCAAATCTCCCAAGAGCTCATAATCCTAGACCGTAGCGACGCGCCGCCCCTCGACGGCCCGGCCCCCCTGCCCGACCTGCCCTGCCCTGCCCTGCCCGACCTGCCCTGCCCGGCCCCCCTGCCCGACCTGCCCTGCCCTGCCCTGCCTCTCCGCCCTCTTCCTCTCCCCTTCTCTTTCTCCGCTTCTCCTGCTCCTCGTGCCTTTCTATGCGCTCCTTCGTTGCTGTGTGCATTTCGGAGCAACTCCCTTTCCCCTCTCCTCTGGCCGCCACCCTGGGCACGCCCCCCCCCAACCCCATCCCGCCGTGTACTCGCCGATCCCTCTCTGTCACTCCCCCATCCCACCCCTCCCGAGGCTCGCCCCGCCCCGCCCCACCCCGCCCCGCCCGCCCCGCCTCGTCCGCCCCAGCCCGTACCTCCCTTACTACGAGGCGTGGCGCGGCGCGGCGTGGCGGGCTGCTGCCGCTCCCCGACCTTGGCAGCCGACGACCTTGCTCGCGAGGCGGGGCGAGGCGAGGGTTGGGCCCGCCACGTGGAGTAGCGCGGGGGAGGGGAGGGACGCGGCGTGGCGGACCGGGGAGGCGCGGCGCGTGGCGGGGCGGGGCGGGGCGGGGCGGGGCGGGGCGGGGGGGGCGGGGCGGGGCGGGGCGGCTTCTAAGGGAGAAGCGCACTGCGCTGCACGGCGCTGCCCGCAGCTTTCACCGCGACGGCGAGAGCGAACGCCAGGACGACAGCCAGTGGTGGCCGGGCCGGGGGCGGGCCGGGGGCGGGCCGGGGCGGGCCGGGGCGGGGCGGGCCGGGGGCGGCAGCCAGCTGTCCCCGTGCCCGTGCCGTGCCTAGGCAGCTGCGCCTGCCTGCATGGCTCCTCCCCCAACCCCGGCCCCCCTCGTCCACCGGATACCAAGTCGATACGCTCCCTCACCTTCCCTTTCTCGCCCCCCCCCCCCCTCTCTCTCTCGCTCTCTCTCTCTCTCTCGCTCTCTCTCTCTCTCGCTCTCTCTCTCTCTCTCGCTCTCTCTCTCTCACTCTCCCTCTCTCTCTCGCAAACACACAGCCGCCGGCGCCTTCGCTCTCTCTCCCTCTCGGAGGGGAATGCTATAGGGGATGAGGGGGCTCGAGAGAGGGGGGGGGGGCAGGGTAAGCGCGGGAGAAGCTCGAGGGGGCAGGGCATAGAGAGGGAGAGAGAGACAGCGAGCGAGAGGAAGAGAGAAGGGGGCCGTCCCGTCCCGTCGGCGCGGCTCAGCCGGCTGGCTCCGGGCTGCCGAGGGGCTCGGGGGCTGCGCGGCGCGGCGCGGCGCGGGGTGGGGGTGGGGGTGGCTGTGGCGGCGGGCGGCGGCCTCGTGAGGGGTGGGTTGGGGCGGGGGAGGGGGCTGGCACGGAGCGGCCGGGCCGGGCCGGGACGGGAGCGGCGGCGCGGCGGGCGGGCTCAGTCCTCAGTGAGTGTCTGGTCAGGTCCGTGTTGCGACCGCAGCGCGGGACTCTAGCCGAGTCGAGTCGAGCCGAGCCGAGCCGAGCCGCCAGAACAGTAGTGCGTGCCTCTCTCCTCCCCCTCCACGCAGCCGTGTCCGTGGCCGAGTATCGCCCCGCCGCCCCCGCCCCGCCCCGCGCCGCCCGCACGCCCGTACGCCCCGCGACGGGCCGCGCACACGCGCACCGACGGACGACCCGCCCACCGACAGCTGTACGCGTAGGATGTGGCGGCATCGTGCCTGGGTGAGTTAGTGAAGCGAGCTCAGCGCTGGCACAGCGGCGCGGGCCGCCAGGGCGGGGCGAGTTCGGAGTCGTACCTCGCCCTCGCCCCGCCCCGTCCGCGCCAAAGTCAGTGTTTGTGTTGACGTCCCATCGGGAGGAGTTTCTGCCAGTCGTTGGCGGCGGTCGGGGCAGCGCTTGCTTGGGCCGCCAGGGTGGTGGTGGGGGTGGGGGAAGGACTTCCACCAACCACTCGCTGATTGCACGGACTCTTCGTCAATCGATTGCTTGTGTTTGTCACCCTGCCAGGGCTCATGGCGCGGGGCGCGGAGCGCGGGGCTGCCGCGGCTGGCCGGCGGGGCGGGGCGGGGCGGGGACAGGCCTGCTGACCGGACTGGAGTCTGAGGCCCAGCGTCTTTCGATGCTGTCCCTGACGGGGAGGTTCGGCCAGGCGGCTCGGCCAGAGCCTGGCGTACAGGGACAGGGTCTTAAGTCCTTAAGTATGGATGGAACAGGGTGTACCTACTCTTAACGGCCAGCTGCGGCAAGACATACTTGGCGCTGTGTGATGTTTGGAATCCGTATCTGGACAGGCCCTCGTGGCTGTCTCTACCTGGGGATAAAAGTTTAAAGTAAAAGTGAAAGTCAAAGTAAAAATTGTCATAGTTAAATTAAAATATCATATTAAAGTTTGGTGGATAAGCGAATGCCAGTCCTGACCGCCGCCCCGCCGGTGTCAGGTCAGGTCAGGGGTTGAGGGCGGCCAGGGCCAGGCAGGGCAGGGCGCGGGCAGAGCGTCGCCGCCAGAGCCCTGCGGCCCCTTGGAGGAGGGCCCCATCCAAGGCCCAGCCCTGGCGACTGATTCCGCACTGTTAAAACCTTACAAAGCAATGCTTCGCAATTACAAACAAAATGCTTCGCAATTGCGAAGGATTTGGCTGCTTTGTAATGCAAAGCATTTTGTTTGTATTGCGAAGCTTTTGCTTTGTAGCTTGCGAAGCATTTGCTTCGCAGCTTGCGAAGCATTTGCGAAATGCTTTGTATTACAAACAAAATGCTTTGTAATACAAAGCATCCAAATGCTTTGCAAGCTTACAAACTATTTTGTTTGTAGGGATTTAACAGTGCGAAGATCGCTCTCGTGCCTCCGTCCTTGTCGCACCTATGGCGGTGTCCTATGTCGGGCATGGCAGTACCCTATGAGTGCGACAAGGACAGATGAATCAGTCGGCAGCCAAGCGTCCAGAGCCCGTCCAGAGGCTCATGGTGCAGCGCAGGGCGCCAGGGCACCCGCCGCATGCACAGCACGGCACGCGCGGCCCGGCCCGGGCGCTGCCTGCAGGCTTAGGGGGGAGGAAGCCTTGGCTGCTTCAGTATTCATGCTTTGGCTGACGGGAAGCTGGCGCTGTGGCGCGCCCGGCCCGGCCCGGCCTCTGGCCCAGGCTGGCGGCGGCAGCACCATGCCGCCCCGCCCCGCCCCCCCGCCCCGCCCCGCCCCGCCCCGCCCCGCACTACGCCGCGTGGGTGGGAGGGGGCGCCCCTCCGGCCAGGTCAGGGAGGGACTTCCGGCGTGAGAGTCGAGGGTGCGGCTCCCATCTCCATGAGCCCCTGTGCCCTGGCCGCCCTGGCCTCTGCCGCCCTGGCCTCTGCCGGCGGGCGCCTCCACCTCCGCCTCCTCCAGACCCTCCCCGCCCACCCCACCGCCTAAGAGCAAAGGCATATCCGGGGGAGCGGACCGCAAGAGTTAAAATTCACAAGCGCTAAAGCCACAAGCGCTAATGTTCACAAGAGCTAATGTCCACAAGAGCTAAAATAGCCGCAAGCGCTAACATTTACAAGAGGTAGACTCGATTCCACTGTTGCATCCAGCCGACTATACGCGGTTTCCGTTTTTCTGCTGGTGTCCTTCGCAGTCGCGATTCTTGCCTCGGTCTCGCGGGGAGGATTCGCGAGGTTTGCGCATCCCCTTGGCGGGTGTCCTTCTGTGAAAAGGTTTTCTAGGGCCGGTAGAAGGGAAAAATATTCTGGGAAAGGCGAGCTGTGAGACGTTGAGGTAGGGGTAAGGGCGTATTTCAATTAATTTAATATCCCCCACAATATCGCCCCATACCCGCCGCAAGGTTGAGCTCCGTGCGGGGGATGTGTGAGGACGTGAAGAGGTTCCACCCCCGGAACGGAAGTGCGTGACTGGCTACCCACGCACTCATCCACACACACATGCACGCATACACACACACATAGAGGGAGGGGGGGGGGCGCCCGTGCCACAGCAGGCAGATAAGTAGCCGGCGCCCACCTCCTCGTCCTCCCGCCTCCAGAGCGATACACGGAAGGACATAACAGAGTCAGGAAGCACAGTCAACAGGCGGTGTGGTGCGGGGGGGGGGGGGGGGGGGGATCCGCAGCGCCTTGGCCGCCTAGGCCCCGCGGGTGGCGTGTTGGGCCCCTTGGGCAGGGGCAGTGCAGGGCCCCGCCCTGGTTGTGTTTGCCTGGGGGTCTCCGCCCCGCCCCGCTCGGGGCCCACCGGAAGCCTTCTGGTGGGCTCACTGGGTAGGGTGGGGTGGGGCGGGCGGGCGGGCTGAGGTGCCGATCCGTGCGGGGAGACGGAGTTTATGGAGAGGATTTTCTCAGTGTAGTTTTTTTGTCAATAGCTATAGAATTATGTGGTTTTACTAATAGATACACTGGAAAAACGAACGTGACATGCGTCACGTTTCTTGCTGCACTCTCTGTGTGATGCCCCTACCCTTTTGCATGGGGAGGAGTGCATCAAGAAACGTTCTCTCCAGAGAGTGCATAATGATAATGTGTGACACATATCACACTTGTTTTTCCACTGTTTTTCCAGTGCCTAAATTCATTGCTTGACCTATCAAAGAAAATGTCATCGAGAAATTTGAGAATGTGGTCTCAAAAATATTTGACCTGGTTTATCTCAGAGTCAAGCTCCACTCCGAGGAACCAGCCCCAAAACATTTGCAGCAGCATGTTCTTCAGTAATGTATATCTAGGGAGCCGTGACCCCTCCAACCGCTCCGCACCGCGTTGCGGGCAGGTGTCGGGGGGGCCGGGCGCAGAGCAGAGCAGGCTGGAGGCAGTGAGGGGGATAACGAGCACGGCGAGTAGGAGGAGGGGGGGGGAGGCTCCAGCTCCGCGGTGTTTTGTAATGTTTAGGGCGGGCCAGAGGGAGGGGTGGGGCGGGGCGGGGCGGGCCGTGCAGACAAGCGAGCAGAGGGGGCTTCGGCCTGGGGCTCGTAATAAGGGCAAGGGGTACGGGCCAAGAGTGTGGGGGTGGGGCGGGGGAGTGCATGCGTGGGCGGGTGCGTAGGCGCGAGGAGGGGAGGGGGGGGGGCGCCAGCTGAGGTGCCTCGCAGGGCAGGCAGGGCCAGGGCCGTCGCACCGCGGAGCTTGGGCTGGGGCCGGGGCTGGGGCTGAGGCCCGGGGGGCCAAAGGGACTGGTATCGATTGAGCAGAGGCTGTGCGGAACTGTACCCCTCGCCTCGCCTCGCCTCGCGCTGGTCGCTGCTCTGCTGGTCCCTCTGAGCGGGGCGGGGCGGGGCGGGGCGGGGCGGGGCGGGCTGCTGGCGCGCCCTTCTGGACCGCGTCCCGTCCCGCACCCCCGTCGGAGGGCAACACGTCGGGCCTGGTCGGAGTCAGAGGGGGCCGCGCCCCACCCCGCCCCACCCCGCCCCGCCCCGCCCCGCCCCGCCCCGGTCCCTGCGGCACGTGCTGCGTGCGAGGCGAGGGGGATCACATTGTGGTGGCGATTGGTTCCCCCTCGGATCCCGCCTTACCGCCCCGCCCGGCCACGCCCGGCCCCGCCCCGCCCCGCCCCGCCCCGCCGGCGGCACGCGACGCGGCTTTATTTTCACTCCACCCTGCTTCGCCCCGCCCCGCCCCGCCCCGCTGCGACCGCCCGTTGACCTGACGTGCTCCTGATCTTCGAGATCTTAGGGAGTCGAACCCTGCCACCCTACTTTAGCCCGCCCCGCCCCGCCCCGCCCCGCCGCGCCCCGCCGCGCCCGGCCCCGGTCTCCCCTCTTACCCGCCCCGCCCGGACCTGTTGAAGGCGCCCCTACCCTAGGAGGGGCCAGGCTGGCCCCCGGCCCCGGCCTCCGTCCCGTCCTTATAGCCTCGGGCTTGTTGGGTGAGGGGCGGGCGGGGCGGGGCGGGGCGGGGCGGGGCGGGGCGGTGCGGGGCGCTGGCCACCGAGCAAGAAAGGGAATAACAATGAACTCCCGCCCTCCGCCCTACGGCCTGGCGCCGACCTTTCCGTGGCCCATCATGTCGTCCAGCCCACTCACTCACTTACTGCCCCCGCTCCACTAGCGCCGCGCAGGTAGGCAACGCGGCGCGCTCGCCTGCGACCTTGTTGCCTATCCCTCGATCAGCGGGCGCTCGACATCCAGAGGACTCAGTTGTAGCAAGCGTCTTACCGTAAATACATAATGGGGGAAATGGAAACAGTAAAACATCCTGATCTTACTACAACTCCTGAACCAAAATCATGTTTCAGTGTAAAAAAAAAATATCTCTGTAAGTTTACGACTTTTTTTCATAATTTGTGATTTACAAACGGTGTTGTGACTTTACGATCGAAATCGTAAATTAACGGAAGCCTATTTGTGCTCGTTTAAGTATCAGAAGTCAATACCAAGTGTTCTTAAAATTTTGTAATTTTACAATTTGATATCGTAACTTTACGACATTCACTGTAAGTTTCTTACAAAGAACTGCTCTTCGTAACGTACAAGGAATTTGGGACCTTCGTAATACAAACAAATTCTTTATATTACAAAGGGCTCCAGTTTGTATTATGAAGATCACGCTGTTGTTCCCAAACCAACATTGTTTGTAATGTGAAGAAAATCTGTTTGTAATATCGTGGTGCGTTACAAACCGAATTCTTTGTAATATGAAGAACATCCTTTGTAAGGAACTAACCGTGTTTCTAATGGAAAATTTTCCCGTAACACTTACAAACATTTCTCACAGTGTTTACGGATAGGGTTGTGATTCTCCCAAAAGCCTGTTAAATGTTAAGCTGTAAAATTACAATATATTTTTTACAGCACTGTGAAAAATACTTGTAAAGGTTACAGGAAAATTTTCCATGATAAATGTTGTAAAACTACAACTTGAAACTGTTATATTACAAGTACTTTGTATCGACTTAGAATTCAGTGACAAGCAAGAATGAGTGGTCGTAAATTTACAACATATTTTGTAATTCGTGATTACAAAATATGTTGTAAATTTACGACGATATTTTTTACAGTAAGTGTGTGGCAACCCTGAACTTGTGTCGCATCCGGACATTGAGTGCCGCAGGACCACGGTGTGGTCTTGCGCTCCCGTGTGAAATCATGGGGGTTATAAACGCCTCGCTCTGAATGCGCCCCGCCCCGCCCCGCCCCGCCCCGCCCCGCCCCGCCCCGCCCCGCCCCTCCCCGCCCCTTTGAACCGAGCAGCGCCGGAGCGCCGCGCCGGGCCGGGCCGGGCCGGTGTGAGCGGCGTGAGCGGCGCCTCGATCGAATAATCATCACTGTTTACCCCGCGCCACTTACACGGCCCGAGATCGTAATCGTGCGGGGCGATGCGGAAAGAGGGGGGGGGGGCGTTATCGGTTGCATGCCGGTCCCGCCCCGCCCCGAGCAGGCTGTGCCAGCAGATGTTTCAATTAGCCGTATAACCAGCGCAGCCCGCCACGGACCGTAGAAAGAGGGGGGGGGAAGGGAAATGGGCTTGAATTTTTGTTTTCTGAATAGCGACGCCACGACACGCCACGCCACGTGCCTCTCACACCTCGTTCCCCGCCGCCACGTACCATGTTGATATATGTTGAGTTAGATTTTACTATATCCTTCATATATTTTAGATCGCAACTTTTCAGCACATCTCATGCACTGTAAAATTTTAAGTCGTCACATAACGACAAAGTCAGTGCTAAATTTTACTTTAGAAAGGTTTGTCACACAAATGGTTCATCACAAAGTGAAGAAAGATCCATGTCATGTGACGAAAGATTCATGTCAAGTAGTGACGAAATGTATGTCATGTGACGACTGTTTCATCACATGTTCATGTGACGAAACATTCGTAGCAATATTTCACTGCGAATCCAAGTGTGGAACATTCATTCGCAAGGTTGCGTGGAACAAAGCGTTCCACGCAAAGAAGCGTGGACCACGGCAGTTCCACGCATGGAAGCGTGGAACACAAAATGTTCGCCCCAAAGAGACGTGAAGCAAGTATACGTTAACATAATTGGCATTCCACGCTTCTATGCGTGGAACTGCCATGTCCCACGCAACCTTGCGTATGAATGTTCCACACTTGTATTCGCAGTGTTATCGTCACATGACAATTTGGTTAAACAGTGTGGAAAAGTTTCCCGTAAACTTTACAGGCACTATGCGGCACTACCGGTCCCGCGCAGTAGGCCGCATTATTTTTTTTTTAATTGGACATTCTTTGATATGATAATGTCTAGAAACTTTGAGCGGCGCGCTGTGTGGGTCCTCGCCCGCCCCGCCCGGCCCCGCCCCGCCCCGCCCGCCCCGCCTCGCCCCGCCCGCCCGGCCCCGCCTGCCCCGCCCCGCCGCGCCCCGCTGCGCCCCGCCGCAGTTTACCGCTGTTGGCCCCTTGAGCGAGCGGCGCGGCACGGCGGCGCACGCACCTCGGCAGCGGCGCAGCGTGCCGTGCTCCGCCCCCACCCATTTCTGTTTGCCAAATAATCACAACAAATCTCTCTCCCTGCCCGCTCTCTCTCTCTCTCTCTCTCTCTCTCTCTCTCTCTCTCTCTCTCTCTCTCTCTCTCTCTCTCTCTCTCTCCCTCTCCCTCTCCTCTCTCTCCTCTCCCTCTCCTCTCCCTCTCCTCTCTCCTCTCTCTCTCTCTCTCTCTCTCTCTCTCTCTCTCTCTCTCTCTCTCTCTCTCTCTCTCTCTCTCTCTCTCTCTCTCTCTCTCTCTCTCTCCTCTCCCTGCTCTCATGCTGCTGTGATGCTCTCTGCTTTCTCTCATTGTGCGGTGAGTGTCGAGCCACTGTGTCGAGCACACGCCTCCGCCCGGCCCCACCCCGGCCCGCCCCGCCCCACCCCCCCCCGCCCCGCCCCACCTTGCCCCGCCACGCCCCTCCACCCCCCCCCCCACACCCACCGCAGGGTACAGTGCATTGCATTGTGCAGCCAGCATGTCTCGTGGCTCAGACCTGAGGACCTGCCTGCCCTGTTTCGCCTGCCAGAGAAGTGAGGGAGGGACAGAGAAGGAAGAGAGGCACGGAGAAAAATGCCGAGTGGTTCTACTTTTAGTCTCGAGCACAACTAGCTGACCCCTTTTCTCTAAAGTGCATTGTTCCCTGTCTGTCTGTCTGCCTGTCTGTTTGTCTGTCTGTCTGTCCGTCCGTGTGCCGTGTCCTGATGACGATTCGTTCACTCTCCCTTTGCTGGTTCGTGCGAGTCCGTCTATTGATTGTCAATTTGTGGAAGGACTAGATGGACTCGCTGTACGAACAGTACACTGGAAAAACAAAGGTGCGACAACATGGCACTGGCTTGCACGATAATGACCACCACCGCCCCCTAAAGGCACTGCTTTAAGCACTTGTCGCCCCTCCGCCGAGGCATCGGTGAAAGGTCGTGCCTTTATAACGGCGCGACAGCAGTAGCACGCCTTTAGGGGGGCAATGCAGCACCTTTGCAGCAACTTCACGGCAAATACAAGTGTGTACCAAGTACTCTAGAAACCCATGGCATGGCATGCTCCATTTGCACTGTCAGAAAAAACCACAGTGTTTGGTACGGTAAAGTCTGGTAGACGACTTGCCTGGTCTGACCGTACCCAAACCGTACCAGCACGGTGTTTGCTACAACCGTACCTACTGCCGTTCAGTTAAAATGGTACGGTCTCTGTGTCAGCTGAAAAAGTGCAGGCGCTCACCAATGTGGAGACCGCCAATTAAGAGCACGGGGAATGCCATGGGCTGTAAGCTACGGTTCAGCACGGTACAGGACCGTACCAAAAATAACCGTGGTTAAAGACCACGGTTCAGTACCGTGCCCAAACAGTACCTAACTTGACCTGATTTTGTGATGGGGTTGGTGCATATGGTTGGTTGATCACCCCGCGAAGGTGGTACGGTAATTGGTACGGTTGAACCGTACCAGTTCTGGTACGGTGGAACCGTACCTTGCCAAGGCACGGTCACACCAGGCAAGTTGTCTACCAGACTTTTCCCGTGCCAATAACCGTACCTAAACCTAGTTTTTTCCTCAAAACATTGCAATTTGCCCACCCCAACTGCTTGACCTCCCGGGAAACAAAGCGCCACAGGTACGGTAAACGGTACGGTTGAACCGTGGCAAACCCCGTACCTACGGTAATGGTACGGTTGAACCGTGGTAAATCCTGTACCAAACCAGCACTTTACAAAGCAACGGTCGGTGAACAGCAATGTCGGAAGTGAAAAACATGCTATTTTATTACCTCAAAATAGGTACGGTTTAGGTACGGTATTTACCATACATGATGGATGATGGTTTTGAACCGTGGTGTCATGACAACGGTTTCTAAGTGGTACATTCCTGTACCCTGCCAAACCGTACCATATTCACCGTACCACTTACCGTGCATTGGTACGGGATTTTTTACAGTGTGGAGTCAACCACAAGGCACACTCTAAAGAAGAGTGTGCTTGCCAGGCATGCCTCGATAGCATGCTTTAATTTAGAGCATGCCTGGCAAGCACACTCAATTTTAGAGCATGCCTGGCAAGCTCACTCTTTTTTTAGAGTGTGCCTTGTGGTTGACTCCAAATGGAGCATGCCATGCTCCATGCCAGCAATAAGTGTTTAGTTTTTGCACATTTGCAGCTAAACACCATTTGCGTAAATAGTCATTCGCTCACCTTCAAGTGAGCGAATAGTTATTTGCTCACCTACAAGTAAGCGAATAGTCATTTGCTCACCTACAAGTGAGTGAATTTTTTCGCTCATCTACAAGCGAGTGACATTCGTACACTTGGATTTCCAGTGCACACACACACACACACAGAGGGCTGTCCGGACACGCCTGTCCAGCCCAGCCGCACCGGACAGCTCAGCTCGGCGGCGCGGCGTGGCGGCCGAAGGTCACAGCCAGTGCCACCATGGCAATGACAGAGAAACATTAATCAAAAGTACAAACAGGCAAATGGGCAGACGGACATGCAAACAATCTGTATCAGGAACATGATTATAACGGACACATCATCTGGCAGCGGGGCAAATAAGAAAAATAATAAATACAATAAAATGGAATGTGGGAAACGTTTCCGATATCCATTTTCATTTTATAATTGAATGAGTGATGGGAATGCAGTGAATTTGTTACCGCACTGTTAAATCCCTACAAACAAAATAGTTTGTAAGCTTGCAAAGCATTTGGATGCTTTGTATTACAAAGCATTTTGTTTGTAATACAAAGCATTTCGCAAATGCTTCGCAAGCTGCGAAGCAAATGCTTCGCAAGCTACAAAGCAAAAGCTTCGCAATACAAACAAAATGCTTTGCATTACAAAGCAGCCAAATCCTTCGCAATTGCGAAGCATTTTGTTTGTAATTGCGAAGCATTGCTTTGTAAGGTTTTAACAGTGCGGGAGAGAGCGTTGGAGGAATATATTATGAAGATGAAGAGAGATGAAGGTAGGATGGAGGTGATGTTGAGGGGGGAGGGGGAGGGGGGGTTTGAAGGCGTGCTAGGCTGGGCTGGGCTGGGGGCAGCGAGGGCTGGACAGTTAGACCCGCGTCGATCTCAAATCAATAGGAGCCCTGCTGCCCCGCTGCCCTGCAGAGCGGCGTGGCGTGGCGTGGCGTGGCGTCAAGCGACTCATTGTGGCGATATGAAATGTCAAGTCAAGGGGATCCACGCAGCTGAGGGCTCGTCCCGCCCCGCCACGCCCCGCCCCGCCTCGCCCCGCCTCGCCCCGCCCGCCCTGCCCCACCCCGCCCCGCCCCGCCCGCCCTGCCCCACTATGCCCCGCCCCGCCCGGGCTCGGGTAGCTAACGGTCACACGGTCACTCAGCCGCGCGTGACACAGTAGCGTGACCAAGGCGACATGGCAGGCATTGCGACGTGACGGGTCCCGATACTGAAAATTGATTCTGCCGAGCATCGGTGCGGGGCTGGGAACTCTTCTCTGTGAGCGGAAAGCAAGCGCATGCAGTCAAGTCCTTGCCTGATCAATGTGTACTTGGTCAGTGTACATACTCATTTTCAGGTACTCAGTACTCTATAGACTTTCACCATGGAACGTTATTCGCAGTGGTAGAGTAAGAAAGGCACTACGAAGCTGCACTTTCTCTCTACACACTGCGACAAATATCTTCGTAAATTTACAATATGTATTATGCTTAATGACTTAGAGAAGAAGTTGTAAAGTTACGTTCGATATCGAAATTTTTTTGCACACCATTATCGGTTAGCGCAGAAAACCGAGTTAGCACCACGTAACTGTGAAAAATACCTTTGTAGATTTACGATAAATTTTGTAAACCACGATTTACGAAATATGTTGTAAATTTACGACGGACCTTTTTTTGCTCGTGAATTAATTTCAAGCCGATATGTAGTGCTTGTCCTTTTAAGATTTGCAATTGTCATTTTACAACTGCACTTCGTGGAAAATTTTCCCGTAAACCCACGACTATTTTTCACAGTGGTGTAGAGACGTATTTCAAATCGTAATTCACACTGTGAAAAATATCTTCTTAAATTTACAACATATTTTGTAATCACGATTTACAAAATATATTGTAAATTTACGACCGCCAATTCTTGCTCGTCAATGAATTCTAAGTCGATACAAAGAACTTGTAATTTTACAATTTCAAGTTGTAATTTTACAACATTTATCATGGAAAATTTTCCCGTAACCTTTACAAGTATTTTTCACAGTGCAACGACTTTTGACGTGGAAAATTTTCCCGGAAACTTGCCAATGTTCTCGAGAGTTATTTGCTGTGTCTGTGCTGTTGCAGGCGGCGCGGCTGTAGACATGATGGCGCCGCTGCTGCTGGCCGCGTGCTGCGCGCTGGTGCTGCCCGCCGCCCTCGTCGACGCCAAGCCCCTGTCCCCGAACCACCACCGGAATGGGGGCGGCGTCGGGGGCGGCGGCGGGGGCGGTAGTGGGGGCGGCGGGGACCCGCTGGTCGTGGAGACGCAGTCCGGACCGGTGCGCGGCTTCTCCAAGAACGTGCTGAACCGCGATGTGCACGTGTTCTACGGCATCCCGTTCGCCAAGCCGCCCGTCGGCCCGCTGCGCTTCAAGCGGCCCGTGCCCGTCGACCCCTGGCAGGGCGTGCTGTCCGCCGGCCAGCTGCCCAACAGCTGCTTCCAGGAGCGCTACGAGTACTTCCCGGGCTTCGAGGGGGAGGAGATGTGGAACCCCAACACCAACGTGTCCGAGGACTGCCTCTACCTCAACATCTGGGTTCCGCAGCGCGTTCGGCTTCGACACCATGGTGAGTCACTGGCGTCCAAAACACTCTGCAAGCCTAACCGTTGTACTATGAAAGATTTAACTGCAAAGCTCAAGCTCTAGTATTGCAGTTTAAGCTGCAAGACTAAGGTTTTGGAGTTTAAACTGCAAGACTACAGGGTGACTTTTTCCCGACTTAATATATTTCGGGGGCGTGTAGGGGGTGCCTAGAGAAGCTTTTTAATATGGGACACTTGGGGTCGGAAATGAAAATTGGCGGCGCTACGCCAAATTTAAATTTGAAAAATTGCGCCGGAAGGTAGGCAGCCTACCCGTCTTGAAAACCAAGACGCCAGTTTTACCGTGCTTTTAACGTAGTTCATCGCTGTACAAAACGCAATACACTATTCAGGCCTATTGCCCCTTGTGGATGCGAAGGTTTTTTTACTCTCCGTGTTACCCTCACCCGGCGGGTAATTAAACCGAATTAAACCCGGATTTTAATACTTAAAAATGACCGAATCCGTAAGTAAATATACCCCTGAAATAGAAGTAGTCAGCGTCAGCAAACAAATGTGTGGCAGGATCCTAAGGAAACAAATTGCGTCGACACGGGCCGCTTTTGGAAAGAGTCACCAGGGGACGTGTGACGTGTCGCGGCGCGCAGCTCCGCTGTGACGGCTCCGCTGTAACGGGTCCGCTGTGACGGCACCGCTGTGACGGGTCCGCTGTGACGGCTCCGCTGTAACGGGTCCGCTGTGACGGCACCGCTGTGACGGGTCCGCTGTGACGGCACCGCTGTGACGGCACCGCTGTGACGGCACCGCTGTGACGGCGCCGCCCGTAACGATGTCAGCCGTACCTTTAGACGCGCCGCGGCGCCCCGCACCGCCGCAACCAAACGCCATTAAAAATTCATCGGGTAAACGAGTGAAAAGTAGGCCAACCCTCTCCGCCGTGAAGGCGGGGCGAGGCGGGGCGAGGCGGGGCGAGGCGGGGCGAGGCGGGGCGAGGCGGGGCGAGGCGTGACGAGGCGTGGGGAGGGGGGGGGGGCGGCATCCTGTCTCCTCATGGCGCCAAATGTCAAGGGTTAAGTCGCCTCCGGGGATCCGGGGCGGGGACGGGGGGAGACAAAAGCCAGAGGAGGTGAGGGGTTGGCTGTGCGTAAATCGAATTACACCTGCAAGAGGGCCTTGTGTCCTGGGCCTGCAGGGCGAGGCGGGGCGGGGCGGGGCGGGGCGGGGCGGGGCGAGGCGGGGCGACCTCCAGAGACTCCTGGAGCTGGGCGAGCGGCCTGGGCCTGAGAGGAGTCACGAAGGACAGGAAGGCGAGGGAAAGAGGGGAGGCTGCAGAGAGGGGCGCGGGGCGGGGCGGGGCGGGGCGGGGCGGGGCGGGGCGGGGCGGGGCGGGGCCCTGGCTTACTGAGGGGCAGAGCGGGGCGCCCCGCTGCACCGCTGAGGGGCGTCAGGCTGCCTCGCTCCGGTGCAAGCAGCGCAGTACAGCGGGCGGCATGGCAACACGGCGAAGGGCCGCACCGCCACTGTGAAAAATAAACCTCTACTGATTTTTAGCAGATGATACATTCTAGCTAACTTAAATGACAATTACTAAACGTAAGATAATGTATCAGCTAGCTTGTACTCTCATAAAGCGAGTGGTGAGTGTGGCAAAATAATATACAGGGGGGATTGTGTCGCCTCGCCTCGCTCGCGCGACAATGCCTTGGAGTTGCCGCTGCCGCAACGGCCGATCAACAATGCTCGCTCGGACCTTTGGATTTGGACGCTTGGGATTAAGCGACCCGTGCCCCGTCCCCTAATAGCTTTAAAATAAAAACGAACCTTACCTATTTTAATTTTTACTATCGTCCGAACTACCCTCCAGCCTCGACACTCTAGATAGAATGAAATTAAATATGCCAATCAACGTAAATGGAAAATAAACATGTAGCTACAAAATGTATCATCTGCTTTCAATTCCAATCTGGATTGAAATTTTTTCTTAGTAAACACCTACGTTTTTACGCAGCAGGATTACTGACTAATCCGTTAGTTATTCCGCACTGTTTTGTAAGCTACTCACTGATAAAAGAAAAAATTGTCAGTAATGTAAAAAGGAATTAGTGCGTACAACTGGTGAAAAAAGTTTGTCAGTAGCCTAAAAAGGTTTTTACGCAGCAGGAATACTGACAAAGGGGTCCGAAAAATCAGTAACGGGCTGAGAGTGTACTCGTCCATAACCATGCACAAGAAATGCATAAGGGTTTGGTGCTCAAACAGCAAGAGGCCCCGCCCCGCCCGGGCCCGCCGCCCAGATGCGGCACGTTAGCCACGTTAAAAGGAAATTAGCATACTAAAGCAAATAAATCGGGCGGTTTATTGGGCTCCGCGGGGAGGGGAGGCGCAGGCGCCACGCCACGCTACACAACTACTTCAAAGTATGTGTAAATGAAGTGAAGTTGGACGCTCCCTCCGCCCTTTCCCCGCGGGCGAGGGGTGGGAGCCGTGCTGATGTGGCCGCCCAGTAGGAGGACTTAGGCCTAGTGCGCCGCGGAGGGGGGGGGGGTAGGAAACTTGGACCTAGAGGGGAACGATTGACGGGGGGAGACCGCGTAGCCGAGAGAAGAGAGAGAAAGAGAGAGAGAGAGAGAGAGAGAGAGAGAGAGAGAGAGAGAGAGAGAGAGAGAGAGAGAGAGAGAGAGAGAGAGAGAGAGAGAGAGAGAGAGAGAGAGAGAGAGAGAGAGAGAGAGAGAGAGAGGGGGGAGGACAGAGAGCGCCGAGCGAAGCGGAACAAGGTAGATTAGCTGGAAAGAGATTGCCTTGCTCCAGTGATCCACGCTGCGCAGGGCAGGGCAGGGCAGGGCAGGGCAGGGCAGGGCGGGCGCGGGCGGGTAGGGGGCTCAGTGTAGGAGAGTCGGGAGTGACTGCGGGCGTGCCGGCCGGGGTGCCGGGGTGGCGGTCGGCGGGGCGGGGCGGGGCGGGGCGGGGCGGTGTGAGGAGTGCGGATTAGTGCCCCCTGACCCCACCAGATCATCTCCCCGCCGTGACGTGCCGGGGGCGTGGAGGCGGACGGGCGGGGGAGGGAGGGGGGGGGGCGACCTATAAATGGATATCGAGCGCGCAATGCCTGCCGCTGCCCGCCCGCGCCCGGCCCGGCCCGGCCCGGCCCGGCCTGCGCTGTTCAAGCGCTTATATTTGCGGTCGCGGCCATCGAAATACGCACACAACTGTTTGGCTCCGCGCCCCGCGCCGTCCTCCCTGTCGGGGGAGACGGTGGAGGTGGAGGCACGCCGTGCCCCGCCCCGCGCGTGGCGGCGTGGGCGCGCCCGCGCCCACAGGCCCCGCATCGCCCCCCGCCCCGCCCCGCCCCCCGCCCCGCCCCGCCCCAGCCCCGCCCCAGCCCCGCCCACGGCCTCGCCCACGGCCCCGCCCGCGCACCGTCACCCTCCTGTCAAGCTTGGAACCGCGCCGGTGCGGCCGCAGTGAGCCTGGCCCTAGCCGCCAGCGCCGCCTCCTCAGCGAGTGACGTCACGCCACGGCGCGCCAGCACAGCGACTGGAGATGTCATCTTCCAGCTGGTCCGTACAGTGCCGCCCCCAGTACACACTAAACCCTGATGCCTTTAACTGTGCATAAGAGCTGCAGAAATACGCGCAACCATAGTTATGCACAAATTTAATGCTTATTTTTTATACACTCACTAGATTTGTATCTTTTATTTGTAAAAATTTAAACAACCAAATTTTTCACACAGATTTGTGCGGCGATTTGAACCATTTTGTGCACGCGTTTGTACGAAATCAAGCATTTTTTCGCATAAATTTTTGTGAAACGATTTGAATGTTTGTTTAACTTTGCACAAACGTTTGCACAAAAACATACAAATACAGTTAGAGTGTACATTTGTGCATATAAATGCACAATTTCGTGCATGGTATGTACGCAGCGATTTGCATAACTATGGTTGCACGAGAGTAACCATGCACAACATAATGCATAAGGGTTTAGTGTGTACCGACCACTCCGCCCCCGCCCCGTCCCGTCCATAGCCCTGCACCGCGGTGGCCGGGCCGCTGAGCTGAGCTGCCCATTTATTGCGAGGGAGACGAAAAAGGATTACCCCAGCACGGGAGTTGCAAGGCCTAGGATCACTCCCAACTGCGTAAAAACGCCCGTTGCGTTCGGGTTATACCTCCGGCCCGGCCCGGCCCGGCGACTGAAGCCGAACGCATTTCGAGCTGCCTCGGGTGCGGCGAAGTTATGCGATGCCGGCTGCCTACATGGCTTCCGACGAAGTAGGCCCGCCCGCCCCGCCCCACCCCGCCCGCCCCGCCCCACCCCGCCCCGTCCGCTCTCCGCTCGCCCAGAGCTGTGCTGTGCTGGGCTCGAGTCCCGTCGTGTTCGTGTCCCGGCCGCCCGGCGAGGAGAGCTAGGCAACCGGCGTGTCGTTGAGCACGCGCGCTGAGCGGGTGGCCTACCCTCCGCTCCGCAGGCGCCCTGCAGCCACAGCCAGGCCTTAGCCGCCAGGCCCGACCCCGACCCGAGGTGTCGGCAACTCCCGTACTCTTGTGAATACGGCTAAACGTACTCCAAATGTGATCCGCGTGCACTTCGGTTATTCTCATACACTGTAATAAAATGCTACAGTTTCACAGCAGTGTGGAGCTGTTATTTCTAAACGCAATAGAAAACTGTTAAAATTTATTGTACTGTAGGGAACGACGACCCTTTTGTGCATAACTATATGCACAACTTGTACAAAGTTGTGCATGAAATTGTGCATATTCCTATGGTTGATTGAAATCCTGCATTTTCATGCACAATAAAATGCATAAGCATTTAGTGTGTACACACTTGGTTTTCCAGAGTAGGCACTCGTGGTTTTTTTTAATCTGAGCTCCGGACTCTGCGCTACGCTCTCGTCGTGTGTGGACTGTGTCCTGTCATCCCGCTTCGAGCTGGGCCCGGCCCTGTCGGGCCTGTGACTATCAGCCACCGCGAGGCGAGGCGAGCAACACATGAAGGACGATAGAGATGGAGTTCTCGTGTCGGTGTCAATTTCAAGTCGAGTCGTGTCGGCAAGGTCGGGAGCGGGAGCGGGAAGTGGGGTCGGGCGTAGAGGTGCAGGGAAGGGGCTTGAAACTCCCCTCCCCCTGTAGAGTTTCCCCCTTTGCTTATTATCAAATTGCGATGGTGCATGATTCGAATGTGTGCCATGACGGGTATTCCGGGCCGTTCTCGTTTGTTTAAATTGTGACAACAATCAGGTGTGAATAATAGTATACTTATTTAATCAGCTACACACTAAACCCTTATATGCACTTCGTTGTGCAAAACCAATGATGGTCCTACACTTTTTGGTGTGAGGCATGGTGTGTCTCACATACAGAACTCGCGTAGTAGTCGGGTCACTCTATTTGTAATAAAAGTGTAATAGTATGCGTAATAGAAACGTACGGAGCGTAATAGCCAAAATTCTCCATATTTTACACGCTAACTGGAAATGTACTTTTTTGTACATATCAAATGTAACTAGATAAACATGCATATTTATGAACAAAATCGTGCGTAATTATGTAAAATATCACACATTGATATGTACAATTTTATACATCGAGAAAAATGTACAATAATAAGCAAATTGATGTAAAATATTATTCATAATAAAGCACGATTTTTTTTCATAAATATGCATGTTTATCTAGTTACATTTGATATGTAAGAAAAAGTACATCTCCAGTTAGTGTGTACCTATTTTTGGTCCAGTTTGGGCTGTTTTTGCCTGTTTATGCCTAAATCTGCACAATTTCGGAGGGCAAAATAGCGTAATAGACGTAATAGTCGGGTCACAGATTTTAAGAGTGAATTCCCCCTCGCTCAAAAGCGTACGTAGCTATGTATTAAAATGAAAGAAGGCGGTGCCGCCGCGTGCGGTGGGGCAGGGCAGGGCAGGGCAGGGCAGGGCAGGGCAGGGCAGGGCAGGGCAGGGCAGGGCAGGGCAGGGCAGGGCAGGACAAGCTGGTTGCGCCGCACCGCATCTCCATTCAGGGGGGCAGCGCCTGCATATTCAGAGACACACCCCACCCCCACCCCAGCGCCGAGCGTGTTCTGCTCCAATATCGTCATGTTATGTCTTCCTCTCCTCTCTCCCCCTCTCTGTGCTGCATTCCTCGACGCATTTTCCCGTGTCTTTACGACCCAGCAACAAGTGGTAGTGAGGCCGAAGGGGACAAGGACGGCGGAGGTACCGGGGCCTGATGATGGCAGCGCTGCCCCCCCCCCTCCCTCCCCCCGGACCGCCCCTCGCTCCCAACGCGTCGTCGTGGAACTCACTTTGTGCTCGAGTTAAGGACCAGGCGGTCCGGTCCGGCCGGCTCAAGTCGGACCGTTCGCTTTTTCTCCTCCTTTTTCCCTTCTCGGGGTCAAAACTTTAGCCCAGCAAGCGCACGTCGAGGAAATTGAGTGCGAACGGCTCGGTCGGGGCGGGGCGGGGGAGGGGGCGGGGGAGGGGGCGGGGGCGGGAGCGGGGGCGGGCAGTCGCTTTAGCAGAACGAGAGGGCAGGCCGTTGGTCCCGACCCGACCCGAGAGCCAACCGAAACAAACGGGGTGATAATATCCGCGGCGGCTTTAACGATCCGAAGTTGTGTCAGTTGACGTGGTAAATTGCAACTCCGATATTCCCCAATGTATCGCTATCTCTCTCCGTCCTCCTCTCACTGGCCCCCTCAACCTCCCCATGTCCTCTCCCCCCACTTTACTCTAGCGGTTGTGCCCTGCGTACGCGCGCTCTTTCCGGACGCAACCAACAATCGATAGTCAACTGTCCTTGAACCTTTTATCTCTCTCTCTCTCTGTCTCTCTGTCTCTCTCTCTCTCTCTCTCTCTCTCTCTCACTCTCTCTCTCTCTCTCTCTCTCTCTCTCTCTCTCTCTCTCTCTCTCTCTCTCTCTCTCTCTCTCTCTCTCTCTCTCTCTCTCTCTCGCCCGGGGGGTGATCTGGTCCTGCGGTGCTTTAGCGTCCCCCTCCTCCTCTCGTTCCCTCGCGACAGCACGTGTTTACACACCAAACGCTTATGCACGATTTTTTCATCGTTATGCACAATTTTATACCACCAGTTATGCACAAAATTTTATGCATATCTATGCACACTTTGTACATAATTATGCACATGCAATAGATACACTCTGCGGTCCCAACGCGTCCTCGTTGTGTACGAAAAGCATTATGTAAAAGTTGAGTGGTGAAAGGAATGACAGGGAGAAAACAGAAGGCAGAAGTAGAAAATCAGCGAGACAGCGGCACGGGACAGAGAGGAGGAGGATAAAAATGACGTGCACGATTTGCAGGACGCATCGACGCGACGCTGCAAGCGCGTGGACGTGCGCAGAATGCCAGCCTGAAGGCGGGGCGGGGCGGGGCGGGGCGGGGGGCGGGGCGGGGCGGGTCCTCTGCTGGGCCTGGGCAGGCCGCGTTGGGCACCCCTCCCCCTTCCCCCAGAGCCGTGCACTGGGCGCATGCACAACTAGGACCAGCGCGACGATAAAAGAGCACCAGCGAGCAAAGCGGAAAAAGAATCGGAGTTTTTCTCATCTCTTTCGCCATGTCGAGCTCAGTGGAGCGAATAGACACACTCTAAAAAAGCAATATTGTAGTAGGGAACCAACTACGGTGTCCCGTATCTTCGTTTTAGAAACCGACTACGGAGCGCAGAGTACGGCGCCATACCTTTCCTCATTTTTGGTGTGCGGTGGTCATAAGTACGGTGCGCGCCGTAGTAGGAAGGATCCATACTACGGTGGACACCGTTAAGGGAATTAGCGGTGATTTCCGTCGATTTCAACGTCATTATTTTTTACAGTGCATTGGGCACTGTTACAAAGAAACTATGTGACACATACCTACATTAGTAGAGCAGAGCACGTCTTGTAGGTGTTAAGGTGCAGGAAACACTGTGGCCAACACCAAATAAGGGTGACGAGCACTTTGGTCCACACTAAACCGTTATGCATGGTTTTTGCATCGTTATGCACGATTTTATACAACCATAGTTATGCACAAATTTTTATGCATAACTATGCACACATTGTACATAATTATGCACAAATTTGTGCATAAGGGACAGAGTTAAGCATAGTTATGCAGAAAAAAAATGCGCAATGGTTGCTTAAAATCCTGCAAGGCTTATGCACAACAAAGTGCGAAAGGATTTAGTGTGTCCTATACGAGCAAGTTTTAGATTGTCTCAGACTAAGGAACGGCAGCTTGCGATATGATATTGTCCATGCTATTAAGAGTGTAAGGACCGTCGTCACCACCCCATATTAGTGGCCCAGCCGGCCAGGGCGGGGCGGGGCGGGGCGGGGCGGGGCGGGGCGGGCCGGGGCGGCTGCAGGGGAGCATCGTAGTGCCATGTGAGCTCCACCCCGCCCGCCGCACCGACCCTAGGTCAGCTGCGGGCTGGGACACGTGCTCGCCGTATATCATTCAGCCAAAGCCGAGCGGACGGCGCGGCGAGGCCCACCCCGCCCCGCCCCGCCCCGCCCCGCCCGGCACGGCGCACCCGAGGCGTTGGGCGGGGATGGCGGGGACGGGCTTATGTCGGCAGCGACTCTCTAGTGCGTGCGCGCGACATGAGAACGCGTTTTATTACCATCAGCGCAGTCTTCACGGCTCTTCTTCCTCCTTGTGTCTCGTCTACGAGTCCACTGTAAGGGGAAATCCATTGGTGTTAAAAACTATTTTACTGCCTTCCCGCCGGCCCTTGATTTAAAGAAAAAAGTAAAGAAATGTGTTAATTACTTAAAATTTTTCTTTCCTCTCGTTTATGTTTATTTGTGTCTATTACAGTAAATGCGCAGCAGGTATTAAAAAATACTATTTTTTTTTCCTTCCAAAAGGTAAATATGCAAAACATATACATGGAGGGCGCCCCGAAGAGTTCCGCGCGTAGGTTTGGCTAAGGAGCCGCTTGCAGTGCGGGCATCAGCGCGCCCAGGCCCAGCCCAGTCCACAGAGAGAGAGAGAGAAAGAGAGATGCAGGGTTCAAGGACAGTTGTGGGGGAGAGGCGGACTGAACAGAGTGTCGGACAAGCAGGGGGAGTTAGGCCCTTGGGGGAAGGGGCGTTAAGGCCGGCATGTTACAGCGTTACGCGTGCTACACCTCGACGTTACACGCAAGTTGGCCTGGAGCCCGCCAGAGCAGACCACGAGTGCGCGGGGGCCCGGGCGCGATGAGGGGGGCGGAGACGGGCCGAGCAGGGGGGCGGGGGGTCCATCTCGACCCCTGGGGGAAAAAAACTCCTGGGGTATGCACTGCCTAGTTCATGCAAAAGATTTTTAAGCATTGTAAGGCAGTTTGCATTGCAAACTATTTTCTTCGCTGAGCGAGCAAGTTTCTTTATAAGTTGTAAAGAACTAGTTTGTAAGCTTACGAACCAATTCTTTGCACCGTTACAAACAATTTAACAATTTACTTAGCAAGGTGCAAAAAATTGGTTCTCAATTCGCAATGTAAAGAATACAGTTCGTAATGCGAAGAATTTTGCATCGCCTTCAAAATTATTTGCAATCCACAGTACGATTCTTCGCAAGCATTTTTGCAATGTGTACATTTCAGTTCTTACCGTCTACAAACGTACATTGCTTGTGCAAAATTTAGTACAGCATAATATTGTGTGTAAAATTTTTACTCAGCTACATCTAACATCATGCGTAACGATGTACTAACTAATAACTCGTGTACAAGCAAATGTATGTTTAAAGACGATTAGACGTATACAAAGTACTAAAAGGCTCATACCCCGGGAGTGCGCGCGCGTGGCTGCGCGTATGCCCGTTTTCGTTCAGATCCGCCCGAATTTTTTTTACAGGGAGAGTCGAGCTGGCCTCCTCCTCTCCCCTCCACGCCCCTTCCCCTTCCATCTACCGCTCCCGGCCGCGGGATTACTGGGAGGGGGGGGGCAAGTGGCAGAAACGACCTCGAAAAGCTTCCCTTCGGCCCGCTCCCCGCCCCGCCCCGGCCCGGCGGCCAGGCCCGCCGCGCTTCTATGAAGTTCACTTGACCCTCGGCCCAGTCTGTCGCCCTCCTACCCCCCTCACTGCCCCCCCCCCCCCCTCCACAACCGTCTCACCATTTCTCCACGGAAAAAAGTCTCTCGTCCGTTTTCGCCCTCTCTTTTCCTCTCCCGCGCAGTACCTATCCCCCACAACCCCTTCTCTACCGACGCCCAAGTCAAATGAAGCCCGTTCGCCGCTCCCCACCCCACCCCACCGAAAACAACGCGATTTTCACCCCATCCCCCGCCTACCGCCAGATCCCCAACCCCGCTGTAGTACAGTGCTTTTGAAGTTGTCTTTTCGGCCCCGAGCCACAGCGAAAATTGCCTGTGGTAAATAATTCTTAAAGCAATTCCAGTGTCAACCTCTTTCGTTCTAGCGCTGCACTGCTCGACTCAGCTGAGCTCAGGCGGCCCAGGCCCAGGCTAGTGAAGGGAAGGGGAAGAGGAAAGAGTGTCGTTCTTTCCTTCGCAATCCCTTTGGCAACGTTGTTCTGCTGGGCGGAGCCAGCCGGCCCGGACATATCCCCGATACAATACTCAGAACAATCAGAGGGCATGTAACTGAGATCGCTTTCTCTCTCAGACTCGAACACACAGTGACTTTGCACCAATAATGCTATGTCGGTATGCAAGTGGTGGAAGACGAGTGCCGTTAGTGCCGCTACGCCGCGCCGTCCCCGAGTTTTCCTCGGCTTGCTGTCGCGATAAGCAAGTCTTGTACAACACGGTGATTTTATTTCGTTTTCACGACCGCGACCAGACCCCATCAAAATCTTTCACTTCTCAAAAGGAAACTTATGAATAGACTGCTTACGTCACGCTTTTGCGGCGAGCGAGCCGAAAACCAATCTATTAAAATATTTCACATTTGCAGGTGAGAAGTTTGGCCCGCGTTATACACGCCGCTGCTTCCAGCCTTTCTAGCAATCTGGACCTGCCTCGTTGGGCAATGTCTGTCCGCGCCTTGTTTGTGCCCCACCCCGCCCCGCCCCGCCCAGCCCCGCCCCGCCCCGCCCCGCCCCACCACTCTCGCCTTCTGATTTCCACTTTTCTCTTCCTCCCCTTACCTCTGCCCTGCCCCGCCCTGCCCCGGTCCACACCTCCTCCTATCGACCCTGCTGGCTGGCTGACGCGGGCTGACGCTGAATCCACTGAGTCCAGAGGCTTGAGGCTGAGCTAGTCGTGAGCCGGGCCGGGGCCGGGGCCGGGGCCGGGGCCGGGGCCGAGGCCGGGGCCGGGGCCGGGCCGGCGAGTCCTGGTGGTTGTGGGGTCGATGCTGGTGGCGCCGCCGGTCCGGTCCGGTCCGGAACGGGGCGATCCAGTCGCTGAGGGGCACTGTCAATAATATCTTTTTTCCACAAGGGCTCCGTAACTTATTACTTAAGCTCCTTAAAAGTTAAGCGCGTTGCGTGTTGTCTGGAACACCTGGTACATACGACAAAAGTTTGCCATTCAAAGTATCCACAGCGTTTCCAATGTGAATGTGGTTAAACAGTACAATAAGTGTGAGATGCACCTGAAGCCCGTGCCGGCGTTGACCTCCCGACCACCTCTGCCCTGTTCCTCGACCCCTGTCTTCCACCCACGCCCCTTCCCCTTGGGACGGCTGAGCTCTCTGGCAAAGTGGATAATCGACCTCAGACCTAACGAGAGGGAAAGAGAGTGAAATTATGTTCTGATGAAAGAGCCACCGGTATTGATGCAGGGTGAAAAATAATAGCGCGCCCTCTGAATGACCAAAGCAAGACACCATAACAATACTGTGAGAAATTTTTATTGGGGTTACGGGAAAATTTTCCATGAGAAATGTCGTAAAACTGCGATGTTAAATTGTCAAATTACAAAATTGTGATGGCACTTGTTGACTGGTCATTCTTAAACGAACATAAATTGGCTTTCGTAAATTTACGACACCGATCGTAACTTTACAACATTATTTCGTCGGTCCCCAATCGAAACTATTTTATATCTCCGATACTCGTTTCCGCATCCGCGTATCTTTCAGTATCTGAAGCCTGTAGGCTAACAACGCAGGTCTACCAGTGAGCCGCGCTGAAGCCACATTTCTCTCTCGGCGCTTGAAGATGAAAGATGAAGATTTGTTGTTACGCTATGAATTCTTGTGACTGCCATTTTGGGAGTTTTTGAGATTTTTAGCGCATAACATAGAACAAATGAAACCTTTCGATTGATGTATGCGCCTGAATTTTAAGGATAAAAACTTTAGAGCGTAACTACAACATTACGTTCATCTTTAAGCGTCGAGAGAGATACGTGGTTTCAGCACGACTCGAAGACCTGCGTTGTTACAGCCTACCGGCTAAAGATATGCGTATTCGGAAACGAGTCTCCACTTTGAGAAATATTTGTAAAAGTTACGGGAAAATTTGCCATGAGAAATGTCGTAAAGTTACGATATCAAATTGTAAAATTACAAAATTTTAAGGACACTCGTTATCGACTAGTGATTCTTAAATGAGCACAAATAGGCTTTCGTAAATTTACGATTTCGACCGTAAAGCTACAACACCGTTTGTAAATCACAAATTACGAAAAAAGTCGGAAACTTACATATTTTTCACAGTGTCGGGTCGGAGATACAATAGTTTCGATTGGTACCGACGATTTGTAAATCACACATTACGAAATATGTTGTAAACTTACGAAGATGTTTTGTGCAGCGAACAACGACACCCTTTCTCACTCACTTGTCACTTTTCTCCCCGTTCATGTGTGTCCCGTGGGGCGTGGGGTGCTATTGCCTGTTTCCCACTCGGCTGTCCCGCAGAGCTACTATTTCACTACGGTGACTACTGGCTGGCTCTCCCGCCGCGGCTGCGCGGGCCGGGCCGGGGCGGGCCGCGGGGTAATGATAGGGCCACGCCAGGGCTGCACGGTAAAACGAAACCGACAAGCAAATTGCCGTTCGCTGCTGTTCGCCCCGCCCGGCTCGGCTCGGCCCGGGCAGGCCAGGCTCGGCCCGCTCTTATAAATCACAGACCAGGACCGGCTAAAACAACCGCGGCGTCCTTTCGCTTTGGCCTCAACATGATTTTCTTTCCTGACCTATCTTATTTTTCTATTAGATTCAATTATTGTCTGCTTTTTATTTTTGTATCTACTCTGGCCGGTGGAACCCTGCCGCGTGAGGCCGTGGCGAGGTTTTCGCGTGTAGAGAGAGCATAGAGGTGCAGGGTGCTGCTGCACGGGCCGGGCCGGGCCGGGCTGCGGGCACCAGCAGGCAGTGCTGTTGGCTCTTATTTTGAGAAGTCACATACCATTTGCATCGATCGCGAGAAAAGAACTTCCCTCCCTTCCCTTTCCCCCCACGCACCTTCCATCCGCTTTCCAGTTGACATTCGTTGAGCCCAGCGGGGGGGGGGCTACCCGCTCCCACCCTGCGCGCCACACGGCAGAGCGTTCGGCACATTTTAATATTTTACCCATCCATTAGAGGGGGGCCGGGTGGTGTGAGGGGCGGGGGAGATCACAGAGTAAAAGCAAAAACTGTGTCTCTGTGCTCGTGGCACTCGCTCCCCCACTCCTCTCTTTATCCGATAAAATGGCCTTTTAATTGTGCGCTAGTGTGTGATTCACCCAATGCCTCCCCCCCCCCCCCTCTCCGCACTCCTCGTAATCGCTCCACTGAAACGGAAAGAGCGTTTATACTCGCATTTTAAAGCTGATACGCGATAGGCCGCGTGAATAAATGAAGACGCAGGCCGGGAACAACGGCATTCTGCTCTCTTTTTTCCGGAGATAAGAGGCTGTATTCTGTTTCCAGACCATCGGCACTTTTTCAGCTGCAATCCTCCTCTCCTCTCCTCCTCTCTCCTCTCTCTTCTCTCTCCTCTCTCCTCTCTTCTCTCTCATCTCTCCTCTCTCCTCTCCCCTCTCTCCTCTCTCCTCTCTTCTCTCTCCTCTCTCCTCCTCTCCTCTCCTCCTCTCCTCCTCTCCTCTCTCCTCTCTCCTCTCTCCTTGCCTACCCCTAACAGGGCTCGCTCGGCCTGGCTGCTCGGGGCCGCGTGACCCGTGACCCTGGCTCGAATTGGGATGTTTTGGGGCCCTGTTTATTGTCTGCATTGAGAAGAGGGAAAGGCTATTGATTGGTCCCGTGGCGTGGCACGGAGTGGGGCTGCACGGGGTGGGGAAGGGGCGGGAACAATTAGCCCCCTGCCCTGCCCTGCACCACTCACCCCACCACCGCGCCCGCGCCGTGCTCGACAAATACCCTGGAAATTGAAAAGCAGCAGCAACCATCATATGGTGAGCCAAGGGACGTATATAGCCGTAAGATCATGCATACAACATTTCATTTTTCCGACGGGTATAATACTGTTACGACGTTACGTGGTGTGATACAAATATTAACAAACATATTTACGATATGGTGAGGTAGAGTACTGACTACTCAGAGTACTCTTGTGCATATCCTCCCCCATTCTTCTATCCGCTCCTTCTTGGTCCGGTCCCAGTGGCTGTGGCTGGCTGATCCAGAGGCAGCCTTGGGGGGGGGGGGGGGGAGACAAAGTACTCTGCAAATCTAACTGTTGTACTACATGACAGTTTTAACTGCAAAACTTCAATCTTGCAGTTTAAACTGCAAAACTCATCAGTATTGCAGTTAAAACTGCAAAACTCAGCAGTCTTGCAGTTTAAACCGTTGTACTACATGACAGTTTAAACTGCAAGACTGCCGAGTTTTGCAGTTTAAACTGCAAGACTCTAGTCTTGCAGTTTAAACTGTCATGTAGTACAACAGTTGGATTTGCAGAGTACACACTAAACTTATGCACTTTGTTGTGCATAAGCCTTGCAGGATTTTAAGCACCATAATATGTATAATTATGCATAATTATTTACAATGTGTGCATAGTTACACTGTTAAACCAAGTGTTCAACTGCTCAGCAGCACTTGTATGTGTGCAACTTCCAGCCTAGCACGCGCAAGTGTGCAACTCGGCAGCTGTGCAATTGCAAGTGTTCAACTCAACAGTTGTGCACTTGCAAGTGTTCGACTGCCCCGTGCAACCCTATCCTTTTTGAACACTTGCGAGTGCACAACTGTCAAGTTAAACACTTAGATGTGTACAACTGGTAAGCTAAACACGTGAAATTGCACAATTGCTGATTTCGCACTTGCACGTGCTCGGCTAGAAGTTGAACACATACAAGTGTTGAACAGTTGCACACTTCGTTTAACAGTGTATGCATAAAATTTTGTGCATAACTATGGTTGTTTATAATCGTGCATAACGATGCAAAAATCATGCATAAGGGTTTAGTGTGTAGCATTTTTTGCCTATGTACAGGGGCACAGTATAGCCTTTTGCCTACATTTTAGGCGGCTATCTAGGTAGCATGGGGGAGGGGGGGAGGGGCAAAACCTCTCTGCCCCTGTATTCGCGCCTGTCCGGTCCCATCCCCACCCCGCCCTGTGCCGGTCCAACAGCAGCCAGCCCGATCCCATTTCCAGCGGGAGCTGAGCTAGGCGAAACGTTTTAGCAGCCAGCTCGTATTTCGCATAGGCGGGCGTTGAGGAGGGGTGGTGCGGAGGAGGAGGAGGTCAGATGCCACCAGGGCTGCCCCACCCCGCCCCGCCCCGCCCCGCCGCCAAGGCCCTATCGCGGCGCGGTGCGTAGCGTCCGAGGCGCCCGTGCTAAAAATTAAATGAGGGACAAAGTGGAGGGAGAAACGAAATGCGCCTTGTACTCTATAGCGCACACTTAACCCTTATGCATGATTTTTGCATCGTTATGCACAATTATATACAACCATAGTTATGCACAAAATTTTATGCATAACTATGCACAAATTGCACATAAATATGCACAAAATTTTTGCGTAACGGATAGAGTTTAGCATAGTTAGTGCAGAAATAACTGTGCATAGTTATGGTTGCTTAAAATCCTGCAAGGCTTATTCACAACAAAGTGCATAAGGGTTCAGTGTGCGAGCGGGTGTGGAACAGAGCCCCTCAGGAGGGGGCTGCAGGGCTGGGCAGGGCAGGGCAGGGGGGGGGGAGTGAGTTTGGAATGTTTCCCTTGCTGCCACTCCGCCGCCCGGCCCCGGCCCTGCCTGGCCCCGCCGCTTGAATACCGATAGCCCTCAGCCAGGCCCACCAGACGGGACGGCAGTCCCACCAACTTTGCACTTCAGTCGGAGTGCGGGCGGGCGGGGCCGCGGCTGGGGGGGGGTTGGGTGTAACTTGGAATTGGCACGCCGTAGGGTGGCTGCATCGAGCAAACAAATGTCTCCGTCAGTCGCACCGCACCCCCGCCCCGCCGCAGGAGTTTGTTGACATTTTAGAGCGAAACGCGGCGCGCCGCCTTTTGGGTGGCGCGGGCGACCTTTTAACTGCATCATAAGATTTTATCTAGGCTGCCGTGAGGCCCTGAGGCCTGTTGGGCTCCCCGCAGGACACGCACGCGTTAGGCTCACGGCCCGGCCGGCAGCACGGGACAAGGCGAGGCTCACTGTGTCTCGACGGTGTGTCTCACCATGCCGTGTCTCACTGTGTCTCGAGGCCCTGCACGCCCCTCGTGCAATCCAATTGAAACTATCGATACGGATTGCCGCTAGCCGGTGGGGAGCGCGGAGTATTCACCGCGAGGTAGCCTTAGCTCCTCGACCCAGCGCTGCGCTGCGCTCAGCGGACAGTCGTAATCCCTTTGCAAAGCCACCAGAGCGAAATCTGCCATGCAGTCAGCCCTCGAGGGACGAACAGAACGGACAGCTAGTTATTGCTTCAAATAATCTTGTACTGTAACTCAGCTGGCGAGACACATCACCAAATTTGGGCGTGACAGTTTTGTATCGCCATCCTAGAGCAAGACAGGTTTGTATCACCCAAAAAAGGTGAGACTGGTTCGTATCACCCTAAAAGAGGTGAGACAGGTTTGTATCGCCCAAAAAGAGGTGAGACAATTTAAGGCGATACAAACCTGTCTCACCGCTTTATGGGCAATACATACCTGTCTCACCTCTTTTTGGGTGATACAAATCTGTCTCACCCCTTTTTGGATGATACAAAACGTCTCACCTCTTTTTGTTTTGGGTGGTACAAACCTGTCTCACCCCTCTGAAGGTGAGATGTATCACCTTTTGATCGCTGAGCGAAGCGAATTTAACTCCTGCAGTGGATCGGAAGTGTAGTTGGTCGTGAGTGTCTGTCTGTTCGTGTTAGCCGGTTCTCCTCTTAAAGTATAGAAGTAATCGTTAAAAGCGGTAGTGTTCCGCAATCTACTAACTTCAGCGCTATAATATGTCCAGACTTTTGGAGTTTGAAATATTGAAACGTTTAATGTAAACTTCACCCCGGAAAGGCTGGCAGGCAACGAAAGGAGTTCACCGGTAGCGCCCCCTAGCGGCAGCGCGCGAAATACGTCACGACGGCCCAGCCAAGCCCGGTGTCCCCGGTGTCCACCACGACTGTTTACAACATCAAAATTAGAAATTTAACTGTCAGTTCAACGAACTATGCGGTCTTGAATAGTTTTTAGAGTGGTGGTAGTCGTCTCACGAAGTTTCAAGTTTCATTTTGTAGAAGTGCGTGTAGGAGTGATTTGTCGTGTGTTCACGTCTGAAGGGTGGGGTGGGGAGGTTAAGTGCCTCAAGTTCTTATCAAAAATACCTTTGATTGTACTGGATTTGTGAAATGAAAGTCGCGGATTGCTGAAATGACAGCCAGGATCGCTTCAACTTACTTCCGAACTTATTATTTGGGTGAGTGACATAACCTAACAACATAAACAATGTTGTTTACAATAGAGTATTATGTGGTTGTATTTGGGAGACAGCAGAGTTTGGTCTGAGTATTAAAATCACATAACATCATGATCTGACGAGTGAGAGTTACGAGCAGTGACATAATTTACTTATGTTTAATTAAATTTTGTTTTAAACCTTTGCTCGGTACCCAAGTGTTGTGATTTCTTACTGAGCCGCCACAAATTACCAGCCAAACGGTTTCCCCAATACGGTATTGGTGCTGTAGTAGAAGTGTGCTCCTTTTAGAAATGAGATAAGAGATATTTGTTATAAAAATAAGGTAATTAATTTATAAATTTTAAATAGAAACATTTGGAGTCTCATTCTACTAAAGAAGACACATCAAAGTGTGGTGAAAGTATTAAAATCTTATAACCTTTAAACCCAACTAGAAAAAGTAAATAGTATGGGTATTATTCAGGTAAATTTAGTAGGATTTTGTTCCGAACCTTTGCTGTTCTTCCCAGTGATACGATTTCTGATCAAGTTATCTTATGTATTAAACCAAACATACTGCTTGATCCGTTTTGGCTATGAATTTGAATGAGAGGAAAGCTGCTCTATAAAAGTAATGATATGGAGTAAATTCGTTTCTAAAAAATGATTAGTTTATAGAAATTTGACTCCCACAAGTACAAGGGGCGATGCTGTAGATACGATTTAGGTGAGAAACGGTACTTGTAATATAACAATTATGCTGAGAGTGTTAACACTAAATCAGTGTTTCTAAAACACTGAAATATTATCAAAACAAAGTCATATAATCATTAAAATGCTACAGAGGTTTTGGAGTTTTTCAATTCTATTAGAAATAGCTGTATATTATTTCAAAAATGATTCGCCTCATCATTTAAAGGTCGTGAGTCATTGTGAATGTCTTAATTGCATTTGAAGTTAGTGGCCTCTGTAAGAATATTCATTACCATGTCTGTTTAAATCAAGTTTTAGTGACCCAATGCATGGCTTACCATAGATACTAGTAAGTTGGTGTGAAGGCAAACTTGTTTCAGAAGGATAGGAAGGGGGAAGGGGGGTGGGGGCGGTCAGCATATCATGTAAATGATACTTATTGGCACTCATCTTACCTCCGGGTGGGGAGGGGAAAAGTGGAGGGGGTGGGGGGGGGGAGGAGGAGGGAGGTTCTGGAAGTGTGCTCTAGGTCCCCGCGCAGGATAACCACATTTTGGAGGCCACTGCGCCTCTGGCGTCGACATCCTAGGGTGTCCGAGACTTTCGACCTGGAGACAGCTCAGAGGGGATGCTCAGCATGCCCCTGCTACAAAGGCGTCACACTCATTATGTCGTTCTATGTTCGAGAAGGGTGTCACCGTCCCGCGTCTATGGCGCCCTCCCCCCGTCGGGCACAGGAGTGGCACGAGGTCACCGCACAGGACAACCGCACTTTGGAGGCCACGGCGCCCTGCGCCTCTGGTGTCAATCACATTGGGTGTCCGGGACTTTCTACATCAGGATATCTGAGAGGGAAGAATGCTCCCCTCTCTCGGTTGAGTACGAACGGTGATTGTTGGCCTGTTGTCCCTCCACCATCTCTCCTGCCCTTCTCCTCCTCCTCCCCCCCCCCCTCCTCCCGAATTCTCAATTACTCCATGCTGACTGGCACCATGTAGGTTGCCTATCTACACGGCGGAAGGGTGAAACCCATCTTTTTGTTTTAACACTCACTTCGCTCAGCAACTACGTGCCTGCCGCACGTACTCCTAGTAATTCAGTGTGTGTGTGCTCGCGTGTACAGGACCCTGTGTGTGTTGCAGGCGAGAGGCGGCCCGTGCCCGTGCTCGTCTGGATCTACGGCGGCGGCTACATGAGCGGCACCTCCACGCTGGACGTGTACAACGCCGACATGGTGGCCGCGACGAGCGACGTGATCGTGGCCTCGATGCAGTACCGGGTGGGCGCGTTCGGCTTCCTGTTCCTGCCGCCGGGCGCGCGGCCCGACCCGGAGGACGCGGCGGGCAACATGGGGCTGTGGGACCAGGCGCTCGCCATCCGCTGGATCAAGGATAACATCGCGGCGTTCGGCGGCGACCCCGAGCTCATCACGCTGTTCGGGGAGAGCGCCGGCGCAGGCTCGGTAAGTGCTCACGAGTGCGTGCGCTCACACTAAACCCTTATGCACACCCAGAAAAGCGTGTTCTCGGTTTTTCATGTACTTGATTGAGTAAATTGGGACTATTCCGAGTACATTTTACTTGTATCACGAACAATTTTCATGAATCGAGTCCAATGAAATTGATTCAATCAAGTGCAGTGCAAGGCGTACTAATGCCGATAACACGCTCTTCTGGGTGCACTTTGTTGTGCATAAGCCTTGCCGGATTTAAGGCAATCATAACTATGCACAATTTTTTCTGCATAACTATGCTTAACTCTGTCCCTGCTTATGCACAAATTTGTGCATAACTATGCACACATTGTACATAATTTACGGTAAAAAAAAGTCTCAAGTAGATTTTCTTGTTACAATAAGAATATGCTTACGGGCGAGCTGACCCGTGCGCTTGTCCACCTCCTGACCAACTAGCTGATCTAGAGTCTAAACTCTGTAGACCGCGCCCCGCCCCTCCCTGCCCGCCAACGCCAGCCCCTGCAAACGATCCGCATTTTTTTAGCGGCTTGTCTTGTAAGTTAGCCGCGCCTCGTTTCTTCGAGATTTACGCGGCGGGGCGGGGCGGGGCGGGGCGGGGCGGGGCGGGGCGAGGTGGGGTGGGGCCACGTCGGCAGCGGCACCCTCTGTTGTTGGAGTGAAAATTAATCTGCCGGATAAGGAAAACAAGTTACAATAATGCACGCGGCTGCCCCGCCCGCCCCGCCCCGCCCCGCCCCGGAAGGGAGGTGTGAGGGGAAACGAGCGAAGGCGTTCACGCACGCGCCTGTGGGCGGGGCGGGGCGGGACGCGACGGGGCGAGGCGGGCGGTACCCAGGCCCTCGCCCACCCCTCCCCTCCCCCTGCCAACGCCTGCCTGGGCCGGGCTGAGCTCGGCGACGCGATATTCATCTTTATTTCACAGCCTCACGCTGCTCCGTCCCCTTCTTCCGTCCCTCTCCCTCCCTCTCCTCCTCCCCCTCCCGCCCTCGTCCGTGCTCCTTTTACTTGCCCTAGGCCAGGCGCAGGCGCCCGCCCGCCCGCGAAGCCTAGCCTCCTCCAAACGATCACGGGACGCCTGCCACCAGTCCCTGTCTCGCTTTCTTTATTCCCCCCTCCCCCTCCCCCCCCTCTCTCTCTCTCTCTCTCTCTCTCTCTCTCTCTCTCTCTCTCTCTCTCTCTCTCTCTCTCTCTCTCTCTCTCTCTCTCTCTCTCTCTCTCTCTCTCTCTCTCTCTCTCTCTCTCTCTTTCTCTCTCTCTCTCTCTCTCTCTCTCTCTCTCCGGCTCTCCCTCCCTGTCGCTCTCAGTCCTTCCCGCCCGCACACCCCTGCCACGCCATGGAGGCTATTCTCTCCGCTATTCTACAGCCCTTGCCTGCAAAGAGGGATGACGGGAACGGTTGAAGAGGCGAGAGGGGGAGAGGGACTAGGTAGAGGGGAGGGGGGGAGTTCCTGCCCTGGCCCACTCCTCCAAACTAGACCGGCAGACCGGCACACAAGCAATATTTTAGACCACTTTTCTCGGCGCGCACAGCGAGTGGAGGGGGCAGGGGATAACGACGGGGGTGCCGGGGAGGGGCGAAAAAAGCAAAAGGGGATGGGGGCAGCAGAGGGGTGGGGGTGGGGGGGTGCGGAAGGTCAGGGCAGTATCGCACTCGGGGGATGTCGAGTTTGTAGTTCAGGCCCTGCCCGCGCCACGCCACGCCACACCTATTCCCCGTGGGACCTCCTCCCCCCCCCCCCCCTGCCCCTCACCGTCCGACCTGGGCAGCGGCAGTGGCGCCAGACTGACGTGTCGCTCCCTTGTCTCGTTTCTGTTGCGCATGTTTGCGAGGACTTCCGGACGACGGAATCTTTCCCAACGCCCCCCGCGCCCGGCCCGGCCCGGACACTCCGCTCGCCACACGCCACACGCCAGGGTGCCGCCCCGCCCCGCCCCGCGGCCCGTGGCCTTGACCTGGGCCTGGCCTGTCCGCCCCTCACTAGAGAGACTCAAAGGGAGAGAGCCGACCACTCGCAGCACCCAGGCACTGCCTGACCAGACCAATCACAGTGCGCATACGCGGTACCCGACCGCATTCACGTCGCTTCTCTTGCGGCGAGTTGACGGCTCTCTCCCTCTGTGTCCGCCGGACTGACGCTGAGGTCTGCTCTGCTCTGCTTGCAGGTGAGCCTGCACCTGCTGTCGCCCATCACGCGCGGCCTCGCGCGCCGCGGCATCCTCCAGTCGGGCACCCTCAACGCGCCCTGGTCCTTCATGACGGGGGAGAAGGCCGGCGAGGTCGCCCGGAAGCTCATCGACGACGTGGGCTGCAACGCCACCAAGCTGCCGGACGCGCCGCTCAAGGTGAGTCAGGGTTGGCAGCAAAGTAGGCAATAGGTAGTCCCAACACGGTTTTACACAGCGCCTGCCTACTAGGCAACATGCACGCACCTGCGTTAAGGTGATGCCTAGAAGGCAGGCGCAGATGCGGACCGCCTTACTCCACCGCGTTCGGGCTACTTGTTGCCTATTTCTCTGGCAATCCTTAAGTGAGTCGCGGTGCTCGAGGCCGCCGGGCCGGTAGGCAGTCGGCGGCGCGAGCGCGCACGGCTGTGCGGCGGGCGGCCTACCCAGCGCTCCGCAGGCGCTCCGAGCGGCCGCATCGCATAGTTACGCATAGCCAATCGACTCAAAGTGAAACCCGCGCGGAGAGCGAGAGGAGAGCGAGGTTATCAGAAGTTACACCGGAGCCGGCGCGGCACCGCGGCCGACCCTTTTTCTGTTCTGTTCTCTCGGGTTCCGCCGCAGCGCCCCCCCCCTCCCTTCCCCTGCACCTTCCGCCATGGCGCCACAGTCAGGACAGTCCCCGCGGCGGACGAGGGGGAGGGGGCGACAGCCGGCGTAATTAGTTCCCCCCACTCGGCCCACCGCCCCACCTTGAAGACCACCTGCGAGGACGTTCTGGGGACACGCACAGGAGGGTTGGGAGGAGTGGGGGCCCCGCCCCGCCGCTACGTGGCCTGGCCGCTCAGGAGGCTGGACGGGGTCGCCCTGGGGGGGTTTCACTCTAGAAAAACAGCTGGACGGAGTATTTCGTATTACGCGGTTTAGCCCCGGTAGTAAACCCCATATTCTGCCTATTTTAGGTGTATGTTGTCATATTTTACCAGCATTGCATTTCGCGTATTAGGACATATCATTGTTGTGCACTGTAAAAAATGAGGTGTCTAGTACGGAACCGATGACGGAAGCGTTCCGTACTATGATGGGTACGGACGATTCCTTCCCAGCCATAAACTAGGTTTTCTCTAACGATACTGTACGAACTGCCATATAATACTACGGAGATTTGAACGGACGTTTCCGTTTTCCTCAAGTACGGAAGTCTGCGGAAAAATTATTAGCGGTACTTTTTCAGCACCTATTTTTTGCAGTGTGTGTCCTCTGATCCAAGAGGTGTTACGCTAATGCTCTCCCCCCCGGTGACCCCCCCGGTTCTGCCGCAGGTCATGTCGTGCATGCGGCAGGTGGACGCCAAGATCCTGTCCACGCAGCAGTGGAACTCGTACTGGGGCATCCTGGGCTTCCCGTCGGCGCCCACCATCGACGGCGTGTTCCTGCCCAAGCACCCGCTGGAGCTGCTGCGGGAGGCCGAGTTCGACCAGGACACCGAGATCATGATCGGCTCCAACCAGGACGAAGGTGAGTGCAACGTATGCTCACTGAATTATTCTCATGAACATTTTTTTTTACTCAATCATACATCATAGTTATAACTTTTACGTGCATGCTGTTCTCCCGTATAATTTTTGTTCATAACTACAAACATAAAAGACGAATTGTTCATAATTACAAACACAATTGTTTATAATTATGTATTGCAACAGTAGCATGCACACAGAAGCTCTCGGGCCGGGCGGTGCTCGCGCTCGCCCAGGAGCTCAAGTAGGGCGCGCGAGTGAACGAGGCGACGCGATGCAACCATAGCGGCACTTTCGGAAGGGCTATTGATTATTGAATCTCAAGTCTCCGAGCGCCGCAAGCCGGGCCGCGAGCCGCGGTGCTTTGTGAGCCCTACCCCACCAGCATTGACGCCCGCGCCCCGCCCCGCCCCGCCCCGCCAGGGCTCTCTATGAGCACAATGAAGCCTTCAGGCCGCACCCCTCTGCACCCCGCCCCGCCCCGCCCGTCTTGATACCCGACCCTAGTCCCCAGGAGCGCCTCGTTTTGTGGAATGCGATCCATTTGTTACACCTTTGCCGCGGCTGCCCATCATCAGTCTACCCGCTCCCGTTCGCGGAACGCCCGCCCCGCCCCGCCCCGCCTCGCCTCGCCCCGCCCCGCCCGGACACGAAGGGCGTGGCGTGGCGGCTCTGTAGAGGGGTGAGGTGGGGCCAGTGGGGCGCCCCGCCCCACGGGGCATTGTTCCCGCCCCGCTGCACGCTGGCGCGGTGGGCCGGGAGGGACTACGAGTTGATGATGATGGCACTGATGTTTATGACCGTGGCGGTGATGCGCTCAGTTCGACAAATTAAAGCCATTTATTTCCCCGCCGCTGCCCTGCCGCTAGTTGTCCCAAATAGACCTAAAACATGTAGGCCCTGGGCCGGGCCGGGCCAGCGATGCTCCCGCGCCGTGCGGGTAGGCAACCCATCGAGCGCGGTGCTCATGGGCGCACCAGGCATCTCTCTACGCGCATCACCGGCAGCGGCCGACAGCAGTGCTGCCTGAAAAGTAGGCAAAAAGTAGCCCAAACACAGTGGAGAGAAGCGGGCTGCATCTGCGCCTGCCTACTAGGCAACATACACGCACCTGTGCAATGGTGCTGCCTAGTAGGCAGGTGGAGATGCAGCCTTCTTTACTCCACTGTGTTTAGGCTACTTATTGCCTACTTTTCTGGCAGCACTGGCCGACAGTCATGTTGGTAGAAAAAATCTGCGCCTGCTTACTAGGCAACGTTGCACGTACCTGTGTCGAGAAGTTGCCTATTAGGAAAGGTGCAGATTGACCCCCCTTTACTGCTGCCTTGTGTTTGGGCTACTTATAGCCTACGGAAGGCGATCCCAGCAGGGCATGGGCGAGCCCTGCGCCCTGCCCCTTCTCTTCAGGGGCCTGCCTGGCCCCTGGTCCCTCCGTACCAATCGACGCAACATCATACAGCCCGAAGGTGTGTGGTGGAAGGGGGGAGGGGGTCAAAGGTCAAAGGGCCTCCCCTCCTCCACTCCCCCGCGCGCCTGGAGGCTACGCCCGGCTCGCTGGAGCCCTGGAGCCGTGCTGGAGCCGCAACCCCACCAGGCAGATCGCAGCGCAGCACCCCAACGGCGCACCCAGGCCCCGCCCCCCAGGCCCCGCCCCGCCTCGCCCCGCCCCGCCCCGCCCCGCCCCGCCCCGCCCTGCCCCACCCCGCCCCGCTCGCTACCGCAAAGGCCTGCTGCCTGGCCAGAACGAACGTGCCGTGCCGTACAGTCGCGAAAAAGAGCTTTGCCGACTCTCCTCCCTCTCTACTCTCCAGTAGCCGCCTGCCTCTCTCCTTTCCCTTTTTGACGTCTTTCCTCTTCTCCCTCCACTGCGAAATAATATCAACGGATTCGTCGTTGCCAACCGAAAATATTGCAAAGCTTTGACCGAAGTCACAGCCAAACGGGTTTTTGGTAGTGCGGCGTGCGGCTTTAACGGGCCTAATAGAGCCCCACCCCGCCCCGCCCTGCCTCGCCCCGATAACGCTCACTGCCAAGTTGTTTTTTTTTTCCAGTGGCTGTGGCTATGGCGCCCTGGCGTGCGCGCTGGACTGCCGAGCCTAGCTCAGCCTGGGCTATAGTACTGGGTCGCGCTGGGGATAGCTTGCCGAGCCGCCCCGCCCTGTCCCACCCCGCCCCACCCCGCCCCACCCCGCCGGCTTCGACCACATTGGACTTTTTTACGGTCAACTTCCGCGACTTCCGACAAACTCGCCTGCTGCACATGGCTCGCCCCCGCTGCAACGGCCGTTACAGGCCGGGTATGGAGAAAGAGTGTGTGTGTGTGTGGGGGGGGAGGGGGGGCGGAGAGCAGCCTCGCCAGCACGGGGCTGTGGCTGGCGTGGCCAGACACCAGAAAAAACCCTCATCAGCTGGGTATCGTGCAATCATATAGACCAAGGGCCTAACCGGGCCGCCGCGCTTGGAACGATTTAATATTCTACGAAACGCAATTACCACCTCTCTCCTTTTCACTCGCATTTTCCCGCTCCCCACCCCGCACATGCTCCTCACCCCCTCCATCACGAGCCTATCCCACATTCTATAAGAGCATCAGAAAATTTCAGGCTCACGCGTATTACACGAGAGCTTCCTCCCCCCCCCCTCCCTCTCTCTTTCCCTCGCTTCCTCTCTTTCCCCCTCTCCTCGCTCTGTTTTCCTTTTCTGTGCCTCGCTCTCCCTCCCTCATCTCTCTCTCTCTCTCTCTCTCTCTCTCTCTCTCTCTCTCTCTCTCTCTCTCTCTCTCTCTCTCTCTCTCTCTCTCTCCAAGGCGAGTATAGACCGCGCGCACAGGGATGGAAGTAGATGCGGGAGGGAGCAGCAGCGTGTCGCGCCCAACTTGAACCTCATTATTTCTGCTTTTCACTTTATCCTACCGCTTCTCTCTCTCCCTCCCTCCTTCCGTCCCTCCCCTCCCATCCTCCACCCCTCAGTCCCTCCCTCCGTCCCTCCGCCCCTCCGCCCCTCAGTCCCTCCCTCCCTCCCTCCCCTCTCCCCTGCCATCTCCTACCTTTACCTTCCTCCATTCTGCCTGCTCCGTGCTTTAAAAGAACGCCGACTACTCACTCTCTCTCTCTCTTTCTCCGCTTTCAGGCACCTACTTCATCCTCTACGACTTCATGGAATCATTTGACAAGGACGGGCCCAGCTTTCTCGCCCGCGACAAGTTTATCGAGATCGTCAACACCATCTTCAAGAACATGAACCGGCTCGAGCGAGAGGCTATCATTTTTGAGGTGAGTTGCCAAGCAGAGGTATTCCATGCCTTTTGGGTTCTGTCACTTGTGGAGGAGCAAGTCCCATGATTCTCCTCCAGACATCCGGCCACAACTGTGTAACCACCCGTATAAAACTGTTTGCCTCTTCCGGCCTCCATCAAGCGGCTGGCTGGAGAGGAGACTGCAGTTACTGAGAGAACTGTTCACCCACATCCCACATCCCCGCCTGTAGAAGCGCTTCACTCGTTACGAGTGACTCGTGGTCCTTAGGGGTGGGGTGGGGGGGGGATAGGGGTGGTTGCCTCGAACACAGTGATGCAGGCGGGTCTTCAGTTTCTCGATTTAAACCGGGACAGGTTTAGTTAGTTCGAGGTGTAAGTTCTGTCTTTTAGCAAGTATTTGCTTTGGTGCACGGTACTTTTTGATATCAACCTCAATGGGCTTTGGCGGCTAGGCGAGCGGCGAGGGCTTCCCCGCCTAATCGCCCGGGCGGGGTGGGGCGGGGAGGGGCGGGGCGGGGCGGGCCCAGTCGCGCTGCGTGACAACTACGGCTAGTCCGTGCCAAGAGGGTGGTCGGCGCCCCAGCCTATCACCACCCCGAGCGCCACTTAAGACAAGAAAGCAGGGCAGGCAGGGCGGGGCCGGGGAAAGGGGGAGGGGGAGCGTTTGCGGAGATCAAAAACGCATCTTTAATAGACGCGGACCAGCCCGGCAGCATCCGCAGGCCGAGATACCGGAGCGCCGCTAGTGTCCGTAAGATACGGCGCGGTAGAATGCGCGCGTGGTGTGGTGGGATGTGGGGCGGGGTGGGGCGGGGCGGGGCGGGCCGTAAGGGGTACAGGGTGGGGGTGAGCGCGCGGTGGGGCGTGGTGGTGAGGCGGGTAGTGGTGAGGCGGGGCGGGGCGCGGTGTGACGGGGCGTGGTGAGGCGGGACGAGGCGGGCGGGGCGACACCAAGAAGCGCCTTGCTGGTCCCATGAGGTTACCTTCGATCAATATCAGGCCCCGGCGCGCCGCGCGCGACTGCCAGCGCTGGCCCAGCCGCACCACCGCCACGCCGCCACCACGCCCCGCCGCGCCACCGCCACGCCGCCACCACGCCCCGCCGCGCCTCACCACACCTCGCCGCCGCGCCCCACCGCGCCCCGCCACGCTTCGCGCACACTCAAGGGAAAATGCTATATTGACGCCCAAGGAAAAGCAAAGGGCAGGGCAGGGCGGCAGTGCTCAGCCGAGAGCGTGTGCATCGCTGCTCGGAGGGGGGGGGGGGGGGGTAGTCCATTTGCCACTCTCTCCGTTGCTTGCGGACAGGCGGGTTGCCCTGTTCAGCTTGAGCTGCGGTGAGACACTAGATATCCTTTCCGAACTCCGAAGTGAAGCTGAGCGGCGCTCCTTGGTTGTAGGAATGGGTAGAGTGCAAATTTGTTTTCTTTAGTATCACGAAATTTAGCCAGCAGATATAGCTATTGCTATAGTTCCAGCCTCAGGCTCTGCGGCACGAGCTCAGTTCGAGGACGTTTGCTCCTGGCCAGTAGTTATTTTCGTTTGAGGGACTAGACCCATCTCAGGCACTCCTTGTGGCCGGGCGGCCCTACCCCACCCCACCACGCCCCGCCACGCCCCGCCCCACCACGCCCCGCCCCACCACGCCCCGCCCCGCCAGGCCAGATCGTTCAACTTTCCGCCCGCGACGTCCTCATCATCACGCGATACTGCCGCTTCCACGCTGCTCCTGAAATCGATTCCCCTTTGCTGCTCAGTCTGTCTGTCTGTCTGTCAGTCAGTCAGTCAGTCTGTCAGTGTGTCAGTCAATAAGTCAGTCGGTCTATGAGGCAGTCAGTCAGTTTGTGAGTCAGTCAGTCTGTCAGTCAATCAGTCAGTCAGTCAGTTAGTCAGTCAGTCAGTCAGTCTTTCAGTCTAACTGTCTCCTGGACCCCCACACGTGACGGGAGCGCCACGGGGTGCGTATAGCGTAGTGAACCCCGGGCCGGGCCAGCTGTGGGTGTTTGTTGTTGCGACAACCCTCTCCGCCTCTCTCCTCACCGCAGCAGAAAGAGGGAGGGGGAGGGATACTGTACTGTACTCGTGTGCCCGGGGCTCGGCTGGGCGGGGCGGGGCGGGGTGGGGGTCAGTAGGGGCGCTGTGGCCCACCACGCGCTGACCCGGGAGCGGGCGGGGCAAGGGCTGGCCGGGGCGACCCTTTCACTAACGGCACCAGGGTCCTATAGCCGCTCTGGCTATAGCTGCCCCTGCACCTGCCTCTTGCCCATGCCCCTGCCGCTACTCTTCCCCTGCCTCTTCCCCTGCCTCTTCCCGTGCCCCTGCCTCTGCCCCTGCCTCTGCCCCTGACTCTGCCCCTGCCTCTGCCCGTGCCTCTGCCCCTGCCTCTGGCGGGTACGGCTACGGTCGGGAAAAAAGCGAGGCAGGCCCCGGGCCGGGCGTAGTGTAGTTTCGGCCCGCACTACTCTCGGCGCTGAGGAAGCCGGCGTTACCTACCCGTTGGAGATGATCTCTTCGGTAGCCTCCCCGCCGCGCCGCTCGCCGCTGGCAACTGGTAGGGCAGAGCAGGCCAGCTTCACCAGCTTCACCCCCAATCTCTACTCTATTTAATTTCGGCCAAGGCCCGGCCCGGCCCGCGCGAGTTGGCTTGCAACTTTGCCGGCGCTGCTCCGCTCCGCGCAAGGCTCCCGGCTCCTGGCTTCTCTCCTCGGCGCGGCGCCCCCTCCCTTCCTCCTCCCCTTCTCTCTTTTACCACGGCGGCGGCCTCGAGCTCACGCAAGCCCCGCCCGCCCCCGCCACTCACCCTTGAGACTGACTTAGGCCCTCTCTGTATTGTTTCAGTACACGGACTGGGAGAACATGTCTGACGGCTACCTCAACCAGAAGATGATCGGCGAGGTGGTGGGCGACTACTTCTTCATCTGCCCCACCAACAAGTTCGCCAACATGTTCGCGGACCACGGCATGAGCGTGTACTACTACTACTTCACCCAGGTGAGTGCGGGCGGGACGTGTCGTGTAGAGGACCCCGGGCGGGGTCGGGGCGGGGCGGGGCGGGGCGGGGCGGGGCGGGGCGCACGGCCCCGGGACGGTATCTGATGCCTGCGGGTCAAAGGTCAAAGGTGGGCAGTGGTTGTCCGGCCCGGCACGGCGCAGGGTGGGCTGCCCCGGCTCGGCCCGGCCATTTGGGGGCAGGGGTCCGGTAGAGAGCCGACGGGGGCGGGGCGGGGCGGGGCGGGGCGGGGCCCCGAGGGGCTCGCGCCCCTACTCGTCCTTGGCTGTAACGACGCCCTGGGTCTGGAGTGGGGGAGGAAGGAACTCCCCTGCGCGGCGCGGCGAGGCGAGCGGGGTGCGGTGGCGGCCCCTCTCCTCCTGCCCCCGCCCCTCTGTCTGTCTGTCTCTCTCTCACTTACTCTCCGTACCCCTCTCTGCAGCTCTCTCTCTCTCTCACGGAGGGACTTGTGCCCTTCGCCGCAGGGCTCGGCCTGCTTCCCCCTTCCCCCTTGTTAGCGGCAATATTGTCGGAAACGCAACGAGCAAAGCGACTCCAAGCAGTCGCCACGCCACGCTACGACTGGACTCGGCGTGAAGCAATGAGCTGCTCATGGCACAAGCAATCCTTTGAGGGCTTGGGCTCGGTCGCCCCCCCCCCCCCCTCTCTCCTCCGTGACTTTGGCCATCTCGTTCTCTTGGGTCCTCCCCCAAAGCAAGTCGACTTAATAATTCCGCTCCAAACCCCGAGTGATTGAAATGGGTCGCATAGTCGCCGCCAGGGCGGGGCGGCATGCTAAGCAGAAGCCACTGGCAGTGAGGACCCCCTGCCGCCTAGCAGCCTTTTTCACCCGTACTGTCCGCTGTTTACGGGTGATGCCTGCGCAGGCATAGACCGATCTGCAACTTTACCTCGTTGGCAAAATTCACTGGAATTTTTCTGCCGTCATTGCTGAGTTATGGTTCGTTATTTTTCTTTTTAAGCAGTAAGTCTCGATATCCGGCGGGATATGGCAACCTATCGCCGCTTACTGCGTTATTGTCAATACCGGCTCTGTTGCGACTGAGATGGAAGTGGTGACAACAAAAACACTAATCTGATTTTATCAGGGGTGTACATCACCATGGCACGCGGTGGGGCCCCTCCCCGCAGGCCTAGCCTCACGCCTAGCCTCGCCCCGGGGCCTTCCGGCTGAGGGCCGAGGCAGACGGCAGGCCTGGCCTGGCCCGGCCCGGCGGCCTGGCCCCATCCTGTGATTGAAAACATGCCCTCGCTTCCTCTTTCACAACTCCTCCGCGCACACCCCCCTCTCTCTCTTTCTCGTCGGTAGGACAGGGTGAGAACGTGCTGCGGACCGAACCACTTCAGCGTGGACCCAACCTGTGGTGTGCGGGGGCGCTGTGTGTGTGTGTGTGTGTCTGTGTGTGATGGAGTGTACGTGTGAAAGAGTGCGGGCGTGTGTGTGTGTGTGTGTGTGTGGGTGAGTTGACGTGGAGCCGATCCGTTCGGTGATTTACGTACTCAATCACTTCCGGCTGGTTCCGCCACCCTACCCTACCCCCATGAAGCTGGGAAAGGGCGAATAGGGGGCTCCATTTTCCGCGCCGTTCCGTCCCGCCCCGCTTGTCTCGTCTCGTCGGACCTGCTGCTCCCAACGCGCTGTGTCCCCCCTACCTCCCCCCCCTACCTCCCCCTACCTCCCCCCCTACCTCCCCCTACCTCCCCCTATCTCCCCTACCTCCCCTACCTCCCTCTCCCTACCTCCCCCTACCTCCCCTACCTCCCCTACCTCCCCTACCTCCCCCTACCTCCCCTACCTCCCTACCTCCCCTACCTCCCCCTACCTCCCCTACCTCCCCTACCTCCCCTACCTCCCCCCTACCTCCCCCTACCTCCCCCTACCCCTACCTCCCTAACTCCCCCTACCTCCCCTACCTCCCGCCCCTACCCCCTAACCCCCCACCCCGACGGGCAATCCCCGCGAACACGTGCCGTGCGGGGACACGTACCCTACGTGCGTACGTGCCCGCACGTGACGTGCTGTGCGTGTCTTTTTCGGCGGGTACACGTGTACTCCTGCGGAGCGTACGCGCATTAGAACATGACGGTAGAACAGCCCTACTCTTCGTGGTGCGTGCTCGCACGTGCCGTGCTGTCTGCGAGACACGTGCCCTACGTGCGTGCGTACGTGCCCGCACGTATGTGCTCGCGACGAAATGTTCCGCCCATTCCGGCCCCGCAGGCACCTCTACGGTTACGTGCTCTCGATCAATACAAATTGTGCTCAAGCCACCCCTGCCCTGCCCCCTGCTGCCGTACCCCCGCCGAGCATCCCCCCGCTGCTGGGAGAGGGGGTGGTGGCGGGGGAAGCTGCGCGCGGCGAGCCGGGGGGGGGCCTCAGCTGCGGGCAGGTGCGAGCCCTCAGCCCCTCGTCATAACCCCCTCCCTCCCCAGCTGAGCTGCCATGACATCGTCTGCGACCGTGGCTGCGAGCCCAGCGGAGCGCGCCCGCAGCGCAGTCTACAATCCGTGGCGAACAAAAGCGGCACTTTGCACGCGTTTTGTAGGCAATGGAACACGCAAAAAACATGGTAACAGCAAAATAATTTTTCTACCACTGACAACTTGCAAAATGCATTTTGCAAGCATGCTTGCATTCGTGCAAATAATGTTTTGCAGGAGTGGCAAAAAAACGTTATCAGTGGTAGCAAAATTATTTTGCTGTTACCATAGTAACAAAAGTGTTTGCTAAACCAGCTTATCCTTTTTTGCGTGCAATACAAGAGCGCGTGCTGGTGAAGTAGGCAGCAGTTCCAGAGCCTACTCCCAGTTTAATGGAAGTTTAGAACAACCATCGTCTGTACGGCTTAGGTTACAAACATGGTTGGTACTTTCTCCCACTGATAAGCCATCTCTTCTTTTCTCCGCTATCTAAACTGCAGGACACAAACAAGAAAACCTGCCATCAGCATTTTATGTACGAAATTCACACTCGCCCTTTGGGCCCAAAATTGTCAATTTACTCTCCTGGTACACCTTTGTAATGCCAGTGTACACATACGTACATGCTCCAATGCTCCCCGCGCCGCGCGCTGACACGCTGCTGGACTTGTCTCTTGCAGCGCACGAGCACCAACCTGTGGGCGGACTGGATGGGCGTGATCCACGGCTCCGAGATCGAGTACGTCTTCGGGCTGCCGCTCAACATGAGCCTGCAGTACAACGCCCGCGAGCGCGACCTCAGCCTGCGCATCACCCAGGCCTACGCCCGCTTCGCGCTCACCGGGTAAGGAAGGAAACAATCGGGTGGCAAGGCTTTTTTTTTATTTAAAGGGACTTTCTCAAAATTGGAAGAGTTTTTCTCGTATAAGAAAGTTTTTTAAAGTTTTCTCTTTTTCTCAAAAAATCATACATTTTTGTTACCGTGATACTATCTGCACTGGCAAAACTAAGGCGTAGTTGTACGCCTTTCATGAAGCGTTCAGTCCGTACGGCCTTCATGAAGCGTACAAGAGCTCATAATGCGCTCTTTTCCTCCTATCTAAATGTATGGGGGAATTTTCTTGAAGCGTAGTTGTATGCTTCAAGAAGGGCGTAAGGTCTTCAAGCGTAGTTGTACGCTTGAAAAAGGCTTACAACTGCGCCTTAGTTTTACCAGTGTGCAACTCACGCGAGGGTTGGAGTTTTAGTTTTCCGGCCGCAGAGCCGTTCGGAATGTCCGCCCTGGACGTAGCCTGGACGCGTTGGTGACCCCGTGCGCCTTGTTCCTTGTGCTCCGCAGCAAACCCGTGATGGACGACGTGTACTGGCCGACGTACTCGCGCGAGAAGCAGGAGTACTTCATCTTCAACGCGGAGACGAGCGGCGTGGGCAAGGGACCCCGCGCCAAGGCGTGCGCCTTCTGGAACGACTTCCTGCCGCGGCTAAGGAACACCTCGGGTGAGTACCTCATGTCAGTGGAGCCAGGGGAGAGGCCTAGTGACGGCTAGTCTACCATGAGAAATCGCGCGCGCAGCTGGGCCGTCTCCAGCGAGTTGGGTCGTGCCAAGGGGGCATCCACTCCCCATCCTAGTGTACACGGGATTTCTACTGATTTCACAAGATTTCTCTGAGATTTCATGAGATTTCTCTGAGATTTCATGAGATTTCTCTGAGATTTCATGAGATTTCACAAGATTTCAATGAGATTTCTCAGTTAGATTTCCAAGGATTTCATCGAGATTTCCGAGGATTTCATCGAGATTTCCGAAGATTTCATCGAGATTTCTGAGGATTTCATCGGGATTTCCGCAGGTTTGTACACAGGATTTCTCGAGTGGTTGCCCCCTCGGGTCGTGCAGACGTCCCGCCGCTTTTGTACGTCGAATTTCTCATAGCGGTCTCGGTCTCGCCCTCTAGCGCCCGGAGCTCTGCTCCTCAGGCCTCGTTGACGAGAACACGAGTAATGCGGTAGCGTGACGGAGTGTGACCACCGAACGATGCGTGACACAAACGGTGTTGTTCTCCGGTTCGGTTCGCAGCCGGCGACGCGTGCGACGATCCGACGGTGACGGTCAACACGAACTCGACGGGCGCGAGCAGCGGCGGCGCCGTCCGGGCGGCGCACGGCGGGCTGACGGCGCTCGCGGCGCTGGCGCTGGCGGCGCTGCTGCAGCTGTAGGCGCCCGGCCCGGGGGACTGGACCCAGGACGACGTTGGTGAGGGCGGCCAGGGCGACACGCCAGGGCGACACGCCAGGGCGACACGCCAGGGCGACACGCCAGGGCGACACGCGCAGGGCTGGCGCTGGTGCGCTCCCCGCTGTGCAGAGCACAGGGCTGGAGCAGAGCGTAGGCCGGCCGGCCGGGCCGGGAGGGCCGGGAGCCGCGCCGGGCCGGGCCCCGTGAGCACGCGCTGAGGCGCAGCCCCGCCCGGCCCCGCCCGGCCCCGCCCGGCCTCGCCCGGCCCCGCCCGGCCCCGCCCGGCCCCGGGCAGCGCGGCGGTACTGCCGCGGGCCGGCTCCGACCGCCTGCCCGGTGGGGTGGACTCCTCAGCTCAGCGCCGGGGCGTCGAACCGCGTAGATTCGCGGAGCCCCGCGCTCTCTTTTTATACGTCACAAATTTTAAGTGTTTGTTAAGCAAAAAAAAAAAAAGTAATTGATGTGTCTGTCATCTCACTCACACTGTTGTCTGCCGGCCTGTTTCTCTCTCTCTGCCGCCGCGGCGCCCTCTAGCGGCACGCTCCCTACGTACTGCCTGTCTTTGTCACTAGCGAATCTATGTCGCTTCGTCGGTAGGCAGACAACACTTATTGTATCTTATGTTTAGTGAAGCTGGCTTCGGTCGCACCTCGCCGAGGCGCAGAGCAGGGCTGCAGAGCGGGCCAGGGCGGCCTGGCAGTCCTCCGACTGACCCACGCCTCACCTCATTCTCTGTCCTCAATAGCCAAAGTCCGCGCGCCACTCGGGGTGCTGACTGTCACAGCCCTAGCCACGCCGGCCTCTGTCGTCAGGGCTGGGCGCTCCTCCCTATTCTGTCCTTCTGCCAATATAACAAAACAAAAGAATACTGCCATATAGGTCCGCTTTGTAGAGCTGCAGCCGAGGTGAGGTACGATTGGTGCCATCTTAGAAGGCTGTGGGATGTTTTGTACTCTTATACTTGTCATGTTTTCTTGTCTCATAATTTCGTTGGGGGTCGGGCGCCGCTGGACCGTCATCTTGGCGCAAGAGTTTTTCCAAATGTTTTCAGGGCGCGGTGACATGACAGCCGCCACAAGGGGCAAAGACAACCGGCCAACGACATCAGCCAGCCGGGCCCGACCCCCAGTCCAATCTGGCCGGAAAGCAAAAGCAAAAAAGAAAAAGATAGACTTCCTATGGTCTGCTTTCTGTTTGAGAAAACTATATCGCGTGTGAATGCGCCCTGCAGGGCAGGTACAGACCAAGAGGTACGGCGCACCTCTGAGCTGCTGCCCTGCTCGCTTCTCCGGGACCCTCTGATGATGATAGGCGTGCTGGAGAGAATGTGTATCCAAAAATAATACGCTCTAGTTTTAAGCACAGTAACTACCCTGTTCGCACAAGCAAGGGATCAAACTAAACCTCAAGACAGCTGCCGGCCAGGTGTAAAGAATGGAAAATGTACGATGTCACGACTCGAGCCCCTATCCGTTGTGCACCTGTCGCGCACGCCGACAGGGCTACCAACCATAAAATTAATGACTATAAATAGTGTTCGCCTCATCGCAACTCCTGTGGTGCAAAAGCGGTTGGCTGAACCCCGCTGGATAAAGAAAAAGACAGTTCAAGTCACGCCTGGCGTGACCTCACATTCGTAACTAATTATTGTGATACTTACTCGCGCACTGCTTGTGTAGAAAAAACACTACCCGCTACGGACAGGATGTGCGTACCATTTGCTGTTCCTCCTCTTCCTTCGTAGTGTTCCTGTACTACGTGTGCTGAATGTCATTGGCAAACATATCATTTTGCGATACATATCAACAAAAGTTAAGTGCGACATGATGCGTTTTTTGTGAGATTATATTCTGTATTATATTTGTACCATAGCACAGTTTCCTTAAGTATTCGTAAAGGGCCAAGATGGGAAGACTTAATTTTCAACCGACATTTTTGCAAAACGACGGGTGGAAATGTCGGACAACTAATCTGAGGGAGGGAGCGGGGGGGATTTCCAACAAGCTGACTTTCGTTCTGATTAGTCGACATGACTGGAAAGAGGCATTAAATGTAGGTCTACTGCTCTAGAGACTCAAATGGACATATCATTTTTTTTTAAACCATAGAATTTTACGTTATACTGACAATTTTGTGAGGTGGCCACATTCTGATCTCTTTGCTCTGGTCTTCGGCCCCGTGAGCCTACCTCTTCCCTGTAGATAATGTAAAAGCCTACGTGACGGTCTAAACCGTTCCTTTGCGTTACATGTGTATAAAATGATACATATCAAGTCAATACATATCATATTTCATGGGCAAAATACTTATAGCTGTACTATTGTACAAGTCACTTTCTCAGATGTGATCATCACTGCGATTTTTATCGAGGTATTTCCTTGTTAGAGTTAGGGAAGCGTGTGTGTGTGTGTTAGTTGGTGACCGTTTGTGCTTCAGTGTGCCCGAGTCCGATCCACGTAGCTCCACGAAGGGGCAGGGGAGGGTGGAGCAGTCGATAGCGAGTGGGGAGGAAACCTTTTCGGGATACAGTGCTATAAAATTGTCCAAAAAGTAAGGGGTAGAGCAAGAAAACATGTTCGCTCCCGGGGAACCCGCGTACGCCACGCCCTGCTCTACAGCCCTCTCTCGGTAGCAATTCAATGGAGGGATGAAACATGTTATCGCCAATATTGTTTTCGGCTATGAAAAATCCTGCCGTAGCACGGGGTGGGGTTGTCGAGCAGAGAGCGAGCGGCGGCGAGTGCCAACGTCCGTATCCAAGGGGCGGGGACTTCAGTGGGACCAAACTTGACGTGCGTTTGCGGTTGGGCAAAGATTTTTTTTTTGTTTGTTAAACGTTATCAATAGGACACCGAATACTTAAACGGGTAGGGCACTAGCCGCAGTCACTATTTGACTTACGCGAAGTTTCTCAAATTTTTTTACTTGGATATTGTTGCGGCTCTGACGACCACGTCTTTATTTAACAGGGACTATTTTAATTTGTAACGCCTCCTCCTGAGCTGTGTGGATAGGTCCCGGGCAGCCTGCCTCGCCTTGTAGTCTCTTACATGACGAAGCTTTTACTGGTCTGGGCGAGAGCGTTGCGTAACGGTATAGACTTTAGGCCTAGTACAGTGCTCAGTATAGACAATCTTGTACCTGTAGGCCCCTGTAGCCTTAACGACCCGTGCGCCCCTGCCAAAGCCCAGCCCCTTTCTCGACGTGCGCGCCTATGCGGCTGGAAGAGATGAAGAAAATACAGAGCGGAAAGGAAACACGGCCGTAGAGGCCGGCTACGAAAATTCTCTTTCGCCCTATCTCTGACGGAGGGGTGAGAACAAAACTCATTAGAAAGTTTTTGCAGTCAATCTGGTCAAAACGCGGCCATTGTTTCGATTTCCGACTTTGATTTTCTCCTATCTGACGCCCGCTTCCCTCGGTCTCGCGTCTCGCGAACAGCCGCACGATCAATTAGCACTCACGTCGGCGGCTTCTTGCGAATATTTTGTCACGAACAAATTAAAAAAGACCACGTGTCCACAACTGGCCTAAATCAACGCGATGGTATTTCGCAAAAGCCCGCCTTTCTGAAGATCTGCGGACATTTTATTAAATGAGAATGGATATTTTTGTTTTGTTTTTGGGCGGGGGGCGCCTGGGCACGTGTAACATGGGGGCGCCCTAGTACCTCGTGTGCGGGTGCGATATCACCCGTGCGCGTCTTTATTTCAAAGGCAAGATATTGTGAATCTGAAATACTATTTTTCAACTTTTGCACTCGTAATGATTATAATTGAATTAATTGAATGTAGATGGAAATGATTTTCTTTGCTTTGTACACTTTTTACGGTGAAAATATCGATGGATCAATAGGTAACGTTATCTTTTCAGCAAGCAGAGACACTGTCCTACGCGTAGAGTGATGACACTGTTTCATACCTGTCAATGTCTAATGCGAATCGTCATGCAGCGTCTATAAGTAAAGATTGGTTAGTTCTATTTTATTCCAAAAAAAAAAAAAAGGAGCGTTTTCTCTGCTGCCTCGCTTTAAGAGACGCTTCACGACGAAGACAAAGCTAGCAGTGCAATAAATTTAGAATAAACTTCATGTCAAAAATGAGCAAAATGTGCTTCGTGTGTTCAGTCTGTATACCAAATACCTATCGTTTGTGCTTTAATGTGAAAAAAGAAACTTACATATCATGAAATACATATCAATTGTATAGTGGCCTATATGGATTGTCATATTTATTCTTCATCCATGTCTGCAGAACCAGACAACACAAAGAGGGCGACAAAATGAGGGTGAGACGACCGTCTCGTTTGACTTGATAGCTCGATGCTTTGAAGAACGGCTGTCGGCTATCTAAAGAACAGACATCCCAGACTGCATCTCAGAAAAATACCCGCGACCGCGGTCCGCTCCGGAACATGGCGAGGCGAGGCGCTAATCGTGTTTGGAACTGTCTCACTGTCTCGGTCGAGGGCGGTCACTCGAAAAACTCGGGTGCATTTTTGAAAGCTTTCATTTTTAAAATGAAATTAAAATTAAAATTATTATTCATTATCCTTCTCTGAATGTACTAAACACTGTATCACTTTATTGCCGGACATGCCACCTTTCTGTATGCAGTAGAATGCGGAGTATTAAAATGGCGCTATCTACGACGCGCAGGGAATAAGCGAGTAAGTCAGGTCGTGTTCGGGTGGAGACGGGAGGTGTGTTGGCGGGTTGTGATGTCGCGCGCACTCCCAGATTAAAATCTAAAGAGCGAGGCGGGTGGCGGCCAGTGGCCGCCGGATTCTGGACAGAGCGATGCGAGGTGCGGAGCGGGTAGAGCGATGGCGTTTGTAAAAACGTGGACAGAATCAGATATTTAACTTATTCATGTATTTTTTCTTGCATGACATATGCGACACATCATTTTTTTTCTTCACAAAATCAGCCGGGCTCATTACAATGTTTATGTACACAGTACCGCGTAGGCCCTGGTGAGCACAGTCTTGGTTGGGCATTACGGGCATCGATCCGATATCACAGGCTGGAAATCCTTAAGTCTACATCCTGCCTCAGCGCCTCAGCGCGGCGCCACTGGGACTTCCACCGGCCGGCTAGCGGCGGTAAAGCTCTTTTTGGCAAACAATTGGAAAAGAAAACAAGGAAATATTTCGGTTGCCCGACTACTTACAAACTACCGCCAACGTCTTAAAACCTAAAGCAGATTTCAGTACAAACAGACACATTTTAAACAATAATTAATCGGTGCACGGTGATGACGAGCCGAATAGAAAACCGCGATGGTTCAACACTCGGTTGAGCCAAATGATGCGGGTAATCAGCTCCGTATGGGAGATTCGGCTGCCAACACCATATCGCCGGCTGGACGCTCTGACAAAGTAACCACTGGTGGTACAATCAAACTATCTGCTGGCGTAAAGTGTCCAATCCTGACTAGAGTAGAAAACCGTTTGGCAACGTGTAGGGGCCCTGCCCCTCCCCGCCCCGCCCGACCCGTCCCTCGGGTACAGCGACCAGCGCTCTGGGGAGGGCGGCGGGGTGGCGGGCGGAGCGCGCCAGCGGTTGGGGCGGGGGGCCTGCCTCACCTCAGCAGGTCAGCAGGTCTGTCGGCCTGTTGGCCTGCAGAGCCACAGGCCTGTGGCACGGGGTGGTAAAGGTCGGGGACCTGATCGGGACCACAGAGTCATGGTGTGGTGCGCCGACTTAGCCGTAGCAGGCCACGCCGCTGCTGCCGTAGTAACCGTGGGTAGCTGCAGGAGGAGGGAAAGTGAGGTTAGGTATGCTTCGTGCAAGACACTGTAGTTCTGTGAAGGAGCTACATGAAAATGCTATACTTACAGCACAGGCCAGGGTATTTGGAAGAGGGCTTGGTGCCGTACAGCGGGCAGGCGGGGGCGCCGGTCTGGTACGGCGCGTAGCCCGCGATGTTACCACCGGGCCCGTAGTTGCACACGTACACCTTGGTGTAGCCGCGGCTCTGGTCGTGGTAGTACGCGTAGCCGCAGCCGACCAGGTGCGAGTCGCCCCAGATGAGCTGCGAGTAGTGGCCGGTGGCGGAGCTCGTGGATCGGAAGCTGTAGCCCCGCACCTCGTTGAACCAGTTGGTGATCTGCTTGGCGAACTCGGGGGTGGCGCCCAGGGCGTTGGGGCGCGGGTAGGTCCAGGAGGTGGCGATGTTCTGGCCCACGTAGAAGCGCGCTGTTGGGACAGGCAGAGACAGACACGTGAGTCAGAGGCGGGGAGCGTGGGGAGGTGGGGGGGGGGGGGGGGGGAGGAGCCAAACCGCTATCGACTCTGATCGATAAGTCGAGCGCGACTTCCCGCCGCAGCGCGCTAAACAGACGCGCGGGTCAGGGTGGGGCTGGGCTGCCGATAAGCAGCGCGTCGCTATCCGCAGAACTGCACGGCCAATTTAAGAGAAATGTGCGACGGGTGTCGGTAGCATACTTACAGACATGGCGGGAGTGGTCGTGGCCGGGGAGGCAGGAGTCGGCCCAGCGCTGCGCCACGGCAGCCAGCTCGTCGTCCCAGGTCTGTAAATGCAACCGCTCGAGTTAGCCGCTAGAATTACGTTTGTCGCGGGTTCGACACCCGAAATGTTGTATTTGGAGTTGTATTTTTCGTTTTAATTTTCCATGGCACTCACCATCTCCATCATGTTGGCGGCGCCGGGCTGGCCGGCCACGCGGCCGAGGGCGACGCTCTGGCGCAGCCGGTTGTGGGTGTCGAGGATGATCTGCTTGTCGGCGCAGCTCACCCCGCGGCTGATGAGCTGCTTGGTGCCCTGGTGGCAGGCCGCCGCCACGCTCACCGCCACGCTCACCACCACGCACGCCCACAGGGCCACGCGCCGAGCGTACGTCATGTTTCTGCAAGCAGCACAAGAGCGTGGTCAGCACGGCCGGACAGCGAGCACGGGCGCGACCGAGCAGCCGGGTGAGGTGGGGTTACCTACCTGATGCCAGAGGTAATATCCACGACGGGAAGGAGCGAACGGGGAGAGGTACTCCTTCGGCGAAACTTGGGCACTGTATCACTCAAACACAAAACCTGCTGCCGCACTGACACACTGTTTCGCGATGATGCTGAAGGCTGGCCGGCAAGTTGAACACGACCGGGGTTGTTGGTTGGTTTTCGCACAACTGTTCGCACTATCACACTGTTCTTTCGAGCTTGTTCTCAGAGGTCTGCAACCGACGGGACGGTTTCGGAAGAGGCGAATGCAAGCAAGCTGCTGCTGTCGCCTTGTCCGACTGTGCCGTGCCGCGGTGTGCTGCCCAACTGATGCCCGTCCCAGCCTCCGGAGAGTTCTTATACCGCGTGGCCCGGCGGCGGGGCGGGGCGGGGCGCGGCGGGGCGGGGTGGGGCGCGGCGGGCGCGGCCCGGCACTCGGCCCCACAGGACAGCTGCCGGCGGCCGGCCGCCCGCTGGAGGGGAGCGCGCGCGCGCGTGCTTGAGTGTGTGTGTGTGTGTGTCACCGATAAGCACAGAGAGGCCAAAGACGCGGCTGCTGTGCCCCTAAGGGGTAGTTGGGGTACGGGACAAATACATGGCGCGGTGGTCCAGCTCGGGTCGGGCGGGTGACGTCAGCTATGGCGGCTATGCGTCAGGCTGCTGCGGTGCGCCCTCAGCTCAGAATCACTGCCGCCCTACGCCAGCGGCTCCTGGCCCGCTACATGAGGTGCCTGCCCTGTATGACTGTTGTCCATCCTGCGGTACTGAGGACTTGTGTGCGGCTTCTGGGTAGCGTAGTGTAGGAGGCTTTCACTGTCATAGGGGTGTAGGCCTTGGCGTGTGCGTCATTTTAATTTGTTGTTCGTGACACAAGCTCAATAGCCCTCTAGTGAGTCAGGTCTGCAGACCAACTGAGTCGGCGAGTAGGCCCTACTCGCTGGCACATCGCCCCTGAGTTTGTGTGCATGGCATCATTTTTTGGGGAGGCGGGGGTTCATACAGGGTTATGCAATGCATCATATACCAGGACACAATTTAACGTGATGAAATTTTGGATGCAAATTTTTATTATAACTTAATTATGGCCTTAAAGAACACACTGCGATTTGTACTTCCTCGCCATTAATGGTGAGGAAACACAGATATTTTTCATTCCCCTAAAATGGAATAAAGTGCCCCAGAATGTCAGGGTGATAGATGCAGGAAATTGTCATAATTTCAGCCGCAAACCCTGAATGAAAGAGCGTGCCGGGTGCGTGCGGCCCTGGCGCCCGGCCCTGCCCTGCGACTATAGCCTCACGCAGGGGCTCACCTCATCACGCGCCTCCCCCGTCGTCGATACTGGCCGCGGGGCGGGGCGGGGAGGTCTCCTCTCGTGTCGATAATCTGCATTAATCATGGCACCCTTCCCAACTTGGACGCCGCCCCGCCCCAACACAAACCCCTTGGACGTGGTGTGGGGCGGGGCGGGGCGGGGGGGCTCCCCGGCTGTTGACCCGCCCCGCCCGGCTCCGCCCCGCCCCGGTTGCCCCTCAGCACGGCGGGTGGCTGCCGCTGCTGGGGTGTCGTCCGCAGCCACGCCCAGCTCAGCCGGCTGTGTTTGCCGCCCAATTTTCTCAATCTGCACCCTATCGCGGGCATCGCCTGCCTCCGCCCTCCGCCCGCTGCGGGGAAGCCCGCGCTCTGTGGACATGGGCACGCGGGGAAGGCGCGACCGCGGGCGGGGCGTGGCGGGGCGGGGCGGGGCGCTCGGTGGTGTGCCAGACCGCTTCCAGGCTACATCCACGCCGCCCCCGTACGCGCAGACAGCGGGGAGGTGGAGGTAGAGCACGGCCGGCAGGCACGGGGATCACCGGGGGGTACCACGCCGCCGTTGTCTTGCTCCAGAGTCCAATCGCCCCGCCCCGCCCCACCCCGCCCCGCCCAGCCCCGACCAGCCGCGCCACCCTTCCCCTCCCCCATATTCAGCCGCTGTCCCGCCCCGCCACACCGTTTTGAATTAAGTCGCGGGCTATCAAAGCCAGCCCGTCTTCCGCGAATGCCTCTCATTGATACGCGACACCGCACGGCGGGGCGCCGGCGATCTGTTGGGGTTGTGGCGGGGCGGGGCGGGGCGGGGCGGGGCGGACTGAGCCATGGCCTCCGTCCTCAGAAGCGCTCCGACCTGGCCCAGCGCGGCCAGACCAGAGCGCCATGCTGGTCGTACCTGGGCGCCAGTAAGAGGCCTCCCCTGGTGGCTGCACCGCACCCCCGCCGCACCCCACCCCCACCGCACCCCGCCGCACCCCGCCGCACCCCGCCCGGGGCACGGGTTCAACACGTCACGAGTTAATCGACTTGCGGTGCGGAGTAATCCCCGGGCAGGGCCGCGGGGCCCGGCGGGGCGGGGCGGGGCCTCAGAGCTGCGGATGCGGGCCGAAGGGCCTGTGCCATGAGAACCCGGCCACGACCAGCCCAAGCCCGGCCAGGAGAAGGCCGCAACCCGAAATGCATTCACTCAAGGGAATATGAAAGTAAAACGGAAATTATGGTAAGAACGGGCGTGTGCTCTCCCTCCAGCAGGTGGACGGGAAGGACACGGCATGTAATTCGACTACCAGATACTGCCCCTCTTCCCCTCCTCCCAGCCCATGCATACACATCCACTTCCTCAAGCGGAGAGCTCCATTCATTTTGTTGTGGTGCGTGTGTGTGTGTGTGTGTGTGGGAGGGGGGGAGGGGGAGGGGGCGCTCATCGTTTTCCGGGTTATGTGCTCCTCATACTATCGACCGAGTGAATGGTGCGCGTAAGCGAGATCGCGAGCGGAGTGAGGGCGCGTGCGTGCGAGCTCGCTTGTCCCGTCCCAATACCTGGGGCTCCTCGGCTCGGCGCCACTTCAGGGCCAGCTGAGCAGAGCAGGGCAGGGCGCCGCCGCCGCGGCGCGGTGCGGCGCGGAGAAGAAACCTTAACTTTGTGTCGAGTTAAAAGTTTCCCTCTGGACGGACGTCAAAGGCAGCCGACGTGCCGTGCAGCGCCTCGCGGAGCCTAGCCTGCCCTGCCGGCCCGCGAGGCGCTGCAGCCGACGCGAAGCCTTCTACGAACAAAGAAGTAGTCCAGCCGGAATAATCGAAGTGCCCCCGCCCGCCCCGCCCCGCCCCGCCCCGCCCCGCCCCGCCCCGCCCCGTACCCGTGCCGACCCGACCCGTGCTGATACGGCGCGCTCGTGATTTTACCACCTCTGCTTTAGTCTCTCTCTCTCTCTCTCCCTCTCTCTCTCTCTCTCTCTCTCTCTCTCTCTCTCTCTCTCTCTCTCTCTCTCTCTCTCTCTCTCTCTCTCTCTCTCCTCTCTCTTCTCTCTCTCCACTCGACGCCCCGGTGTACGCCTCTCCCACTCTCCTCTCTCGCCCTCCCATTACTCAGACAACTTCCACGCATTCACACCGGGCAATAAACTTTTCTGCTGAGAGTGATGAGCGGAGCACGCTTCCCGCGCCGCGCCGCGCCGCCCGCCATCCTCGCTTTTAAAAATCTCGGAACAGTTGCCGTTCGCCGTAAGTTTAAACGCGCAAGTTTCTTTTTCCGACAATTTTCACCTGCTCTGTTGCGCAGGCAGGCCAGGCAGGCGGGAGCGAGCAGTTACTCAGAGCGCCTGGCCCGCACGGCCCGGCCCGGCTGCGTATTCGGGGACCCTCACTAAACTCGGCACCCCCCGCTCAGGCTGTGTCACACTCTGAGGAAAAACGTCCACCTCCATTCATTTCAATAAGTTCGTAGTAAGCCTTGCACTCCCGATTTTGCGATTTAGGTTGTTAGGTTAGGTTACTTTAGAACAATAGTTGGTGATGGGTTAGGATTGAAACGGGCGGATGGAGGAGCCGAATTTAGTGGGGGTCCCCAAATACGCGGCCCGGCCCGCTGTGCGATAGTAGAGCCGGCCGGCGTGGACGTTTTTCCTCTGAGTGTGACACAGCCTGAGAGGCGGGTGCTTGTTGGAAAAGGTCATGGTTTGCTTATGTTTTCTGACACGTCCGCGGCTGCTGGGTCCCGCGTGACTCCGCTGCTTCACGTCATCGACACGTTATTCATTTGCGATTAGTGCGTGACAGGATGTAAAACGATGTGGATCCGTGTATCCAGCTCAGCAGGGGCATGAAACGTTGACGATTTGGTCGAGAATTATGCGACCATAAAAATTAATAAATATGTTATGTGAATAGTCTCTAGGCATGGATCCAAAGGAGAATGGGTCTCTTTGTCACCTCCTGCTAAGGAATATTAATTATAACGAGCTGATGAGAAGGCGTGCCAGCCTCCGCCCCCTCGTAGAGAGGTTACCCGCGCCGGATACTTCAACCTTCGGCTTGTTTTAAAATTCGTCAGTCTCCATACAGCGCTGTACGTTTTGGGGCCGAGGCAGCAAAACGACAAAAGTTTAGCATTTTATCTCTTACCTTACGTTCCGGAAAAAAAATTGCAGGAGATGTAATTTTATATACCGATATAAACGTGAGGCACTGCAGCGACACTACCGGAGCGGACTGACTGGGCCTGCCTCTTTGTGAGTTCACGGGTAGGGGGCCAATGTCAGGGTCGGCCCAGGACATTTGGCTCGCCTCGCGACCCGACCGGTCGGCCCGGCCCGGCCCGGCTAAGGAGCAGACCGCTCGCCTCGCTTACACTGCCCAATAACTTGGCACCGGCAGGACAGCTCTTTCGCTTTTTTTTTTCGGGTTGCCAACCGCTTTTGCCTTACATCAAGTTTTACTTTTTTTTCCCCTCACGTTTCTTGTGATATAATTTGGGAAAAGGAATAAGAGTCTTGCCCGCGGCCGGTATAAAATCTCAATCCAGATCGGAATTGAAAGCAGATGATACATTTTGTTGTTATATATTTTTACACAGCCAAAACAAATTAAAGAAATTCCAAGTATACAATATATTCTAATTTATGAGATGTTAAACAAATTGTCAATGGCGGGGAGGAGCTGTTAGTGTTACACGCTGCGCGCGGGGAGGAGATGTCAGTGTTCCGCGCAGGTGCCCAGTATTGTTGCCTGGCCCGCCCGGCGTGGCGGACCGAAGCGGTCGCTGTCGCGGGCGGGGAGGAGTTGTTAGTGTTACACGCTGCGCGCGGGGAGGAGGTGTCAGTGTTCCGCGCAGGCTGCGCTTCACTCAGCCAGCCACTATTCCCCCCATGCAGCGCCGCGCTATATTATTGTAAGGTTACGCGCTTGGTTTCTGGACTCGAGAGTACAAGCTAGCTGACACCTTAGTGACTTGTACTTACTGTTCTGTGTTTGTTTTAAACTAAAGGTATCATCTGCTAAAAAGTGATCTTGTGGTTTGTCGCGGTGTCACGCCCGCCCGGGGCGAGGCTCGGGGGGTCACAGCGAGTAGCAGAGCAGCCACCGCCGCGCTGCTCGCGCTGGGGTCCTGATCGCGGCGTGGCGTGGCGCGGCGTGTCGCGGATCAAGTAGTGCTCATGCGCCCGGCCCGCCAGCCACAGACACACGATGTGGAACCGCTGGCAGTGGGCCAACACGCAGCCCTGGCCTGGGCCTGGCCCCACCGGGACCATGCTCTCCTCACGCACCTCGCGCTGTGAGCTGGGCAGAGGACCCAAGTGGTCCGCTCGCGACTCTCCTCTCACAGTATACACTTCACTGGGGAAACAAATGTCTAGTTCTGCACATCAAGTGGTGTTTAGTTTCAAATGTGCTAAAACTAACTTGCTTGTCGAGCTGATCTATAAACGTCAACCTGGTGTGCTCTTGCTCTACACTTATGGAAACGTTTAGTAAACTGCACACCATGTGGTGTGCAGTTTCTCGGAGTATCCCATAGTAACCGTAGGCCTAGGGTCGGCCTAGGGTACCCTAGGGTATGTGTCCAAGTGTGCACTTGTGTGCACGCTACGAAATGTTTAGCACCGAGACATTACGTATAATGTCTAGTTTGTCTCTACATCAGATAGTAAGTCATCAACTCGACACGTAAGTGTGCAAAAACAGCATATTTGTTTTACCAGTGTTGTGCTCGATTTAAGCATCGTTTTTCACAAGTGTATACAACTATAGTTATGCACAAAACTTTATGCAATATTACGTACACATTGTGTGTAATTATTCACAAATTTGTGCCTAAGGGACAGCATTCAGCATAAGTTATGCAGAAAAAAAGTGTGCATAACTATCTATGGCTGCTCAAAATCCATATAACAAAGTGCATAAGGGTTTAGTGTGTAGCAGGCCGGGAGCGTAGGCGTCTCTCCCACAGAGCGCGCACGACCGCGCACTATTAAAAGCTTACAGTGATTTTCACCGTAAGCTACGGTGATTGTCACTGTAAGCTACGGTGAATCCGGCTGAATCACCGCAGCTTACAGTGACATTGACCGTAGCTTACGGTGAAAATTCACTGTAAGCCTACAGTGCTGCAGGGTTCACCGTAGCTTACAGTGAAAATCAACGTAAGCTTTTTAGAGTGCGGCCGCTGCAGGCAGCCGACGTGTCGTCGCGTCGCCTGCACGCTGCCCGTCCCCCTTCTGCGCGGGGAGTTTCAATAATTCTCTTACTTTTTGCCCTCTCTCCTTGTCCAGCTTGAGGAGATTTACATAAAATTGCCTCAATCCACGCCGCCCTTCCCGACCCCTCTCCCTCGCCCGCAGCTCGCAAGTTCTTTATCGATTCACTTGATCGCACGTCGGTCCACTCATCGCGTCCTTGTGCCTCGGCCCCCCGCCCAGCGCCGCCCCGCGCCGCCCCGCCCCGCGCCGCCCCGCGCCGCCCCGCGCCGCCCCGCCCCGCGCCCCGCGCCGCCCCGCGCCACTCGGGTCTCCCTTCTTCCTGGCTGTCATTATATCCCAACGGCGGTACGGTACGGTACGGCGCTCCGCCAGTGATGAGCACAGCCTCACTGCCGGTGGGAACAGAGAACACACTGGAGACCCAAGTGCAGCAGGGCTGGGCGAGTACCGAGTACTAGACTGTCCCACTTGCACACTAAACCTTTATGCACTTTGTTGTGCATAAGCTTTGCACGATTTTAAGCAACCATAACTAAATGCACAATTTTTTTCTGCATAACTATGCTTAACTCTGTGCCTTATGCACAAATTTCTGCATAATTATACATGCAAAAAATCATGCATAAGGGTTTAGTGTGTATAAGGTCTAAATCAGGGATTACCGTGGTTCGGGCGTCAAATAGTGAGTGGCATGCCAATGAACGCCTGTGAGAAGGTAGGCATCCTGAATACATGCGTGTTCAGATGTTGCCTAGTCAGCAGGCGGTTATAAAACAATCGGCATTTTTTGCGATTTTTGATCTTGTTCCATGAGGGCCTAGTTGGCAGGCGATGCATCATATTCGAAATGCTGCTGCACCTCCTCCACATTTGTGCAGAGAAAATCCAAGGAACCGTTTTTACCGTGTACAGTTGTCTCTTGATTTTTGCGCCTTGATTTCTGCGCGCGAGTCATCCCCACCACTTCTTGGGGACAGGCCCGGGGTACCCGGGCGGGCGACCCCGGCCGGCAGGGGATTACCGAGGGGATTAAGCTGCTTAGCGGAGGGGTGCCGCCTGTTTCGTACAAATACTGTTCCGTTCGAAAAGTTCAAGATATTATTTAAGAATCACATTGTACGTGAAAAAATAATGCGATCAGGTCCAAACGGCATGAAAATATTCCAACTTTTAGTCTTTTGGTGCCAGCATTTAATAATCAGAGGAACGCGGCACCAAAAGACTAAAAGTTGGAATTTTTTCTTGCCGTTTTGGCCTGATCGCGTTATTTTTTCACGTACAATGTGATTCTTAAATAATATCTTGAGCACGAACGGAACAATATTTGTACGAAACAGGCGGCACCCCTGCTAAAGCCGCCTAATCCCTAGGTAATCCCCTGCCGCCGGGTCGGCCAGGTAGCCAGGTCGCGCTCACGGCCCAGGGCGGCTACCTGGGTCTTACTTGATTTCTGCGCGTCGTGATGAACATTTTGCGCGCAAAAATCAAGAGACAACTGTACCGGGCGTTTCATAAAAGACGCAGGTGCAAGCGTGCTTGCCTACCCGATCTCCCCGTAAGGCGCCATAGCCCCTTGGGTAGGCAAACCCGCCCGCCCCTGCGTCTTTTATGAAACGCCCGGTACTGTACCCGAGCTAACCATACAAAATTGATTTTCATGTTTCTATACGCATGTGCGGGTGAAAAGGAATCAATTATTTGCTGCGTCGTGCGTAACGGAACACCAGCGTGTTTGTTTTGAGTTGATCTGTATGACGTGGCGAACAGCTTGGGCTTGCGGGGGAGTGGGAAGGGGGGCTGGCGACATGGAAAACCCTCTCATCGCGACGGTTAATCCGTCCCGCGACCCCCAGCTCCGGTCAGCTCGCTGCCACCTGCCCCGCCCCGCCCGCCCCGCCCGCCCCGCCCCGCCCCGCCCCGCCGCATCGCGATGACCACCACGATAGTGAGAGAGGGGAGGAGGAGGGCGGGAATAAGCCGGTCCCGCGTGGACCGCCGCGCCGGCGCCCCGCCCGTCCCGCGAATCGAAAACGGGCTCCTCGGAAAGCGACGGGGACTGCACTGTAGACTGATTCCGCAGTGCGAGTGCGTTTAGTAGTGCTCTCTCCCTCTCTCCCTCTCTCCCTCTCTCCCTCTCTCCCTCTCTCCCTCTCTCTCTCTCTCTCTCTCTCTCTCTCTCTCCCTCTCTCTCTCTCTCTCTCTCTCTCTCTCTCTCTCTCTCTCTCTCTCTCTCTCTCTCCCTCTCTCTCTCCCTCTCCCTCTCCCCCTCTCACTCTCTCGCTCACTCTCTTACTCTCTCTCACCTAGTGGAGGAGACCCACAAGTAGTGTGACAAGGATAGAGACAGTAAAACGGTCTTCGGTACCGCCTCGCCCCGCCCCGCCCCGCCCCGCCCCGCGCCCCGCCCCGCCCCGCCCCGCCCCGCCCCGCCCCGCCCCACCGCGCCGCACACGCGACGGGCAGAGGCGGGAAGCGCGAGCGGCTTACTGCGATTGGGGAACGAGGAAGCTGCTGCTGAACCGAAGCGACAGGGACGCGAGTCTGGGCCAGACCAGATCAGACCAGACCAGACAAAACAAAAAGCTTCAATACCAAATCGGATCGTCGGATATCTGCAAAACGGCTCGCTCCCGTCCCGGCCTCACGAGAGGGAAAGTAGGATATCGGCGTCGGCGAGGCGGAAGAGAAAAGGGAGGGGAGGGGGGGGGGGGTCGATGGGTGCCCTTCACACGACGCGCAATTATTGTTGCGGTAGAGGTGGGAGCACAGACAGCATGACCCGTGCCGTCCCGTCCCGCCAGAGGCGAGGCGAGGCGAGGCGACGAGAGGTCAAGACACCCCATTCATCTCATGCCCGTCTCGTCAGAGCCATGCGGACCCCGGAGCTTCCGCCGCGCTGCGGGGCGGGGCGGGGCGGGGCGGGGCACGAGCCCGGCCCGGGCCGACACGGGTCCTAACCTCAGTAGACTGATTCCGCACAGCGCACAGCGCAGGTTACTCTCTCCCACCTGATGGCCGTGCCTCATGAGTGCGACAAGGACAGAGCTACGAACGGCTCGTGGGGAATCAGTCTACAGTGGCGGCTGGCGGTTAAAGCAACGCCTATGTCGGGTCGGGGCGTGGCAGGGCAGGGCTCCCTCGGGCATGTCGGGTGCTACCCAGCCCCGCCCCGCCCCGGGCCCCGGGTGCGCCTTTGATGGCGGGTCTCCCGGCGCGGTCACCACCGCCGTTAAGAGACGTCGTCAAACCCCGGCCCCTTACCCCGTCGCGTGCGAGGCAGGGTGCCGGTCCACCACACACGGGGTGTGCCGGGGCGGGGCGGGCGGGGCGGGCGGGGTGGGGCGGGGCGGGGCGGGGCGGGGCCCGCCCGCGGGGGGGCAGGCAGACGTTCCACGCTCCACGCCCCGTCCCGCAACGGTCAGGAAAGCGCTATCACGTGGACACCTCGCGCGCCGCCGGGCGTCTTCTCGGAAACGGGAACAATGCTGCCCCCTGCCCCCCTTGCCTCCCTCCCCCTCTTCCCGGAGCCGCGGCGCCAGTCTGTCTCCAGGCCGTGCGGGGCGGGCGCGAGCAGAGCGAGCAGAACGAGCAGAGCCGGCGCCCAAAGGGGTTAGCCTTGGCCTTGCCCTGCCCTGCCAAGTACTGCCCTCTCGCTGACCTCCCCCCCCCCCCCTCGACGGGGGAAAAGAGTTGACAGTGTCGCGCCCCGCCCCGCCCCGCCCCGCCCCGCCCCACGCAGAGCGCACCCCGAGCCCCGCCCCGCCCCGGGTGTGCTCTGGTCACCCAGTACCCGGCAGTCACGGCCCGCCAGCCTCCCGGGACACCTCGTCTAGTCTCGCTGCAGCACCCTCGGCCCGCAGCCTCCCGGGACACCTCGTCTAGTCTCGCTGCAGCACCCTCGGCCCGCAGCCTCCCGGGACACCTCGTCTAGTCTCGCTGCAGCACCCTCGGCCCGCAGCCTCCCTATAGTCTCGCTGCAGCACCCTCGGCCCGCAGCCTCCCGGGACACCTCGTCTAGTCTCGCTGCAGCACCCTCGGCCCGCAGCCTCCCGGGACACCTCGTCTAGTCTCGCTGCAGCACCCTCGGCCCGCAGCCTCCCTATAGTCTCGCAGCAGTACCCTGGCCTCCCAGCCGCCGCCGGCCCCACAGCACAAGAGGTGTCTAACCTGCCAGCCACCACTGCACGCCCAATTGTTTCGTTTGAGTATCGATACTCAGATCTTTGTTGATTTAAAATGGCCTGCGGTACTTGACGCTGCAGCGCCGGGTAACAATAATCCTGTTTTTATTTTTGGTTATTTTCCTCTTTGCCATCAATCGTTTGTTTTTATTTCGTGTGTCCCCCTATTCTTTGTCTTTCCCACCCCCTCCCTTCCGGTCTGGCTGGCGGCGCCAGCGGCCAGGGCGGAGGTGGCGGAGCTCACACCTCGCCGATCAGAAGTGATACGTGGAGTCCGCTGCCGCCGCCCGCCCCGCCCGCCCCGGAGCGCGACAGCCAGACCCGATCCGACAACAACTATCTTGAAAACAACGGTAGGCGAGGTTAGGGGAGGGGGCAGCGCAGAGACAGGTGTTAGGGGGTTACCACCTGAGCGCGGGGGCGGGGCGGGATGGGGCGGGGCGGGGCGGGCTGTGTGTGAGCTCCCGAGGCGTTATACGGGGCGGCCGTGCGCCGACGGCAACATGTGAGAGGAAAGCCACGCTTCCACCGGTAGGGGCTTCCACCGCGGGGCGGGGCTGGGCGGGGCGGGGTGTTGGCGGGTTGGCTCTGCTCGGCTAGCTCGGGGGGCAGGGCGTTGTGTCTATGGTAAGCCTGCCGGGCCGGGCGGAGGCGCTGCGCGGCGCGGCCGTGAACCTGCTGGACGCCGCCGTCGTGTCCCTGCTGCAGGTCAGTTCCGTCCGACTGGGACCGGCAGCGGAGAAAGGGAGGGGAAGGGAGGCAGGGCAAGGGGGCGGCAGAGGGCCGAACAGAGAGCGGTCTGGTCCGGCCAGGTCTCTCTCCGTCTTACTCTCACCGAAAGAGAGAGAGGGAGAGAGGGGGGGGGGGGGAGCCACGGCAGCTTCTCCGTCCCACCGCGCGCGCATCGCGCAGGGCCCCAGCGGCGTACGCGGCCGAGCCGGCCAGCCCGACCAAGGCCAACCGCTGCCGCCGGGGGCCCGCCCCGCCTCACCCCGCCCCGCCACTCCGCGTCACACCCAAGAGCCCCATAAGCTGCCTCCGAGGGGGGGCCGCGGCGACGGGTAGGGCGCAGGGGTCTTAGAGCGGTGCCCGGCGGATTGCCTATATACAGGGGTTGTGTCGGTTAAGTTGCCTACATTTCAGGTGGTTGGGGTGGGTGGGTGCCTGGCTGACGCGAGCGCGACCTGGAGCACGGGGTCCACCAGGCCCGGCTCGTCCCGCCACCGCCTAACCTATCGAAGCGGTAGTCAGGGCCGGCAGGGTCTACAGGTGCCGCGCCCCGACCTGCCCTGCCCTGCCCTGCCCTACCCCGCCCTGCCCTACCCCGCCCTGCCCTGCTCCACTCGACCCGGCCCGGCTCGCCGGTCCCCGCCAGGTTCAAGGGCACCTTGTGCTGCGGGTGGGCCGGTGTAAGCAGCCCGGTGCACCGCGCCGGGGCTCCCTCCTGCTGCTGCTGCTGCTTTATATCTTCCTGTTGGGAATGATCCTGGCCCGGGCCCCTGGCCGCGGCGGGACGTGCAGCGGGCAGTACAGCGGGCTCGGCTCGGCCAGGCTCAACAGGGACATGGCCCAATCCCTCATCCGCGGCGGTACCAGCGGTACAGTACTGGTAGAATGCCGTTGAGCTGCAACTTGGGTGCTGCCTGCCGGTTTTTCATGCTGCAACGGCCCCGCCCGCCCCGCCCCGCCCCGCCCCGCCCGCCCCGGCCCGCCCCGGCCCGCCCCGGCCCGCCCCGCCCCACCCGGCCCTGTCTCTTTTTGCTCTCCTCTCCAAGATGTCTCACTGGCCCCCCAGGGCTCGGGCCTCCCCTCCCGGAGCCCCTCCGGAGCCCTGCCGGTTCCGCACCGCCCCAGGTGGGTGAGTCACTGTCGTATTGCGTCTCTCACTGCGTGTGACCCGCACCCGCACCCGCGCGCAGCCGCAGTCACCATCAGAGTGTGCGAGGTGAGGGGGAGGGGAGGGGGATTTGATATGGTGGTCTGTTCACTGTTAAAACTTAGGCGTTTTTACAGATAGTTTATGTTATACTATACGGCTTAAGGTAACATCAAGTTAACACTAAGTACAAACTTGTGAACGGAAAGTTAACATAAGTTTAAAGTTAAGTAAAAGTTCACTAAAAGCATAGGAAAACTTGTACTATTTTGGGGAGACTTAACTTTTGGGGGAAGTTTCCGGGTAGTTTCATGGTAAAGTTGATGTGTACTGCTGGTGCGCCCGCTAACAAAGTTCGATGTACTTTTTATGTCGCTCCAAGAAAAAAAAGTCCCGTTTTTGATTTCATCTGCAACGTTGGCTCTTACAGGGAATATCTCTGTCAATATTGTACCTAAAAGAAAACCGAATGAAAAGTCACAATTTTCAATGGGAGCCTGGCAATGCCAGGAGGTATAACAGAAAATTTCGAAAGAGCATTTTGTCCGGAATAAGGGCGTCTATGTCCGGAATTAGGTCATCTGATTGTACATCGAACTTTGTTAGCAGGCGCACCCAAAGATTGGACAATGTTAGCGGGCGCGCGAGGAAATGAGACTTTGGTTGGGCCTTATCTTTAACCCCGGTGAACTCCATATCTAGCTAACAGCAGGCCCCACCATATTATATTTATATACAGTGTGCTGTTTTCGTTGTTATTGTTTTGAAATTTAAATTATGGTGGGTCCCCTATTGACAAATGATTGACGATTTATTATACTGTCCGCCGCGCCAACGAATTTCTCAGGCAAAGAAAGGAAGTGGTTGCCCGGCTCGGCTCGGCTCCGGGCCTCCCAGCATCTTTCACTGCTGGGCCTGGACCGCCCACGTGCGGAGATGACATCAGCCTGGCCGTGAATAATGTAGTACTGCTGCTAGACGTATCAGTACAGGAAGCAGCATTTCAAACAGATATAAAATTGGATGAAACAAGACGATGTCAAATGTATTCTCTGTTTTTGAGACGCGCCCGCTGCATCGAACCACACGTATCGACACAACCCAGAAGATATAAACTTATCCGCCGTCATAAAATATGAGGAAAACTCGTATTTCTATATTTTTAAAAAAGAAAACTATCCGCGCGTGCCTGGGCGGCCGGTGAGTGAGTCACCGGTGCGGCGCGGCGGCGCCCTCCCCTCCCAGGGGTTCGGGCCCCGCTTGTTTTGTTTCGGTCGACGACTCACTTTTCAGACTGGATTTATCCTAAAATGTCGGCTTACTTAATGGCGTCCCAGGATGTCGAAAGGCAGCGAGGGGCATCAGTACTGGGTCATGTGGGCGTAGGCACAGTGCCCAGGGCAGCCTGACAGTTGCACGGCAGCCAGACAGACTCGTAGGTACGACCCCGGGCTATATACTATCGGTTCCACGGACTGATGGAGATTTCCGCCGGCGAGGCCGTGTGCGTGTGTGTGTGCGCGCGCGCGTGCCTGTGTGTGCGAATGAGTGTGTGTTTGTGGATGTGCGGATCACAACAGTACTGCTATATCGTCGCGGACCAGCGTGGGACACTACAAGGTACACTGATGCGTACTTCAAACAAAAAACGAAAAGTAAACAGTTTGGGTTTTATTGACTTTTATTTTTTTTAGCTTTTAATTCGATTAAAATTTTAGCGTTGGTGAGATAGTGTTGGTAGATTTAACACGTTTAGTTAATCGAATTAATCTCTCATACACAGTTCACAGTCACTATACGGCGCTGCTCGCAGTATGAGAGGAACAACAGGATAGTTTCCTAGTCCCTCTTCTTTGCCTCCTTGCGGTTACCATCAGGCTGAGCCGTGCGCTCTGCTGCTGCTGTTGCTTCCTGCTGCGGCTCCCTGCTGAAGCTGCGCCCTGCTGGTGCACCGCCTCCTGCTGCGCCCTGCACCCTGCTGTAGCCGCGCCCTGCTGATGCTCCCTGCTGCTTAGCCCTGCCGCTGCGTCCTGCGCCCTGCTGTAGCTGTGACCTGCTGTAGCTGCGTCCTGCTGGTGCACCCTGCTGCTGCGCTCTGCTGTAGCTGCGTCCTCGTGCGTCCTGCTGGTGCACCCTGCTGCTACGCCCTGCCGCTGCGTCCTGTGACCTGCTGTAGCTGCGTCCTGCTGGTGCACCCTGCTGCTGCGCCCTGCTGCTGCGCCCTGCTGTAGCTGCGTCCTGCTGGTGCACCCTGCTGCTGCGCCCTGCTGTAGCTGTGACCTGCTGTAGCTGCGTCCTGCTGGTGCACCCTGCTGCTGCGCCCTGCTGCTGCGGCCTGCTGCTGCGCCCTGCTGTAGCTGCGCCCTGCTGTAGCTGCGCCCTGCTGCTGGTGCGCTGAAGTTAGGCGCTGTGAAGTTTCGTCTCGGGTCCAATAACCCTCAACAGATTAGGCCAGCGGCGAAAGTAGAGGTAATGACCAGGGAACAGCGGCAGCGGGTACCCCATGGCACCAGCGGGCACCAGCGGCCACCGGCAGCGGGTGGGCAGGGCACTCGCGGGTTCACTTCTTGCATGTGACCTCCGTAGGCGCCCGGGGCGAGGCTACGCGCAAGGGGCGCTGACCAGCTCCTCCGGAGTCAGAAAACAAAAGAGCGTCGTACCGAGAGAAAGACGATAAGGCATACGATCCACTCTCATCAGAGAACCGTCCCCGACAATCATTAACATCCGATGTGAACAAACTTTCTGGCCTGGCCTCTCCCAGAAAGAATTGTGGGGTTGGGTATGTTTTCTTGTGCACTGCACAGCATAGAGATTCTTTCCTCGAAAGGGTGTGCATTTTAATGCGCTTGTTGAATGTGAAACAGGAACCGCCTAATGCACGTGCCTGTGCATGCGTATTGCCTATCGTCATTGACTTCGGTGGCTGAAGGCAATAACCCTGCACGTATACTGAGGAGGCATCGCGCGCCGCTTCATTCAGCAATATGTAACCAGAGCGAATCAACCACCTGTAGCATTCAATGACCCGTAACCCAACTATCGCTAAGAAAACGTGTAGGCCCAAATGCTAGCCTCCGCAGCGCTGTCGCTCGTTTCTCACTTTCAACCACAAAATTGCCCTCTCCAGGATCGCCTCTGGCCCCGTCGCCCAAGAGCGGTCACAAAGTTTGTCCGGATCGGCCAGTCAACTCACGCGGCTCCCGGGCGGGGCGGGGTCAAGCCTCGGGCTCCCTCCCAGCCTCCGCAGCCCGCGGCTCGGCTCGGCTCGGCTCGGCTCGGCTCGGCTCGGCTCGGCTCGGCTCCACCCACGACCTGCAGAGATCTTCTCTCAGGCCGTGCATGTGTTTCTCGCGGGCTGCGTCCTCAGCTACCGCTGCCCCCCTCCCTCGACCATAGGTGGATGTACCGCGCTGCGGTTGCCTCGGAAGCAGCCGCGCGAGCAGCGCACCCCCCCGCGGCACAGTGCAGCCTGGTCCGAACCCCCGCCCCGCCCCGCCCCGCCCCGCCCCGCCCCGCCCCGCCCCGCCCCGCCCCGCCCCGCCCCGCCACGGCGTGTTGTGTTAGGGGTGCTATTATTTCTTTCTCTTTCCATTCAGAATTCTCGGTATCGGCTTGTTTCGCGGACCTCATCAGTGAAAAGTGAGACACGTCCCTTGGGGGTCGCACGCCGCGAGGCCCGGCCCGGCCCGGCCCGGCCCGGCCACCCGGCGCCATCCGGAGGATGGAGGCCATTAGGACCTCTCAGCCGCCTTCTTGGAATAATTCGTACAAGATTTTCCTAATCCAACTCTTTTCTGTTTAAGTTGTGTGTGCGTAGTTTTTTTTTTTACGAGCGTGCTGTTAGGGTCCCCACCTCGCGCCTCGCCTCGGCTCGCGTGGCTCCAGCCGCCAACCTCCGCGCCGAGTAGCAACAGGTCTTGTGAGCTGAGCAGGCTGGATTGGGGCGGAGGGGAGGGGAGGGGGCGACCTGCTCAGACTGCCTGGCACCTTCTACCGTTCGCTGGAATACCATAACGACCTATCCAGGAGGGCGTTGGCAAGAGAGCAAGATCAGAGGGAAGAGGGAACCATGGGGAACGCGAGCACGGAGGAGAGGGGTGAACGTGGGCCACGGGGGACAAGGGGATGGAGGAAGAGGGGTGAACGTGGATCACCAGGCATACGGGGATGGAGGAAGAGGGGTGAACGTGGATCACCGGGGATACGGGTGATGGAGGAAGAGGGGTGAACCTGGATTACACCAGGACTAATGTGAGAGTGCAGCACATAACATGAGTATTGCCTGGACTCTTTTCTCTCTCAATGTACCGGGTGTTTCTTTGAGTGAACAGTGTTGCGGGATTGCATACTCCCCCGTGCTGCAGGGGCCATGGCCCCTTATGGGCGAATGAGGTAGGCAAGCCCGCACCACCATTATGCATTCAAAGAAACACTCGGTACGTAAACCCTCAAACTGCAAACACGTCAGTGTTGCGGGCTTGCCTTAGGCAGGGAATATACTGAACGCGGGCATGGCGGCTCACTTCCACAACGGGTACGCTATGCAGACCCGCATACTGTTCCGTGTCTTCTGCTACAACAGGTACCGGGTGTTTCAGAGAAGACGCAGGTGCGGGCGGGTTTGCCTACCCAAGGGGCTATGGCGCCTTACGGGCAGAGCGAGTAGGCAAACCCGCACGCTCCTGCGTCTTCTCTGAAACGCCCGGTACATGTGTAGCTGGACTCGAGGGTTAGGCAGCTCTATGATCCTGGGGGTCTCATTGACGTCACGCGCCGCCAGGTCGCTCGGTTCGACGCGAGATTTATCGCAGGGACGTTAGCTATGGCTCATCGTGACGCTGAGGTTTGTCACGCACAGCCAGCAGCCGAATAACCGACGGCGTGACTAACTCTCTCTCTCCTGTAGCAGCCCGAGGGGCACCTTACTCTTTACATGGGTGTACACTACACTGATTGGAGGGTTGTGTTGGGATTGGAAGTAAAATTTAAATTTTGGTAAATTTTTGGTAAATTTACCAATCTTTAAAGACACCTATAAAATTCCCATCAGCGAAACGTATGTTTGCAATTTTAAGGTCTTAAAAATGCATTTTTGTCATAAAATTATGTGATTGGACTGTGATTGGAAAATGATTGGAACGCAGGGCGTACACTGATGGGAGGAAGTGAGGTACCCCTCGGCGCGTGCGCGTCAGGTCACGACAGGGCGGGCAGCGAGAGGGAGCGTGGACGTGCGCCCCCTCCCCCCCCCCTCCCCCGCCGTAGGAGGGCCGGATCTACAGGTCTAGCGATAGGCAGAGGTGTTGGCGGGGCGCACGGGGACACACACACACACACACACACGAGACATTATTTTATTTTGGGACCCAAACGTCGCTTGCGGGCACACCCCGGCTTGAAAGACGTTACTCGCATCGGAAATTTTTATTCGCCAATGCAAAGAGCCCGAAAAGTCGTCTTCACTCTGGTTTATTGCGGGGAGCAAAAGCTTTTCTGCCCCTCCATCGCCGTACCCCTCTGGTGCTAATGCGTTGCTTAAATAATATAGGTAAATGTCAGTTACTTTGGAAGGTCTAACAGGCAGACCATGTCTTGGCAAAAAAGGCGTTTAACTATCCCTAATTTAATATAGTTCAGTTTACTAAACTCCCTACTCAAAAATTATTGAGGAATACTCATGTTGGCAACCCGCCCGATTCACCCTCTCCCTTATATCGGAGCCATATCGATCCGATTTCTGAAGAAAATGAAGGGATGGATAGCAGGTAAACTGGACGTGCGGTTGTATAGCAAACGCGCGACAAGGTGTCGCGTCCGCTCGCTGTTGGCTGCTGGACCATACGGGTCGGGCCGGGTCGGGCCGGGTCGGGCCGGGTCGGGCCAGCTCGGGCCCATTCACACGGTGGTCGCTGCCAAGATCACACACGCCGAGCCGAACAGGTCAGGGCAGTGTCCCAGCGGGTCCGGTCGCGTTCGAAAACTCCCGCGCCAATTTCCATCCGCTCATTACATTTCTGTATTGTAAAAGTTTTTTTTTAAGGAAACTTTTCGAGAGAAAAAAAAAAAGAAAGTCAAGGGAAGCATACGCGCGACACGGTGGGGTACTTGTACTTCGTGCTGTTTGCTTCGCGCTCGTTATTCGCCCAGAACGGTCGACCGAAGCGCTTCTCGAGTGTAGTGGGCGAGATGTGGACTTTTCTCTTTTGTGAAACAGGGTGTCTCTTCGAACGCCGGTCGGGCCGGCGCTGGGACAGGTCTCATGTCCAGTCTCCTCCTCCCAGGTTCATCCGTCCACTAATACGATTGACCTTTCGGCTTGAGGGGCTATCGTTGGGCCAGCAGGCCGGCTCGGGCTATCGACACACAAACTGGAAGAGAGGAAGAGAGACAGAGGGAGGGAGGGATGGAGGGTGGGAGGAAGGGAGGGTGAGAGAGAGAGAGAGAGAGAGAGAGAGAGAGAGAGAGAGAGAGAGAGAGAGATGGAGAGAGAGAGAGAGGGAGAGGGGGGGGGGAGGAGAACGGGCTGGGGCGGCCTACCACCAGAACCGCCACAACGGCCTGTCGTTAGGAGACCAACAGACGGCGGAAATACCCCACTACATTAAGGAAACCTGCGGGGGAGGGGGCACCCTACTCTGACCACAGCCCTAAGGGGTCGCCACCGTTAATAGTGTCTATTTCACACCGGGGGTGTCGCTGAACACATTAGTCGAAAGTGCTCGCCCTCCTAATCTAAAAAAGACCAGACTGTTGTGTGTGTGTGTGGATTAAGTCACATTGGCCTCGCATGGCCATTGGCCGGTCGGGCTGCTCATTTGCAAATAGCTCTGCTGGTCCGCCTCCGGCGCTGTATCTGGGCGGGTAAGCGGAGGGGGACGAGGCTGAGATGACAATATCGCCTGATACAATTTAGGACCCCGACGTACTGCTACGCTACGCCCTGTGGCCTGCTCGTCTGTCAACCAGTTTCCATGGGAACGTTCTCACCCTGCGGCGCGGGGGAGGGGGGGGGTCGTGTTGTAACATGTTTTTTTTTTAATCCACATGGTTTTGGCTGATACTACTGCTTTTTTGTGGAACTTGGGCATTTTCGGTTGTCTGGGAGGATTAGATGTATCTAATGCCACTGAGTCACCAGCCGGAGGGGGCCGTGGCGGCCGGGCCGTTGCAGTGGGTGTGGACGTGGACGCGGGCGGGCGGACGCCTGCCACCTGCCAAAAATAACTAGCTCATGGCAAGGGCATAAAGGGCGAGACGAGTGAAAAAAATACATTTTTCATTTATTCTTTGAAGCATCAAATAAGTAGTCGCAAGAGAGAATATTTTTTTTTTAACAAAAGAAAAATATTGAGACATTTCAGTAAAATGAGGTCATAGTCGGTGCAAGTGCTTATGTTCACCCGTCACATTCGGTCTTTGAATACTCTCTATAATGTCAGCACTTAGCACTTTCACCCTCGGACCCGCTTACATCAAATCAGAAAGGCTGTATATATATTTAGGAAAAGCATGACCTATCATAAGCGAGAGTTAAGCAGAGGATTGACTGAGTCTGCATATATTAACGAGCTCATCTTGCCTACAGCCTCGTCGCCTGACATTTAATTGGAGCTGGCAGCAGTCGGTCGACAAGACGTTACCTGGGGACGGCGATAGTGGAGGGGGAGCTCTTCTGATAAATAATAGACTCCTATAGATGCCATGGAATATTTTCAATGTCTCAAGTGTCCATTCGTAACTTATTCCCATTAACCGTGCCGCCTAATTTTCGTCTCCATGGATGATACTTTGTTTGAAACGAGAGTTTCGGGGGCGTCCTCTTTCGGACGGGTGGGAATGAGAGAGTTTTGCCAGAAATCGATGATTTATCGGCAATAAAGTGCTCGGTAATAACATAGTGATCGCCAATAATTACGGTAATTATTCGGTGAAGAATTTTGGAACTTCCGAACCCTGCGTACCGAAATATTGGGAGTGGTGGTCCCTTCGTGAGTTTGCGGGCGACGCGGCTCAACAAGGGCCTCTAGTCTCTGATGTCGGCGCCTCGTCTCGCGGCGCTTACTCACTCCCGCTGCACTCGGCCCCGGCCCGGCGAGTGAGAGAGAGAGACTGCAAGTGCCGTGAGGAAGTAGAGCGATGTGTGTCGGCGCAGACGAAAATAATGAGGACTAATCCTAGCGAAACAAAGCGGAGATAAACACCGCGGGGCGGGGCGGGAACGCTTTGCACGATCATTACCGAGCTGGCGGTGGGGGCGGCGGTCCCGGTTACGGGCGGGGCGCATGGGGCGGGGCGGGGCGGGGCGGGGCGGGGCGGGCGAAGCACCTGCGCGCCACCCGCACCCTCACCGGAACCACCCTCCGCGTCGTCGGTTGGCGGGTGATTGTGTGCGCCTCTCTCTCTCTCTCTCTCTCTCTCTCTCTCTCTCTCTCTCTCTCTCTCTCTCTCTCTCTCGCTCTCTCTCTCTCTCTCTCCTCTCCTCGTCCTTGGCTATAACCTCTTTGTCCCCCTCTCCCTCCACTCGCTTTGCTGCCAAACTAGCGGAGGATGGTGGGGTCGTCTGCTGCCAAAAAGTGTCAGTCGCGCCGTACCTTGACCGAAACCTATCCCAACGCCTCGGCCGGGCCGCTGACGCTACCCCGATTTAATTTCTTCCTCGCAAGCTGTCGGTGCCCAGCAGACTGATCGCTGAGCGAAGCGAAGCTTACTCCTGCAGGGGATCAGAAGTGTACTTGGTCGTGAGTCTGTCTCTCTGTCTCTCTGTGTTAGCCGGTTCTCCTCTTAAAGTACAGAAGTAATCGTAAAAAGCGGTAGTGTTCCGTAATCTACTAACTTCAGCGCTATAATATTTGTCCAGACTTTTCCTATAAATAGAGTTTGAAATATTGAAACGTTTTCATGTAAACTTCAGTCCGGAAAGGTTGGCAGGCAACGAAAGGAGTTCACCGGTAAGCTAGCCCCACAATGAACTCATCGGGCAGTAACGCCGCGAAATTTGGGTTACCAGGAATTTAATTTCTGCCTCCCCCTGCGCTTGGGCTCCCCGGATAGGCCGCCACCTTCACATGATTGCTTGGCGGGTTGGCCTATCCAGTGTGTCGCAGGCGCTCCGCCTCGGTAACGTCCTTTGTACGGACGCCAGTAACGCCACCTAGCGGCAGCACGCGAAATATGTCACGACGGCCCAGCCAAGCCCGGTGGGCCCCTGTGTCCACCCCGACTGTTTACAACATCAAAATTAGAAATTTAATTGTCAGTCCGACGAAATATGCGGTCTTCAATAGTTTTTTAGAGTGGTGGTAGTCGCCTCACGAAGTTTCAAGTGTCGTCATTTTGTAGAAGTGTGTGCGAGTGATTTGTCGTGTGTGCCTCAAGTTCTAATCAAAAATACCTTTGATTGTACTGGATTTGTGAAATGGACGTCACGGATTGCTGAAACGACAGCCAGGATCGCTTCAACTTACTTCCGAACTCATTATTTGGGTGAGTGACATAACCTAACAACATAAACAATGTTGTTTACAATAGAGTACACTCAGCTCTGTCTGGGAGACAGCAGACTTTGGTCTGAGTATTAAAATCACTTAACACCTTGATCTGACAAGTGAGAGTTACTAACTGTGACATTATTTTCTGATATTTAACTAAATTTTGTTTTAAACCTTTGCTCGGTACCCAAGTGTTGTGATTCCTTATTTAGCCGCCACAAATTACAAGCCAAGCGGTTTCCCCAATACGGTATTGATGCTGTAGTAGAAGTGTGCTCCTTTTAGACATGAGCTAAGAGACATTTGTTATAAAAAAAAGGTTATTAATTGATAAATATTAAATAGAAACATTTAGAGTCTTATTCTACTAAAGAAGACACATCAAAGTGTGGTGAAAGTATTAAAATCTTATAACCTTTTAACCCAACTAGAAAAAGTAAATTGTATGGGTATTATTCAGAGAAATTTAGTAGGATTTTGTTCCGAACCTTTGCTGTTCTTCCCAGTGATACGATTTCTGATCAAGTTATCTTATGTATTAAACCAAACATACTGCTTGATCCGTTTTGGCTATGAATTTGAATGAGAGGAAAGCTGCTCTATAAAAGTAATGATACGGAGTAAATTCATTTCTAAAAAATGAATAGTTTATAGAAATTTGACTCTCACAAACACAAGGGGCGATACTGTAGATTGGATTTAGGTGCGAAACGGTACTTGTAATATAACAATTATGCTGAGAGTGTTTACACTAAATCAGTGTTGGTGTGAAGACAAACTTGTTTCAGAAGGATAGGAGGGGTTGAGGGAGGGGGCGGACAGCATATCATGCATCTGCATTCTTATACTCATCATGTTAATGATACTTAGTGGCACTTATCTCACCTCCGGATGGAGAGGGGAAAAGTGGAGTGGAGGGGAGGGGGGAGGTTCTGGAAGTGTGTTCTAGAGGTCCCCGCTCAGGATAACCACATTTTGTAGGCCACTGGCCACTGGGCCTCTAGCGTCGACCCCATAGGAGGGTGTCCGAGACTTTCGACCTGGGGACAGCTCAGAGGGGATGCTCAGCATGCCCCTGCCACAAAGGCGTCACACTCATAATGTCGTTCTGGGTTCGGGAAGGGTGTCACGTGTCACCGGTGTCACCGTCCCGCGTCTATGCCCCCTCCCCCTCCCCCCCCCCCCCCCCCCCCCCGGGCACAGGAGTGGCACGAGGTTACCGCACATTGGAGGCCACAGCGCCCTGCGCCTCTGGTGTCAATCACATTGGGTGTCCGGGACTTTCTACATCAGGATATCTGAGAGGGGATGCTCCCCTGTCTCGGTTGAGAGTACGAACGGTGATTGTTGGCCTGTTGTCCCACCACCACCTCTCCTGCCCTTCCCCCCCTGAATTCTCAATTACTCCATGCTGACTGGCGCCATGTAGGTTGCTTATCTACATGGCGGAAGGATTAAACCCATCCTTTTGTTTTAACACTCACTTCGCTCAGCAACTACGTGCCTGCCGCACGTACTCCAAGTTCAGAAGAGCGCTCTTCTCGCTCTGTCTCTCTCGCACCTATACGGCGCGCCTCATGAGAGGGAGAGAGACGGAGCGAGGAGAGCGCTCTTCTGAATCAGTCAGCTGGCCTACTCTGCCCTGCCTGGCCTGCCGCGAGGCTACTCTATTTCTTTATCTTCTATCTCTGGTGGGGCGGCAGAGCGGGAACACGGCCCGGGTCCTCGCGCCAGTCCCCCCCATCTACCCGTGGCTAGCCGGCTAGCCCCGGCGCCCCGCGCCCCGCGCCACACCCCCGGAGTAAGGAACCGTAAGGGCCGTATCTTCCTTTTAAAGGTCATGGGCGGCAGGGGGACAGGGGCAGGCCAGTGGCGCACCAGGGGCAAGCCTCTGCGTCGCGGGGAGGGGGGGGGGGAGGGCGACACTTTGTCCGGTAACCACGGTAATCACATTCTTAAACTGACATGCTTACATACCTCTGTAACAGCGCACACGCTAAATTTTTGTGAACTTCTGTGTGCAAGCTACCGTTACGCATAATCTCAATTCATATCTATGCACAATTTTGTTAGTAATTGTGAACAAGTTGACTCTTTTGTTTGTAATTATGAACAAAATTTACGGAAAAACAGCATGCACGTAGAAGCACATAAAACTATGTATGATTGAGTAAAAATCATTGTTTATAAGAATTAAGTGTGCCCTGTTGTTCGGGAACCACACAAGTTGTTGCAGAACAATAATGTTTGTTGTAAATTTAAAAATGATTGGTTTATAGAAATTTGACTCCCACAAATATTAGGGCCGGTAGTGTAGCATTGCAAGATATGTAGTTTTACAACAATACTTGTCGCTATAAAAATTAACAACGAATTTGCTGTTAATTTGCGACTTTTTTTTAACAGAGCGGAGTGGGGCGGGCGGGGCCGACGGGGCCGGTGGGGGCGTGTGCACTGGGGCTGCTCGCCGGCTCAGGTCGGCACAATGACCCACAGACCAGCGACCGACCTACCCTGTGGGCCCAGAGCCCGGGGCTGGCGCTGTGGAAAGAGGGGAGGGGGGGGAGACAGCAGCAGCGCTGTGGAAGCGCGGCGCTAAACTGCTTCCCACGCCGGGCGGGGTGGGGCGGGGCGGGGTGCGGCGGGGCGGGGCGGGGCGGGGCGGGTGCAGCGGGGCGGGTCTAACAGACTGACGTGGAATTATCCGCACCTGCCGGGAGATAGCGGCGGTGGCGGAAGAGAGGAGAGTCAGGTCACGACCCTCCTCTGCCCCGTCCTGCCGCTGCCCCGCCCACCCCCCCCGCCCCACCCGCCCCACCCGCCCCACCCGCCCCGCCACGCCCCGCCACGCCCCGCCTCTGCCGCGGTAAGGTACAGGAGACGGTGGCGGCCTGGCGGCGGCCGCGGGCGCACGGGGGCAGAGGGGGACACGGGCCGGGCCGGGCTGGGCCGTGGGGAGAAAGGGCTCTGGGCAGGATGTGCCGCAACCCAGCCCAGCGCGAGACGCCCCGGGGGTCCCCCGCCCCCCTGCCCCCCGCGCCTCGTCGCGTCGCACGGTCTGTCGGTGATGAGGTTGCCGCTGTCACGTTCTCGTAAGGAGGAGTTGGGCCCCGCCGCGCCCGGCCGCGCCACGCCGCACAGCACAGCACCCTGCCGTGGCCGGGGGGGGGGGGGGGGGCGGCCGCCGTGCACATGTCTGCTAGGGCTGCGCAGGGCGGGGCTGAGCAGGGCGGGGCTGAGCAGGGCGCGGCTGAGCAGGGCCCGGGGCGGGGCGAGAGCGACACGAGGGGAGGGGAGAGCCACGGGAGGTACACCGCGAAACGAGAAAAACTCGGGGGACAGGGCCACTATGGACGCCTCCGCTGTGTACACGCTGCCCGAGTCTGCGGATGCGTCCTCGGCACGTTCAGCGGCAAAAATAAATAAAGACGTAAATAAATAACCGTGTGCTGGCGCTGTTTTCTCTGGCGCAGGGCGCAATGGTTCTCTCCCTCCCCCCGCCCCCTACCCTCCTGCTCAGCCGCAGGGAGAGCAGAATCAGCCATGTCTTTTCCGTCTTTTCTCGGAGGGTCTGGACGGGCCTAGTGCCTCGTGGCCTCACTGGCCTGCTCCCGCCCCCGCCCCCGCACCGTGCTGTGTTTCTCTTTGTGTGGGCACCCCCCACACACACACACCTGGGGGGCAGCACCCCGTTGCCGTGTGTGTGTGTGTGTGTGTGTGTGTGTGTGTGTGTTTGAGAGAGAGAGAGAGAGAGAGAGGGAGAGAGAGAGAGAGAGAGAGAGAGAGAGAGAGAAAGGGGAGGGGGGAGGGGTCGCACCAGCCGTGCCGCAAACTTTTAATTAGGCACGCTGGTCCGCTTGTTCGACGCATGGGAAACCACAAACACACATTGTACCGCATTGTACCACCCCTCTTTTTTTTTCAGGGACATGAATATAACTTGACACGGTACGGAAATCGCGTGGACCGCTCGGCCCCTGTGGTGGGTAAGCTCAGGAGAAAAACGCAGTATGTGCGGTGTCAGGGGGCGGAAGCGGCGTGGGGAGCGCGTGAAGCCTTCCTCCCCACTCCTGCAGGGGTTACGGAAGATAATGAAAACTAGGCCGTTGTTTGCCAAACGCTTTGCTCAGATCGAAAGAGCATTCAGGGTTTCTTAGACTCAAAGTCCCGTTTAAAACTTCCAATCGAACTGTAAACAAGAGATGAAATGTTTATACCAATAAGAAAGCGCCTCCCTGGATTGTTTGATTTATAGTATTTTTCGGTGGAACCAGGATTAATTATTGTGAGCCAGCATGCCAGTTTCAGGAGAGACAACACTGGGAAAACAAATGTTTAGTTCTGCACGTCAATTATTGGTGTTTCGCTGCAAATGTGCAAAAACCAAACACGCGACCAAACATTTGCTAATGTCGAGCTGAACTTAACGTCAACTGGTGTGCACTTGCTCTACACTTGTGTAAACGTTTAGTTAACTGCACACCGTGTGGTGTGCAGTTTCTCGAAGTATCCCATAGTAACCATAACCATCTAGGGTATGTGTCCAAGTGTGCACCTGTGTGCACATTACGAAACGTTTCGTAACTAAACATTACGTGATGTCTAGTTATCCCTCTGCACCGTGCAAAGTCATCAATTCGTCACGTAATGGTGCAGAAACTGCACATTTGTTTTACCAGTGAATGAGTCTAAGAAACCCTAAATTTCATGCTCTTTCGATCTGTGCAAAGCGTTTTGCAAACAACGGCGTTGTTGTAATTTCGATGAAGTCCGTAACCCCTGCACCGAAGTGGAGGAGCTTCATGCGCTCCCTAGTCCGTTTCCACCTGCTAGCGGTGTCTACTACAGCGCAGCAGGTGTCGCGCTAAAGCTAGGGGGAGGCGCACGTGTGGTCGCATCCGCAGGGGCCGGGCTGGGGCATGCGCTGGAGCCTGCCTGGAGCCTCCTGGAGTGTGATGAGGGATGGAGACTGCCTTCTTCTTCTTCTTCTTCTTCTTCTTCTTCTTCTTCTTCTTCTTCTTCTTCTTCTTCTTCTTCTCCTCCTCCTCCTCCTCCTCCTCCTCCTCCTCCTCCTCTTCCTCTTCCTCTTCCTCTTCCTCTTCCTCTTCCTCTTCCTCTTCCTCCTCCTCCTCCTCCTCCTCATCTCACACTTCGAGCGAGGCCTGAGTTCCCGGACCGGGCCAGAGGGACGCGGTGCGAGCGCACAGGGAAAGCGGGGAAAGTTATTGGGGCTCCAAACTGAGGGAGAAATAGGATGGGGAGGGGTAAGCGATGGCTTTAATTGGTGGAAGTGAGTGAAGGGATAGAGAAAGTAGAGAAAGGGAGACAGAGAGAGAGAGAGAGAGAGAGAGAGAGAGGGTAGGAAAGAGTGGCAGGAAGGAGCGAGACGGGCTTACCCCACCACAGGGAAAGGCACCCCCCCTCCCCTCCCCTGGGCTACGAGACCAGCAGGAGGAGAAAGGAGGGGGAATTTGTGATTTTGTAGTACGCTGGCCCACGCCAGGCCACGCCACGCTACGCACGGCGCGGGCATGGCCTGGGTGAGGTTGAGGGGGGTGGGGGGTAGGTTGGGTCCTTGCGAAAGGGAGGGAGGAGGGGGGGGATGGGTGGCTCGATGTAGATATTGCGGCCGTGACCCGCGGTGACCTTGATCGACTGCTCAGCATCCCCTGCAGCCACGTCTCTCTCTCTCTCTCTCTCTCCCTCTCTCTCTCTCTCTCTCTCTCTCTCTCTCTCTCTCTCTCTCTCTCTCTCTCTCTCTCTCTCTCTCTCCCTCCCTATCTCTCCCTCTCCCGTTCTCTCGACTTGCCTTTCCCCAGTCTCTCTCTTCGTCCTTGCGCGCTCCCTCGCCGCCTTACCTGGGGCGCGCGTGCACAGGGGCAAATGTTTGTTTGCGGAGCTCCCTGCCCTGCCCCGCCCCGCCCTGCCCCGCCCTGCCCCGCCCTGCCCTGTCCGGCCACGGGAGAGGAAAGGCCATCGTGGTCCGTCGAGGTGACGACCCGCGACATTGCTCTACTTGACATGACTGGTAAACTCCAACAGATTTTAATAATCAGTATACACTAAACACGCGAGAAAGGAGGTCGATGATACACGTTTTCGTCTGTTGTGCGTATCTCGGTGTTGATGCAACGTGCAGGACCTGCGCGACTCGAAACGTACGGCATAATTGAAAGAAAAATAATAAAAAGAACTACGAACGGTTGATAGGAAGTTGCACGAGATTGGCTGCACGAGCAGGTGAAATCACTCGAAACGCTGCCGCCGCTCCCCTCCGCAGTGAGCTGGGATAATTGGCTCGCTTTGCTGCGCAGCCTCGCCACGCCACGCCTCCCCCCCCCCCCCTCTTACCCCTTTTGCCACCGGACTCCCAACGGCGCAATACTATAATGTCGGGGCTCTTTGGAGTCGGCGGGAAGGGGAAGGGAAACGGGGATGTAGGAAAGGGGGGGGGGGGAGGGGGGCGCTAAGACGGAAAGGAGATAATGCAGAGGAAGAAGGATGGCAGACCAACCGAGAGGGAGGGGGGCTGACGGCGTGCAGGGTGGTCGAGGTCGAAGGACCTCTTCCCCTTACAAACCGCTCGGCGAGCTGGGGGGGGTGGGGAGGGGCGGGGGGGTCTCTCGGGCGTTCTCATCGAGCCTGCGCGCCGCGCCACCATCACAACCTATCCCCGCCCCGCAACGCTCCACCGCGCCCCGCCACCGCGCCCCGCCCCAACTCACTCAGACTAGAGTAGTAGTAGGGTTCGTCTCGAGATGGCCCATAATAGGCGACGCAAACAGAGAAGGGATAGGACGGGGAAAGAAACAGCGAGAGGTGAAGAGGTGGCCCGGAGGGCCTGATCGAGGGGTTCCTCACTCTCGAGATGGGCGAGTTTTAGTATAATGGATCAGGCTCGGATTATAACCCACCCGCCCGGCTCCCTGGCAATCGCCAGGTGGGCCCTCGCAGGCGCGGTATTGAGTCTGGTAGATAGGGGGTGGTGCTCGTGCTCCTTGGGTTGCCTACATACAGGCTTTTTTGTGGCCCAAGTTTCAGACGGTTTACTACAGGGCTATGGGGGTGGGGGAGGGGGGGCGCCAAGCAGGGCCCTTGGGCCAGCGCCTCAGCGGGCCTCGGTCGGGGGCCCTTTGCTTGCATGACTTCCATTCCGACTCCAAAATTTCACATTACGTCCAAGCCGCTATGGAAGAAAAAGACAAAACACACGTCCCCCCACATTTCTCTCCTGTCTTAATTTGATTTTTTTTTTTTTTTTTTGGCCGGGGGGGGGGGGGGCGGGGCGCCAGAACGGAACGCGACAAATATCTTTTCTCTCATGAAAAGAAACTTGTTTTCCAGTCGGCCATCCCCGAGTAGGACCATCAAGACCAGCGCGGGGAGGAGGGCGGCGGAGCCGGCCGGCCCAGCCCGGAGCTGGGAGCCAATCCCGCGTCTACCGCGCCCCACCCGGCCCGACCCACCCCCCCCCGCCCCGCCCGACCCCACCCCAACCCGCCCCCCCCCCCCCCACCCCGCCCCACCCCGCCCCACCCCGCCGAGAGGAATGCCAAGTGCGTGCGAGGAATCCAAACACCCTTGGCCGGCCCGACTGCGCTCCCCACTCTCCGCCCCCGAGAGGGAGGAGGCCAGTCCGCGGACATGCCGGCCGGGCCACGCCGGCCTCAACCGCGCTCTCTTGGTACGCCGTCCCGTCCCGTCCTGTCCCGTCCTGTCCAGTAGTTTCTCAGCAGGGCAGCTCGCCTCTCTGGAGGCTCCAGCCACCGGTGTGCCAGGGGCAGCCAGGGGCAGCCAGGGGCAGCCAGGGGCAGCCACCAGGGGCAGCCAGGGGCAGCCACCAGGGGCAGCCAGGGGCAGCCAGGAGCTGTGGACAGCAGCCGACCCCGTGTGCCGAGCGTAGTACCGCGTAGTAAGCGCCCAGCGCCCGGTGGGTAGGCACGCCCGTCACACACGGGTGTCGAGAGCTCGGCCTGCCCGCCGGCCGTAGGCGCCCCCCGCGTACGATGGGCTGCCTACCCGCCGGGCGCGCCGTCAAGCTCTTGGCGGCTCTGGCTCAATGTCCAGCGCCCAACCTAATGGCGCCCCCACAGTGAACGTTACCGAGGCGGAGCTAATGAGAGCGCCTGCGACAGATTGGGTAGGCCAGCCCGCCGAGCACTGGTGTGAAGGTGGCGGCCTACCCGGAGAGCCCAAGCGCAGGTGGGAGCAGGAATTAAATTATTAAATTCCTGGTACCCATATTTTCGTGTCGTCACCTCCCGACGAGATCATTGTGGGGGCACCTTGAGAAAACCTAAGGGCAATACCAACGCGTACGCTCTCGCTCTGTCTGCTACATCGTGTTCACTCATACACCCGGTGCGCGCGAAGAGAGGGCGGATGACTATGTATGCCATTCTCGACCTCGGCCCGTTGCCTGGCCTTGCCTGGACTGGCGGGGCGAGTCAAAGGCACGGCGCACATCCTGGCAGTGTGCATTTTAGAACAGCCTGGAGGTTGACTGGCAGAACGACGGCGCCGGAGAGACAGCCTTCAAGCCTTCAGGCCCGGGACCGGGGGCGGGGACGAGGGGGCTCTAGTGTCTAGGGGAAGGTTGTCCCCTAGCGAGGTGGGACCAAAACACAGAAGCACCATGCCCTGAGATTTTTGATGGGATTAATAACCCAATGGGACCGGTTATAAGGGGGAAAAGGGGCGGGTAACTAACTAGTTGTAAAACACCCTACTTTATGTTAATTGATAAGGCCAGGCTGTAGTGGTTAACCTGGCTCCGTGCGGGGTGCCTCAGTCGCCCCCCCCCCCCTCCACCTTTCTCCCTGGAGCCAGTGGTTTCCGAATTCAACAATTTCTACTCTACTGTGTCGCGTAGGCGTACACGTTTTGCTGATTTAACGACGTCATTGCGCCGGTATACGCACTGAACAACTTATGAACAACCTGCATGCGGTTGTCGTGTAAGTTTCAGCGCGGAGTGACAGCCCATACATTTCAAGGGTCATTGGGTCGACTGTTTGTCACGCAAGGCAGGGCAGGACGTAGCAGGCCACACCGCCATCCGCGCCATCCAGATGCCAGGTGCAGGTGTCTCCGGGGCGGGAGTCACAACTTTGGGACCGCAGGCCGGGGCAGTCCCACCCACCGCTAAGTATCTCAGGTCCTATTTAAACAAGCGAGTCCAAGCTCAAAATTTACCGACCTTTTATATACAGATATGCAGCGTCCAACCGTTTTAAGCGATACCCTTCTACAGTCTCAAGTGCCAGAAAATGACAAAATCCCAACATAACCTAAACAAACCCCCGCCTCTTCTCCTTTCCCTTCTGGTTATCTTTGGCCTTGATACTCGGCTCGGCACGGCCGGCCCGTCCGATAGAGGGCGACACTAGCTTGTGGAGATACGCGGCTGCGCGGGGCGGGGATACCCCCTGCGCGTTACACCCTGCCGCAGGGAAGCTCCGTCTGTCCACTGTCCGCTTTCTCAATACATTTCTTGCAGAATGTTTCACGAGGTTAAGTCCGGGGGGCCTCATCTCGGGTATATGTAGGTAGACTATTGACTCTGGACTTCATTTATCTCGCAACTTTATTCTGTCATTCTTTCAGTCTGCTCCCGATAAGGCAATCACTAACCTAACCTACACCTTGAACTGAAAGGGATGCCTATGTATTTTTGAATTGTCCTGACGTTAATAGGTGAGTGTGTGTTACTACGTGAATATCCGAATTGATGAGCAGTGGAGTCTTAAATAGAAGAAACTTTTATTAAATCTTATTACAATTAAAACAAAAAAGATTCTGTAAAACTCTTAACAAGCGTAAACAATGCATTAACGAAGCCGTGGCACAATTTATCGATGTCACAGCAAAAATACTGTAAAAATGCGAGGGGTTAATAACTCCCAAATTTGCTGTACACAAATTTAACCGATTTCCGTTCATTTCTTCCATTTTAACACAATTTCAAGACAATTTCAAGCCATTTACGTAATTTCAAACCATTTCACGCAATTTCGAACAATTCCAAAGCAATTTTACGCAGAATTTGTACACATATTTCAAAATAGGCCAAATGACTGAATATAACAGATGACATTATAGCTAAAGTTATTCCTCCGAATCACCATTTTTATGGTGAACCTTAAGCTGATGCCTGTACATCTTTTCTTTTGTAAAGCAGTAGAACTTACATGGAATAGGTTTAGACACATTGCGAGTCATTTCGCACAAAATTTGATGACGGTGTGGGTGTTTTTTCGTCATGTGATCTCTTAACTTGTCATCTCTAGTAAACCTCTGGGTACAACCTTTAAAGTCGCACAAATGCTCGTCCAACTCTTCCTGCGTCAGCGGTTCGCCGTGTCTGTTCATCCCATGAACAGCCCTCATGTGCCGGGTCAAGTTTTGCTTTTGCGGGCCTAAAATCGACAGACACACTTCACATTTTTTGACAAGTCCGCGGTGTTTTCTGGAGTGACGAGTCAGGCTCTCTCTGTTTCGGAACTCCATGCCACAGACGTTGCACGCAAGGTCGCACTCTAGAACAGGGGTGGAGGCCGCCGGCTTCCTCCCCATAGACAAACGTTTAGAGGAGCGAACGACAGTGGCCCGAGCCACCCGCGCCCCACCGCGCCTGGACCTGGTCTTGCGTGTAGTATTTTTAGGGCTGGACACAACAATCTGAGCGCCAATTTGGTCGTTGTCCTGAGCACCAACCGGGCTACCAGCCACAGGGCAGGCATCAAGCTGGTCGCAGGCATCAAAGCTGCTCTGTGCGTCCACCGGGCCGCACGCCTCAATATGGCTGCCTCCTAGGTAGAAGAGTCCGTCCCCAGGACCTTCCTGATGCACGTCGAGGCTGGCTTGCCCGAGTTCCGCATAAATACGAAAATCATCGTCGCTGTCCTGCGGGAATGGTAAAGACGACCGGTCAGCGATTAGCGATGAATGTACCCATTTATTTCCTCCAAGTTCTCTCTTTTCCGTTCAGTTCTCTCCCGCCCTCGTTCCATTTAAGTGCACTCCCTATTCCTTGCGGATGTGGTGTCGGTAATTCACAGAGAACTTTTGGGTAACAAGAAATGATTTGTCCGCATATGACGCCTCCTCTGTAAATCGAACTGTTGTACCGAGTGTTTCTTTGAGTGCGTAACAGTGTTGCGGGATTGCATACTCTCCAGCGCAGCAGGGGGCGGTGGCGCCTTCCGGGCGAATGGGGTAGGCAAACCCCCAACACTGTTACGGATTCGAAGAAACACCCGGTAGTACACGACAGTTTGAACTGCACGACCCGAGTTTTGCAACTTAAACTGTCATGTAGTCTAAAAGTTAGATTTTTGCAGAGAGCACAAAATTCTCCAGCAAGTCCGTAACGAAATGAGAATGCACTGTAAAATATCACGGTCTCGCATACGGAAAAACACCCTTTTTGGGGCACTATTTGCCAAAGGCATTAGTCTTTTTGTTTTATCGATGTTTCTTCTGACCTATGTATCGGAAAACATTTTTGTTAACATAATTGCACTCAGTGTAAAATTCCGCATCAAACGAGCTTACACATTATAGGGTTCTGTTAAGTAACAATGTTAAAGAAATCTGGTTATTTTAATAAATTTACTTTCTATACGGGTAATCAGACCCCCATCACATGTAGGGTCGTTCGACGCAGAATTTTGAGCTGAAGCTGAAGAATTCCCAGACAGAAAATAAATCGAGAAAACATGAAATCTAATGCCTTTGCTATAAAGAGCGACTTGAAAAGATCTTACATCCTACCTTACCTTTGTTTTTCCAGTTTACGCACAACCAAATGCATGAGGATTTAGTGTTTAGAGACACTTAGTGCAGCAGCACGCGGAGAGAAAAGACTTGCTGTACTAGCAAACCTCGTTGCAAATATAGCGCCTACAACTATTTTTTGCTGCCCTAGCAGAAAAACAGCTGCGATAGCTAACCGTAAAGCTGTGATTGCAAACGATTTTGTTGAGCAAGCAATATTTTTGCTGTCCTAGCAAAAAAAAATGTAGGCGCTATATTTGTAACGAGGTTTGCGCTAGAACAGCAAGTCTTTTCTCTCCGTGCACCATGAGGGGTTGCAATGTAGCACCTTTCTTTTTCCAGTGTACTCTAGTGCATTAGAAACAGTAAGTGCTCATTTTGTTTTGTTTTTGTACTCACCAGGCCAGACAAAGGATCATCTGAGGGCGCGCATCCCTTTTTAAATATGTCAAACGAGGGCAAGCTGCTCAACATTGGGTCATTGATTCCAATCCAATCCATTGATTCCTTCGTGTTGTCGCCAAAGTAAGTGTACTAGAAAAAAAAATTAAAAAAAATATTACAGGAGAGCCGACTAGAGGCGCCGACGAAGGTGTGTGTGTGTGTGTGTGTGCGTGTGTGCGCGCGTATGTGAATCAGGTGGTTTTAGCTCAGCGCAAGCGTCGCGTCGCACCCCGGACTAGGCTGTGCCAAAAAATAAAACATTTTGGAACTCGACTTTTTTTAAAGTGATCTTGAAGCAATACGTCCAATCGCATGCGCTCTCCGGAAACGGAGGACGGGGCGCGCATCGACGATAAAGATTTTGACCGCCCGGAGTTGCAGCGGCGGTAGCAACGTGCTGAAGCTTGGAGGTGCAAGGCAAGAGACTGACTTCCACATCAAAACTACGTAAAAGTACCCTCTTTCGAACAAGCCGCGTCCGGCCGCACTCCGACGCGGCGTGCGGCCGGTAGAGCGAGTGCTCTTTAGCGAGAGGCCTAGCTAAGTTATGAGGAAAGAAATTGGCGTGCGATGATGGTATTTTTCGCCCCAGGATCCTCGCTAGGGTCTAGGCCTACTACAGCAGTTCCAATCCCCGGTCCAAGTTTTCTCTCGCACCGGCAAACCTAGGAAAACGGCATGCAATCGCGTCTCGTAGTCCCACACCGACTAGACGCCGTTTAAACTGCGCGCGCCAACATCGGCCGGCGGCTGGGGTGGGGGGACTTCCCTCAAACAGGGCGAATATTTATTTGTCTTGGATGGCGTGGATACTGAAATAATGTTAGATTCCGATTTCAGGAGTAATCGCATCAATTTACACTACACTCACGGTGGAACCTTCGTCCAGGTTTCCAAGCAGCCATAATTTTCTTATGAAGAAAATACATTGCAACGTCTTGGAAAAAATACCATCAACGCACGCCAATTTCTTTCCTCATAGTTAGGCCCCTCGCGGCCGGACGCGGCTTGTTCGACAGAGGGTATTTTTACGTACTTTTGATGTGGAAGTCAGTCTCTTGCCTTCCGCGTCGAAGCTTCCGCTACCGCCGCACCGCCGCAACTCCAGACGGTCAAAATCTTCATCGTCGATGCGCGCCCCGTTCCCGGTGTCGGAGAGCGTTAGCGATTGGACTTCAAGATCACATTAACTTTTTCAAAACGTCAACTCCCAAATGTTTTTTTTTTTTTTTTTTTTTTTTTTGCACCGCTTACTGGACAAGAGTCATTGTCTTTAGCATAGCGCGCGCACACACACACAATCACTCAAACACAAACACTCGCGCGCGCGAGGCGCCCATGGACGCAGCAACACTTACATCCATGGCTCCGTCCATGTCATAGAACTGAAGCATTATTGATGACAGAAGGTCCATGCTACTCGAACTGCACCGGCCGGTGTCCGGGGCACAACAGGCCCCTGCGAGACCAGGACCGCGGCGAGAGGCGACCACCCAGGGGGAGGGGGGAGGGGGGGGGCTCTCCTTCGCTCGGCCCCCACCACCGCCAGCTGGCGTCATGTGGCCTTGGAAGCGGCCAATAGCTTACTCCGTTTGCCGGCAGCTGGCGTCATGTGGCCTTGGAAGCGACCAATGGCATACTCCGTTTGCCAGCTGGTGCCGGCTCGGGGTTCCCGTGGCCGCGGACGACGCATGCCTATGTCGTGTGTTTTCTGACAGAGGTATTGTTTCCTATTTCCAAGGGGTTTCTCGCGGTCCCACTACACAATTCTTGAGGAGCAGGATCCACAGTTTTTCGGGCGGGCACATAAGCTGGTGGAACACAAGGAACATCGGGTACTATTGTAGGAACTACTTTAGCAACTTCGAAAGTAGTGCATATCAAGTATTGCATCAGACTGCAAAACTGAGTGTATCAAAGCGCGGCGCGGCGTGGCGTGGCGTGGCGGGGCGGGGCGGGGCGGGCGGGGCCGGGCCGGGCGGGCGGGGCAGGGCGGGCTGGGCGGGGCGGGGCGGGGCGGGGCCGGGCCCGGCCGGGCGGGGCGGGCGGTGCAGGGCGCGGCGTGGCGCGGCGGGGCGGGGTGGGGGGGGGCGGGCGGGCGGGCCGGGCCGGGCGGGGCGGGGCGGGGGGCTGGGCGGGCGGGGCCGGGCGGGGCGGGGCGGGGCGGGGCGGGGCGGGGAGGGGCGCGGCGGGGCCTGGCCGGGCCGGGCGGGGCGGGGCCGGGCAGGGTGTGGTCGGAGAGTGCCGACTGCTGGGCACGCACATTAAACCCTTTTGCATTATGCTGTGCATAAGGGCTGCAGGAATATGTGCAACCATAGTTATGCACAAATATTAAGCATGACCATGTTTATTTTGTGTACAACTTCTTGCTTAAAATAGCGTGAGCATCCCATGCTCACTCTAACTTAAGCGTGCCATTCTCACTTTAGAGTTTTCAGTGCAGCGCACTAGCTGCCATGCCATGAGGCCTGCGCTGGGACCGGACCGGACGTCTCCACCTGTCAAGCGCCGCTTTCTTCGCGCACGATCACGCACGCTCTTAGAGAAACATACGTTGTCGTATACTAGTGCGTAATCATCAGCCGCTACCCGAGCAGGGCGTCGTGCTCGCCCCGTGCCACCGGACACCAGCCGCGCACTCAGGAGCTCGCGGGGGGCAGCTGTAGGGTGGAAGGGCCTGGGTGGGTGGGCGATCCACCCAAAGCAGAGAAAACGATTTTTTTACACTGCCCCTTGTGGCTGTCTTTAGCCGTAGGGAAATGTTAAGGTAAAAGTTACCAGTTTTGATAAGCCGATTGATGTTGATAAAGATCTGCGATTGCCGTTCAGCCCTACCTTATCCTTACTATATACAGGGGAAACTATTTTCCGCGGGCGCTGTTCCCGTAGGGCATGGGCCTACGCCCCCTTTACAAGTAAAACAGTGGTAAACACCACACGGCCGCGGCCCGGCCCGGCCCGGCCTGCGCCACTCGACCCTCCCCGCCTCCAGCCCGCCGCCAGCCCCTCGAGGATCGTAACAGGACGCGCTGCCCGCCAACAGTCCCGGGCGCGAGGTCCTCCGCGGCTCAAAACGGCCCCAGGACAAACCTGCGCGTGGCTTGGATCTGGGGTGACCGCGGGGTGGCCGCGGAACCCCTCGCGCATAAAGTAAGGAAGATCCGCGGGGTTAGATGCGAACATCCCTCGCGGCCCGCGGGGTAGCCGCGCAATCCCTCGCGGTAGGCTACGCGGGGGTATCCACAGGGGGGGGGGGGGGCTCCGACCTCGGACGACGCGACGCGCCTAGCCCGCGGGAGGCAAGTGCAAGTGACGTATGAGTGAGGAGGGGGGGGGGGGGGAGTCCAAGCGCATGGATTGCGTATCGCGCACTGCACACTCAGGCAACGTGGGAGGCAAGGGCAGGAGCAGCAGCAGCAGCCCAGCGCCCAGCGCTCTGGTGCCGTGCGCCCTCTCTTTACGCACTACACCCTTAGGGGCGCCTCGACCTCGGACGACGCGACGCGCCTAGCCCGCGGGAGGCAAGTGCAAGTGACGTATGAGTGAGGAGGGGGGGGGGGGGAGTCCAAGCGCATGGATTGCGTATCGCGCACTGCACACTCAGGCAACGTGGGAGGCAAGGGCAGGAGCAGCAGCAGCAGCCCAGCGCCCAGCGCTCTGGTGCCGTCCGCGCCCTCAGATTCTTTCCACGCACTACACCCTTATGCCCTTTGTTGTGCGTAGTAAGCCTTGCAGGATTTTAAGCAACTATAACTATGCACTATTGTTTCTGCATAACTATGCCTAACTCTGTCCCTTATGCACACATTTGTGCATAATTATGTACAATGTTTGCATCGTTATGCATAGAATTTTGTGCATAACTACACACTAACTGGATTTGTATCTTTTATTTGTACAAAGTTAAACAATCAAAATTTTCACACAAATTTGTGCGGTGATTTGAACGATTTTGTACATACATTTGTACAAATTCATGCAGTTTTTCGCATAAATTTGTGTGAAAAGATGTGTAGGTTTAACTTTGCACGAACGTTTGCACAAAAACATACAAATACAGTTAGGGTGTATGGTTGTTTAAAATCGTGCATAACGATGCAAACATCGTGCACAAGGGTTATTTAGCGTGCAGACTCTTTTCACTATAGACGTTATGGCATTTTAAAACAACTATGCAACAAGGGATGGAGGCACGTTAAAACCGTGTGAGGCTGTCAGAAACTTAAGAGTCCAAAGCGCAGGGCACAAAGCCCCTAGCTCTGTATCTTATCTGCTCCGCGTCTTTTTTTCCCCATCCGGTGTGCGGCTGTGACGTGTGACAATAGCACTTCATACCGGCCCTGCCAATCAGAGGTGCTGAACTGCGGTGCATCTCGAGTGGCCATTTCCTGTGGGCCGTGCGTCAAGACTGGACGCTTTGGACTCCTCGGTTTGGTGGTGAGGGGATCCATTTATAGATTTGCCCTGCGCGGGCACTAGTAAATCCTTGCGACGGATTTGGCTGCTTCGAAAGCGTCGAAAGCCTGCAAAGAAATTTGTTCCCAATTGCGAAGGATTTTGTTCGCAATACAAAGAAAATCGCACTCAATTGGTTCGCAATTACACACTAAACCCTTATGCACTTTGTTGTGCATAATAAGCCTTGCAGGATTTTAAGCAATCATAACTATGAAAAATTTTAGCTGCATATAACTATGCTTAACTCTGTCCCTTATGCACAAATTTGTGCATAACGATGTAAAAACCGTGCATAAGGTTTTAGTGTGTACAAAGCAGCCACAATAGTTCGCAAGGCTTCTACAGTTTGGATATTTGCACTACCACTCAGGCGCGGCTCCAGGATTTCGTGAAGGAGGGGGTAATTTCGTAAATCCCCCCCCCCAAAAAAAAAGGGTAAAAAATGTTTTTACTAAAAATTTAAATTAAAAATGTATATTTAGTCAAATTAGGCAAATTTTACAGTACAAACTCCAATTTTCTGTTTGATTTTGCAAATCTGTCGATTAACATTTTCTACGTTGCACTCTATATCACGGTGAATGTGGAGCCGAGCCGGCAGCCGCGCCCGAGCGCCCGAGCTGAAGCCGCTCGCTGCAACGCCCCCTCCCACCTCCCCCGCGGCCCACTGGCACCGAAATATGTGTCCACCATAGACGTAACATCTTTATACTACGTGCGATCGAGTAAGGTTTAAGAGGTTTGACGACGGCGCCCTGCGGGCGCCGGATCCAGGGGGTAATCCCATTACCCCCCTGGAGCCGCGCCTGCTACCACTACCGCGAAGTGTGAGACTTGTTCAGTGACCTTGAAGTGGCTGGCCAGTGCCGGGCCGGGTCGGCTGGCAGGAGGCCATGGCTAACACCCAACGCGTTTTATCGGTACTGATAGCTCTGCGCGTAGCGAGGCGCGTTGGATGGTGCAGCTCGCATTTCAAAGGATTTAAATTTGTTCGCACAGCGAAGGATTTGTCTGCTTTGCAAGCTTAATTTCCCCCTCAAAAAAAAAAAAAATATTCTTAGTGATTTATTCAAAGCATTGCACGGTAAAAACGATCCCTTGGTGTCCAAGACCTTCAAAACGATTCAAGGACGGAGGACGGGGTTGGGGAAAAAAACAGGAGGCCGTCCTTGAATCGTTATTGCGATTAAAGAAAAATCAGCCCATCTACGGTGATTAGATTGTTGATAGACTATAATATTACAATAAAATAAAATTTTATGTCCTAATGGTCTTATGGTCTTAATTTTGTTCTTTAAGGTTTTTATACGTTTTATGATTGTACAAGAACGACGGCAACAGTGGAAGCGGGAGAAACGGAGCTCCTTCTAAACGAAAGCTTTCGTTTAGACGGCGCCCTCTAGCCCGGGTGAAACGCGAATGCCTACCGATGGTCCTTGGGACATCAAGGAACCGTTTTTACCCTGTGGACTTGAATTTCTGTTCTTGAACTGTGCTCCAAAATGTGCTCGTAAAAGTTGAACAGTGAACACCTACACGCGCTTTCGTGGCCAAGCTGCTTGGCGAGGGCAGGCGAGCTCTGATAACTTACGCACAGATCCCCTAAGGAGCCCCCCCTCCCCGGCCCCCGTACCGTTCGCCTTACTCTGCATGCTTCCCCGGCCGGCGGCCCGCGCTCGCCGCTCGCCCCAGCTCTCAGTTGAGTCCTCGAGCTGTCTGACCCCATGGTGCAAAACTCAAATTTGGTCTAGAAATTTCATTCAAATTTTGAAAGACTCAGAAAACTGAGGGAATTTCACCAGTGCCGATAATTATTGTCCTAGACGAATTTGTCTATTCACCACTGAGTGAGATTCAGGGGGTCGGGTTGCAGCGATAAAGGGCCGGCAGTCGGCACATGAGCTCAGCGCACGGCGGAGCAGGGGGGAGGGAGGCATAAAAGCTGACGAAGCCTAAACAATACCACGGCGAGCCTGCAATTAATGTTGTGCGACACGTACATACACTGTTTAAAATCCCGTATTATAGTACGGAAGTGACTACGGAACGCACCGTAATTTTTTTTTTTACGGAGCCGTCCGTACCTCTAAAATACGGGATAAACCGTAGAAGAAAATTACAGCGGGCGAGAACATCGGGGGGGGGGGGGGGGGGGCATGGATGCAACGCTCTCCCTGGGGGGAGGTGGGGGGCGGTGACATAAAATATGGTTCCGGGCGGCAATCAAATAGTGGAGGCAACCATAATTTTTATTGGCACGACCGTTTGTATATCACCTCAACTATACACTGTAAAAAATACCGTCAATAGGAACCGTACAAACCGTTATTGTACTTGAAATTAACAGTGAAACACTGTACATTCAGCTCGATGTACCCTACAATGTACAATAAATTTTAACAGTTTTCTATTTGTGTTTAGAAGTAACAGTTCCACACTGTTGTTAAATTGTGGTATTTTATAACAGTGTATTATATGGTCCCCATCAATAATTTCTCTGTGTGATGTCATTGTTTGATCCCCATAAAATATTATCTACAGAAACGACGCCCCTGTTTTACGGAGTGGATTCTCCGCGGCTGCTGACAGGCCAAGTCGAGCAGCGCGACGCGACGCGTCCCGACGCCCCGACGCCGCGTCCCGATGCCGCGCCCGCGCCGCCTTCACCCCGCTCTGCATGACTCATCCGCCCCGGCGGGGCGGGGCGGGCCTGCAGACAGGACCGGCGCGGCCAGCGCGGCGCAGCGGGCCGGGCGCGCCCCACGAGAGGACCGCATGATAACAGCAGGTTGACCACGCTGACACCCCCGCCACGCCCCGCCACGCCCCGCCACGCCCCGCCACACCCCGCCACGCCCCGCCACGCCCCGCGGCGCGCCGCGCCACACAACACCGCCGGAACTCGCTGCTACCGTGTTGCTGCGGTACGTCGAGGCTGCTGCGTGCACGCACTGTCAAAAATTACAACGGGAATTTTGACGAGATTGCCCGGTAATTTTTTAGCCGGTCTGAACCGTTTTTAAATTTACGGAACGACCGTACCAGAAACATACGGCCCTTCCCGTACATTCAAATTACGGACCATCCCGTACACCAAAATCCCGCATTTTGTGTTTTATGACTCACAGAGCACTTTTGATGGAAAATTGTCATTGGACACTTTGCATCTAAGTAGGTACGGAACTGCCTTTTCTTTTACGCATTTTCTACTACGGTCTATCCCGGATTTTAGAGGTACAAACGGCTCCGAAAAAAAAAATTACGGTGCATTCCGTAGTTACTTCCGTAATATGCTACGGGATTCTTAAGAATGACCGCTCTTCTCGGCTGCTACGCTTTTCGAGCGCCCCCCCTGCGCTCCCCTCCGCCTCCCCTCCGCCCTGCCCTCCTCCCCCTCCCCCTCCCCTCCCATCCTCCCCAACCCCCTCCCCTTATCCCCCCAAAAAAAAAAAAATATACGACCGTTGTCGTTACGGTTTGGCAAAACCAAAGTTTGGCTTCTCCGCCACGACCAGACAGACCCAGGTGACCATAAAGAAATACGGCACGGTTCGGTATTTCCCGAGTGGAGTCACTCGGTGGTGTTATGAGTGCAGAGATAAGTGTGGGACACTGTTTTTAGCCATGGAATATGCCACAAATTACATGAATTTCAAAGTGTCTTCAAAACTTTTGCTGAGAACTATTGTTGATCAGTGGAAATCGGTAATCTTGTGTACGCTCCTGAACTGACTAATGGACCCCTCGGCAGGCAGACGTGGTTTAAGGTCTTGTATACATAAGAGGGGAGGGGGGGGGCGGTACCTTCCGGGTTGCCTACTTACATGGGTTTTGTAGCTCAAATTGCCTTCCTTTCAGGCGGTTTACTAGAGGTCGAGGGGGGGGGTCGCCCCTCCCCTATAACGCACCTGGATTCAGAGGCATACAGTAATAGGATTTGCAGCCGGTGAGTAAGTGTTTTGATAGCAAGTCCTGACCTGCAGACGACTAAAGGCGACTACTGTACTTATTTGATCGCCGTCCCGTCCCACGTCAGCAGAACGATGAGTGGCTGGGGAGGGGAAGGGGGGGGGGGCGGCCCAGCGGCATCGCACCGCGCAGCTCCGCGCCCGTCGCCCAGACCCGATGCACTGCTCCTGCTGGCCAATCACGATGCAGCGCCAAACAGGAAAAGTGGCCGCCTCGCCCCGTCGCGTCGCGCCGTGCTGCTTCGAGTCGGGAAACAGTGGGCCGTCTCACTATGTATTTTATTCGGGCAAATGAATCATTGTAAGAGCGAAAGAACTCGCTCCCACACCGATGTACAGTACCGGGTGTTTCTTTGAATGCGTAACAGTGTTGCGGGTTTGCCTACCCCATTCGCCCGTGAGGCGCCATGGCCCCTGCAGCGCTGGAGAGTATGCAATTCCGAAAGACTGTTACGCATTCAAAGAAACACCTGGGACAACAACATAATTGGATGTGATTTTTCACAATAAGTTGATGGAACCATCAGAACGCAGTTGGTTGCCAGAAATTTATGTTGGTGGAAAGGGAAGAAAGGGTGAGTTTCGCTAGACTCGCACGGCTAATACCAGACTTGCATCTCGGATGGGGCTTTACCCTTCATCGTAGTATACTGTGTACCAGCATGCGCGCGCGTGAGAAAGTTGCCTACTCGCTCGCTCCGTAAGGCGCCATGTGATAAGTAATTCATATCGGCAAGCGAATGCGACAGCGCTGTGTGTGTGTGTGTGTGTGTGTGTGCGCGCGCGTGCGTGTGCGTGCGTGTGTGTTAGGCCGCATCAAAAAAAAAAAAAAAAAAAAAAAAAAAAATCGGGAGCGGTGTGTTTTTTGAAAGATTATAGTCACAGAAGCCCCCCTGCAAAGTTTGAACGCTGCGGACGGGCCGGCGGCTCAGCGGCCTTTGGGTGGCCCGTCACTTTCGAGCCTTGCTGCTCAGAGGCAGTGTGACTGAGAAACACTGCCCTGGCCCCGAATAGTCAACTATGGGTCTAGTTTGCATCGCGCACCACCGCAGATCTGGGGCCACATCGCAACATGGCGTTTTTCCTCAAATTTCGCTGTTGTGGCATGTTTGCAAAGAGCCTGGGCACGGCGCCTGTGGGGCGTAGAATAACAGATATGTACGCGGGCGCGCACGCGACACAATCCCCCCCCGTATAATATTCTGCCAGGCTCGCTGCTCTCTGTCTGAGAGAATACAAGCTAGCTGAGTTTAGCTGAGCTAAGTTTAGAAATGGTCCTTTTAGTCAAGGTTAGCCATAAATGAATGTATGTATCATCTGCTAAAAAGCCTTTTACTATTAATGAAAAATAGCATCAAATTAAACACGTCTGCCATGCTGCTAGGGTTCTGCTCGTTCTGATATAGTACACGCGCACAGGCCCGGTGTGGCCCAGTAGCCCCAGTACGGTAATGCAGTACTGCAGTACCCGCGGTACCATTCATAAAAATGGCGCTGCATAATTTGGCGGAGTCACCGCATTCACTTGTTTCCCTCCGGATGAAACATATGATTCTATGGCGGCGTTCTTGGCATGATTTTGATCGCTGTTTGTAAACTTTAGGTGCTTTCGAGTCGGATGGTGATTTCAAACGCCCTCAGCATCATTCCTTGCAACGCCATTGTTATGTTTTTAGGATGGAGTTTTCAGGCATTTCTCATTATGGGTCCTCTGTCGTGAATGGGTCTTCCGACCTTTTGAGTGAGTAGTCTAACCTTAATGATGAATTTCTGCCCTCTAGTTTACACAAGATTTTATCTTTTTCTTTAACATTTTTCTCTCTCAAGGGAAATTATTTTCACAAATTATTTCAAGATACAATTATATTTACATATTAAAGCTAGAAGTGTCGCCTTTCCCTCTCAAGAGTGTCTGATTTACAGTTCCAGATGTCAAGTCTATTGTTTTCTTTCACACTCATATTTCTTTGTTTATTTTCCAGTTTATAATGAGAATGGAGAAATCTTTGCAAATGAAAATGGACTTGAACAATTTTCAGAACCTTATGCAACTGATAATGAATTTATTGAATCTCAAACCATACTTGCTGATGGAGGAGATCGTTTTGGTGTATCCGCTATATCTTTTGACTTAGAAGAAGAATTGCTGTGGATGGGAAATCAGGGGGTGAGTTACTATGCTAAATACTTTGTGTGGCATTGGTTGTCCAACTTTGATTTACTGAAGTAAGTGCTTCTGTGTGACGAGTCTTTCTACTCGGACCCACCTCAATACCTCCAAGAGTCATGAGTATATTCAAGAGACCTCATAGACCTATGAATATTTAGATCTGTTAAATGTAGTGCAAGATACTTTTGAAGTAGGAGCTTTATATTGCCCTGCATGGAAAAAGTCTACTGGAGATTAAGTGTCTTTCATCTAGGTAGATCTTATATTCTTTTACTATGTAACCTGGTGTATTCTTTTCTACCAGGGTCATGTTACGTCTTACTTTGGGACTGGCACACAGAAATACACATCATTTCAAGTTCATGCTTCGGAAGAGGTTCGCCATATTCTGACAGGAGAGGCAGGAATACTTGCTTTAACTAGTAGTTCATTAAGAGGACAAATTCGTCGTGGTTTACCACTTTTCACACATTGGTATGCAACAAAAACATTCAAATTTTTATTTAAATCATATTTTTCTCACTTACTTTTTTATAATTTTAAAATTTTATGTGCAGCTCTGAAAACATGGTTGAAATGCAATGCATGCTTCAAACTTCACCCACATCTCTACTGATGGGAGGGCATCAAGATAAAATAATACAGTTTGATCTTGCTCAAGGAATTGAAACAGGATTGGTAAGATAACTGATGAGTTCTTATTGTGGGTCTCATATGTTGAATTTACATTTAATTACTATGTACTCTGGTTAGATTGATGTTGGTGAAAATGGATGTGCCATTCTGCGTCAACATCCACGATATGTGTGTGCTGGTGATCCATCTGGAAGGATTACATTGCGGGACCCCAATTCATTATCTATTGAACATGTCTTAGATACTCACTCTGGTAGTTTGTCAGATTTTGATGTACATGGAAATTTGTTACTTTCTTGTGGATTTAGCAATAGGTATGTTGTTATTTTCACCTAGATCTTACTAGAAAGTGTCTGTTTGACATACTATTCAAAATATTTAGACCTTTCTACCTTTTCCTGCAGGCAAGGAACTCTATCAGTTGATCGTTTCATTATGGTTTATGACCTACGAATGATGCGTCTTGTAAACCCCATACCAGTTGTACTTGATCCCTTACTTTTAAGATTCATGCCATCTTTCACCTCAAGAGTGGCAGTTGTTTCATCTGTAGGACAATTGCAGTTAGCTGATACTGTTAGTCTTTCAACTCCAAATCTTAGTCTTTACCAGGTAAAGAGCTCCATCGAAATTTGCTGTCATATTTCTTGTTTGATTCTTTTTATTCCTTCCCTGTGAAAAAAAAAAACATTTTAACTTTTTAGGTGAATACTGCTGGCTCACTCTGCCTCTCATTAGATGTTTCCTCATCATGTCAATGTTTAGCCATAGGAGATAGTGGGGGTTACATTCATGTCTTCACACCGTCTAACTCAGAGAACCCTATTATCAACACTTATTCACGTGAAACGGAGTTCGCTGATCAAATTGACCTTCCCCCATCTCTGTCAATCAAAGATGAATCAGCCTCTTTGGCAGCCATTCCTCTGCCATTTTCTCCACATGGAGGCAAGCTACTTTCAGATTGGCCAGCACAGTGTTTAAATAATGTTTACAGGTAAATATTTTTTTTCTAAAGCTTTAAACCTCACCTTACTCTCCTCTACAGTACACCTAAAGTTTTAGTGTTTAAGTGTTTGTAGATTTTTTTTTGTTTTTTATTCTGTTTCTGTTTGAAAAAACTTCTTTTTCAGGCCTACACCACCCATTGATCCAGATATTATTCGGTCTATGAAAATGCAAGGAACTATTGGATACGCTCCCAATCCTATGACTCGGCGTAGAAACCAAGTGAGACCCCACCTCCATTTATAGACAGCAACTGACTATGCAGCTGGGTGCTTGCTGTGCTCAACTCGCTATATGGAGAGATTGCATTTTTGCTTCTATTTATTTCCACTTATAAGCTTTTCAATCTCTAAACATAGTGTCCAGTGATATTTAGCAAATGGATCTCATGCCTTTGTACATGTCTTTTTGTTTTTGTTTTTAATAGTGTTTAAAAAATTTGTTTATTTGTTGAGGAAAGATACTTTAATTCTCCTTATGGGTCAGCTAAATCTCTCCTTTCATTATTCATTATTCATGCAGATGACCCTTAATATTATCCTCTTCCTATTTATTTTATTTTAATTATGATATGAAAGGCATTGAAACTGATAATGACAAGGCAACATGTATTTTGAGATCCACAGCCACAGACCTTTCATAACAGGTTCAATTTATTTTTGTCATTTTCTTCCTTTTATGGATTTGTTTGATTGTTTATATTAACCTCAAAGAGGTTCAAAAGTGTTCAGTCAGTTTTCTTTTTTTGTTGTTGTTGCTTATTTTATTTTATGACATTAAGGATTCTAGATATTCCGTTTAGTTTGTGCACGCTGATTTCTGTGCAATTATTATCTTTGAACTATGTTCCTGCGAACATCAAGGTGGAAAGTTCCACATCCAGTTAGATTCCTACACCTGCACCTTAATAGTACAGTCTTCAAAAATACTATTAAACAGTTGGTCGATATCAAATCACCTGTTTTTGGGTTGTCTCCAACACTGTTGGTAATGGAAATCGCCTTATTTAAGTCTTTCATATTTTTCTCTTATTTAGAATATGGAATGGTGTATGTTTCACTTGGGTACTTCACAATATCTGAATTATGAAAACAATTAGGATGTGGTACTTCTGCACTGCATGCTGTAAAAAGCATGTTGTAGGGTAAAGGCAGCTGTTGCTATGCCATGGTTGGTGTTGGGGTCAAATTTGGAGTGTTCTTATTTTAAATCAATAATATGGTTGTCTTGGTATTCCCCCCACAATTTTTATTGTGTATGTTAGTGTTGGCTATTGGGTCATACTCATACCCCTAACTCCAGTTTTCCTTTTGCCATTCATTCTTATGTGTTAGCATTCTGGTGAACTGTGGAAGTTATGGTTAGTTTGCATTAATGGGAAAGTGAATATGTAAATTAATTGGATGACCAAATTAAATGCATGTAAATCCAAGCAAACATATCATTGTTCTGGTTGACACCTCTCATTGATCTCATCTTAAATACATACTTAAATAAGATGGGGGTCAGTTGGTGCTGGTGCAGTATCATGCTTCTTTTGATCTTCACTCTGCTTTTATTTTAATTTGGCATTTCTTTTTCTGCCTAACTCATTAAGCCAGCTTTCATGTGCAAATATTGAGCTCATACTTTCATCTCATTTGTCATATATTATTTCCATCTGCAACAAAAATTATTTTCCTTTATAAAAGTGTTTTGCAAGATTGTATATCAGGTCTCTTACTATGATTTATCTCCTCCCATTAGGCAAATGTAGCAAACTAATCATTATAACTGAAATGTAGCCATGTTCCATAACAACCATGGATATGTCCCATACATTAATGGAGGCAGTATAGCTATAGACAATATTAAGAGAACATTTTGAGTATTTAACCCTCTAATAGTTGTGAATAAACTAGTCTGTTTTATTTGTCATGACATTTTGTTACTCTTGCTCATGAGCAAAAGTGCTGGTTCATGCAGGTGCCGATTGCTTTTGTCATTTAAATTTACTATATCTGTGTGTGTCATGCTATCATCCACACACACACAAAATGATTATCAGTCCAACTTCAATCAAAGGATGTAATTATTAGTATGACTAGTTCTCATATTCAAATCTATTGTTTACCCCCCCTCCGGTCCTGCCCCCCCCCCCCTTTTTTTTCCCCCCCTTTTTTTCTGTTTTAAATCTCTGTTGTTTGCTTGCATGTGTTTATTGTAATAGTTTGTCAAGCTGTTTATGAATAAACTGTACTTGCAGAAGATTGTCTAATTTTTTGTACATTGTGCATTAATTGTTTTTCGCTGTGCACGGATGTAGCATTACAAGTTCATTTTTAATTTGAACATTTTAAAAATTCTTGCTCTGTTAATCATTTATCAAAGACATTGCCATAATTTTTGTTTAAAAATAGGTTGTGTGTGATATATGCTTTGTTTGAACTTTTTTCATGTAGTATAATTGTGCATGTTGAACTGAAATCATCATATGATCATTCATGTCACCACATTGTTCGCAAGGGAATGATGGGCCCTGTATTTGTTTTTCCCCTAGTTCTGTTTTTGGTTCTTCAAAGCATCTAAAATTCCTCGATTAATCAACATAGTACTTATTGTTATTGTTCTTATTGTACTCACACTAAGATTTCAAATGGCCCCTCTGAGTTAATTTTATAGACTGTATCTTAAATTTTCTGTAATTCATCATTTATTATTCTTTTTCTCCCACACTAATTTTATAGAATTATTATTCTCAGATCCCCATTCAAATACCCAGCTGGTGTCACTATCTATCATAACTTTTAACTATCACATGGAACGCTTAGATCTTTCACTGGTTTGTATATACTTGTGGTTATTGTCTTTCCCCTCTCTCTCTTTCTCTCTCTCTCTCTCTCCCTCCCTCTCTCTCTTTAACAGCATGGGAAAATATGGTAGGTCTTCATTTCCCTTTTAAAATATAGGTAGTATGTATTATCCTATCTTAACTTAACTGTAGGCATGTGTGGATAAGGTGAGTGTGCGTGCATCCTGGCTCTCCTTGATCCAATGTCGAATCTAATATTTGTGATGGTGTTATTTATCTTTTCCAGGTTCTTTATGAGTCAAATATGGATTTGAAGAGGAGGAATGGTATGGTTAATGGTGGCAGTTCATCTACGGGTGAAGGTAGACAAAAAGGCAACGGGGAAGATCCAGGATTCATTGCTATTCCTAAGCGTTATAGAAAAACTGAAGTAAAGTATACAAGAATGGGAATGGATGACTTTGACTTTGACATTTATAACAACACATCATTTTGTGGGTTGGAAGCTTCTTTACCAAACTCATACTGCAATGCAATGCTGCAGGTTTGTATCTTAAGGAACTAACTGTTTCTGACTTGTATATCGTATTTATTTTTTGCTAACCTCTGTCATCTGTTTCAGATACTCTACTTTTTGGAACCTGTTCGATGTATTTTACTATCACATATATGTCAACGAGAGTTTTGCTTGTCTTGTGAACTTGGCTTTCTGTTTCACATGCTTGACAAATCACATGGCTTCCCCTGTCAGGCTGCCAATTTTCAACGAGCATTCCGCACGGTTCCTGAAGCTTATGCCTTGGGACTGTTGCTATCAGACCAGAATCCTGAAAGCAAATCAAATCTGATTCGCCTGATCCAGGTATTTATCAACTGGGTGTCTATTTAAGGTTTTCTATGTCAGGGAATAAAATGAAATATTCTTTATGATATCTATGTAGAGCTGGAATCGATTCATTCTTCATCAAATGCACTATGAGCTACTTGAAGTGAAAAAACACCAAAATGAACTTATGAAGGAAAAGCAACAGAAACAATTGCAGGGCGCTCAGCCCCCTTTTGTTTATAATGAACAAGAATTTCCCAGCATCTCAAATCCTGTCATTTCAAGTAATGTTCAGTGGCGACTTCAACAGAATACTTCAGCCGAAGCCGCAAGTTCAACTGATGTTATGGTTGTGCAACATTCTGCAGGTATGACATATGATAAATCATTACACTTAACTAATTTTTTAATTAATACTTCCTCATTCTTGCTTTCTTTATAATATAATGATTTTCAACCAACGAACTCTCCATTAAAACTGTACTTTTCTCATTTCATATGCTTGAAAGATTTCCTTACTTTTTCTTATCTGATAAAGTGGAGGTCATAATTTCTTTTAGCTGTTTGAGGAATATTTTCCTTAGCTGTCAGGGTTAATACAGAAGATGTCAAATAGTTTTGTTTTAAAACTTGACTTTGGGCCAGTCAGTAGCTTACTTTCCATTTTTTAGTATTTTAAATACCATTGAATAATCTCACTTCAAAGCTATCAAATTGAAGTTAATTTGAACCAGAAATGATCAGTCACAATCTAATATCTATTTTGCTATTTCTATGCATACATTATGTAGCCCAATCTCAATTTTGGGAAATGGACCCCTACATCTATGGGTATCAAGACGAAAGCAGATATTGGTGGATTCCAACTGGAACCACCTATTATTCATATTATGGAGGTATATTTCAAAACCAATGTAAAATAAGCCCACCATTTAGTAATGCAAGGCATGTTTTTTGTGTCTTCTGTCGAATACAGTACTTGAATTTTATCTCTAATTTTTCAGCCCCTTGCTTTGATAATTTGTAGATCCCTTTTCTTTGGCAGTGTATTTTTGGGCTGAGCTATATTATAATAACAAAAGTAATATAGTACATTACAGAACAGTATAGTATATTACCGAAGCCTTTTTTGGATCCGGGTCTGCAGGACATTGAGGCGATTGTGCGACCCACAACAGTATAGCCAACAACAAAAAAAAAGTTGGAGAGTTATTGTTGTGAGCCAAATTAATTTTTTTCATAAATGCTAACATAAATACAAAAAAATGCAAGAATTTGTCTTAGAGAACAATGCATTCCAGCTCAGCCCTTTATGGCTTGCCATGTCCTAGTACATATGTTCAAATTGGAAAAGTAGAATCATACTCTTTCTCTCTCTTCACTTTGTTGCAGGGACATTTTTTATATGACATGTGAAAGCTCTCAAATTATTTGGTGTCTAGACAATATAGTATAGAGTTTTCTTTTTAGCTTTGAACCTTGCTGCATGTCAAACATAAAAGTGTACTTGTTTTCTATATTTCCTGTTACCTATTGAGTGGTGTATGAGTAGTTTAATGCCTGTGGCAAACCAAATTTTAGCCAATTTAATGTGTTTAGGTCTTTCAATGTGCTGTAGATTCAGCTTTCTGTGTCATGCAAAATTTTGCTGACTCATGTTGCCAAACAATTTGTATCCCAATGATAGGTCTCAATATAGTTTAGCTTTCTGCTTTTTCCATTTTAATTCAGTTTGAAGTGTATTAATCTGTGTCTTGTCATTTTCAGAAACACCATTGACTAATGGGGGTGCTCCACTACAACCTCCTTCAGGTCCAGATGCCTCCTTTGAAATTACCACAGAAAAAGAAAATGATGATGATATTACAGAGATTTCTCGTTTACTTGGAAGCAAACAAGTTCATACACATCGTTGTTTAAAGTGTGGAAGACAGGTCAGCAAGGAGTCTGTTATGTTGTTGTGTAACCTTGTATACCCTGAAGCCAAAGAAGGTACTATTTCTTACTGCTCTTTCATTACATTAATTTCATTGCAATGAGCTATTAGCGTCATAAAATTTATCTCAGGTGTGCAACATACATTTGGACAAATATTGGGCCAGAGTCTTTGTCCTGAGCAAGTAACACCAGCATGGTGTGATTCATGTGATCGGTTTCAACCTACCAAACAAAGTCGAGGACTCAAACAACTTCCCCACATATTGTCCATTAATTGCAACTTGGATAATCCTAAAGTAATTATAACCATAATAATAATTATAATTATTATTAGCTAAACTTAAGGAATCCTCCTCCTTTCAAAACTAGCCTATAAAACTTTGTCTCTTTTACAGGACAAGGCATTTTGGCAAATGCAAACAGATCTCATAATTAAAAAAATGATAGAAAAAAATTGTGGTGATACAAACATTTCTAATCCACCCCAAAATTCACCTACTAAAGCTTGCCGTTATGGTTCCTCTTGTACCCGTCCTAACTGTCGTTTCCGGCACCCAGGTCAGAACCAGGGTAAGTCTGTATTCCTTTCATGAAATATTGAGAGCAGTGTTGTCCTTTACTTGTATAAAAACAATGCTCATTTGCAGATAAAGAAGCAGCACAAAATAAGTCCAATTCCAACTCACAATTTTATTCTACATGTTCATGGTTACCTCTAAGTATATGCATGGAGCGGCTTTCAAATGGGGCTGTACGTGCTTACTCCTTGAATGACCCCTCTGAAAAACCAATAGAATCGGTAACGTTTTTCTGTCTATTTTTCCAGATACATATTTACAAATTTGTGAATTCTCTTTTCAATAAATATGTTTTCCAAATTAGCCAGAAGAAGTTGTGCAGTCTTCAAACTATGATCTTGTGGCTGTTTTGTGCCATGTGAATGATGATCGAAAAAATCTTGTCTCACTAATCAACGTGGGCTCAGGCTATCACGCACGTTTAGGGGGTGCATCACTCAGTAGCTGGTACTTATTCAATGATTTCTGGTAAGTTTCATTGTAGGACTCACTATAAACATAAACATAACTGCTTTTGTTGTTAATGTTACTCTTTTATTTTCAGCATAACTCAAGTAAATGCTCAGGAAGCTATATGGTTTAGTTTGGATTGGAAAGTACCCTGCGTTCTGTACTGGGTGAGTCGAGATCTGCCAAAAGAGCTTATACCTCCTGTGACGAATCCACTCACTGCTGAAGTGTTCAGTGAAGATAATTCTCTTGCGAGAAATAACGGGGCTCGGAAAATGATCACTTTTACTCCTCTTACTCCTGATGAGATGCCAGATCCAGGTATGGTCTTGTAATAAGTCTTAATCTATAGAACTTAATCCTTGAAATAACATTAGTTTTATCCAAATACTTGCATTGCAACACACCTTACTTTAAACAGGGGAGCTTGTAGCCATGGATGCCGAATTTGTAACTCTGAATCAGGAAGAAGCTGAGCTTCGGAGTGATGGAAAGGTTTCTACTGTTAAACCGTCTCACAAATCAGTTGCTCGGATCACATGTGTGCGAGGGTGGGTGCAGTCAATGTACCATATTATTACCATTATCCTGTGTCAGCCAAGTAAGTGTAATTTTGTGTTTCAGACAAGGCCCTAAGGAAGGAACACCATTTATTGATGATTACATCTCAACTCAGGAGCAAGTTGTTGATTATCTTACCAAGTTTTCTGGAATCAAACCTGGTGATCTTGATGCTAATTTCAGTTCCAAACATCTTACCACACTTAAATCCACTTACCAAAAACTTAGATTTCTTGTTGATAACGGTGTTAAGTTTGTTGGCCATGGACTGAAAAATGACTTTAGGTGAGGAATAGTACAACTTTACACAACTAAGGAAGAATCTCGCAAACCACTCCTTTCTTTTAAAAATGAAAAATATTCATAGAAATTTTTGCTTTTTATGTGTATCAACTGGTTGTCAGTTATTTTTATTTTGTTTCCAGAGTCATCAATTTGGTAGTACCCCCAGAGCAGGTTGTAGATACTGTTTTGCTTTTTCATCTACCCAACCACAGACTAATTTCACTCCGTTTTTTAGCTTGGCATTTTCTTGGTAATTGACATTATTATGTATTATCCTTTTTGTAGCTGTTAGAAACTTTCCTTAAATAAAATGTAATACATAAGATTATTTTTTCCCGTAGGTATGAAAATTCAGTCAGTCACACATGATTCAGTTGAGGATGCAAGAGCTGCCCTGCAGCTATACAAGAAGTATAAAGAAATTGATTCTCAAGGGAAACTGAAGGAAACTTTGATTGATCTCTATAGAGTGGGCAATCAGCATCAATGGAAAGTACCTGGTGTAGATAACTAAACCCTGCTCTTAAAAAAGAAAAAAGAAAAAAATGTCTGATACAAAATATTTTTGGGTTCCAAGTTACAATAAGTTGTTAATGAGGTGAAAGTGTATATATAGGAGTAAGTTTAATGCAATGATTTCATGTCTGAATGAATGTACCTGCTTGCCTATTTTAGGCTATTTTATATTCTTAATGCTAATATATGATGTTGGTAAAACCTCTACATGGCTTCTAACAATAACAGTGGTAACATATGCTGTTTTTATAACTTGCCACTTGTATTTTATTTGGTGTTACCTTTTTTTTTAGTAATATGTCTAAATCAGGTAACATTCTTTCTTTTTTCCGTTTTTTTCTTTTTTAAAGATGTCTACAGGAGGATTTATGGACTTTTCTTTTAAAGAAGAAGGGTTGTTGAATTTTAGTTCTAGATATTTTTTTGCCAAATACTTGGTGTTTTGTGTAAGCACAGCTTTTCTGTGGTCCTGTGAATCAATTTAATGGAAATGAATTTAGGAAATATCATATCTTCTGATCAAAATATAAAGTGAAGTTTTCTACAATATGTAGGAACAAAGAAACTAATGGAATTTGAGAATCAATTGCGGTATTTTTGAAACAAAATTTATCTTCCTCTGGAGGAGTTATTCTGTACAATCTTTAAAAAGATGTTTTGATTCTCACTGATAGAAATGTAAATATTTTACAACATCAAAACTTCAAACAGCTGTGAAGCTTACAATCTGGATTGATAAAGGAACCAGTATCCGCATGCCAGTGTGTAGGGCCAAAAATTTCTTCGTCAGGAATGTGTAACAATTTGTTTGCTTAGATTGAAAACATTATTGAAGAAGTTTGACATGTCTCTTTTATATTTGTGTACTCTGCTGGTCCAGATACATATGTAGAGGATGTTACAAAGTAACTACTTTATTGCTTTAATTTATTATAACATACGAAATAGCAGGAATAATGTATGGACTTTGCAGGCTTTGGTTAGCTGGTACAGCTGAAGCTCAAGGAGCCGGAAGACTAACATTTTCAATTCTACTCCGTGTTTACCACAGGGTATTGGACTGTATTGGCAATCATGCTCACTGTGCTGTTTGCATCCTGATAGCTGAGTTATATTTTTATGTGTTTACCATATGACTTTTGTAATGATATAAATCTATTTATACTGTAGTACTTTATTAGTACTAATTTCTCAAATGGTTGTGAAGCAAGTACCTAGCTAAGTTCTGTATTATTTTTTTTTTTTTTATGTATTGTATCTTTTAGTAAAGTCTATTTTCTCTTTGTAATAATGTGTATAAGACAGTCCAAGCTGTCCATGCATTACACTAAAATGTCAGCTATACATTATGCCGTGTACACATTGTAGAGAATAAAATATTTAAGGTGATCTATTTTAGTATGTAACAGATGTGTACGTTTTACTCGTTCTGTACCTCCTATTTGAGCTGGTGAGGAAGCTGTAAGTTTGGCAAGTTTGGTCAAGCTGGCCGGGGTTGCGGTCGGCCACCCGGGCGACATAGGATCAGCTTCAAGCACTTCAATACTAGGTGGAGCCCTCACTAAAGGCTATAGACTTTGCATTTTTACGATTTCGGGGCGAAAATAAATTTCGCTCCAAAGTGACGGGGGTTGTGCAGGGGCACTCTAAACATCCCCTAGGCCAACCCCCGAGGGTGTCCTGTGATTATGGTTGAAATCGGAGACAATTTATTTTTGGCTGGAAATCGGAAAAACGCAAAGGCTATAGCCTTTGCATTTTTACGATTTCGGGCCGAAAATAAATTTCGCTCCAAAGTGACGGGGGTTGTGCAGGGGCACTCTAAACATCCCCTAGACCAACCCCCGAGGGTGTCCTGTGATTATGGTTGAAATCGGAGACAATTTATTTTTGGCTGAAAATCGCAAAAACGCAAAGGCTATAGCCTTTGCATTTTTACGATTTCGGGCCGAAAATAAATTTCGCTCCAAAGTGACGGGGGTTGTGCAGGGGCACTCTTAACATCCCCTAGACCAACCCCCGAGGGTGTCCTGTGAGTTTTGTTGAAATCGGAGACAATTTATTTTCGGCCGAAAATCATAAAAACGCAAAGGCTATAGCCTTTGCATTTTTAACGATTCACGGCCCCAAACGAATTATCTCCAAAATGACGGGGGTTGTGCAGGGCGACTCTAACGTACCCCTAGACCAACCCTCAAGGGTCAGTTCGTCCGAAAATCCGGTTTGTCTGCGAGGAAATGCAGTATTCCTGATAGCGCGCAATGTGTTCGGGCGAGGTGGCTTAGGGGCCCATTTTCTCACTAACGAAGTCCGGTATTGGATGCCGAGGACTTGCGATGTGTTTTTTGGTCCCATATGAAGGTAACCTGTGAGTTTGGTCGAAATCCGAGACAGATTTTATTCGACCGAAAATCGCAAAAACGCCAAGGCTATAGCCTTTGCATTTTTACGATTTTGGTCCAAAAATTAATATTCTTCGAAATGAGGCGGGTTGTGCAGGGGGACTCTGACGTACCCCTAGACCAACCCCCAAGGGTCAGTTCGTCCGAAAACCCGGTTTGTGTGCGAGGAAATGCAGTATTTCATCTGAATCGTATTTTGAATGGCACTAAACCTGGCGGGCGAGTGACGTCAGTTTCTGTATCCGGAGCCGGAAGCCGGAGGTGTTTGTTGTTTTCGGAGGGATCATGGCGGACGCCGGTGAGCGGCCTGTGCGGCAGAGTTTCGTAAGTGTAATTGTGATATTATTTGTTTTAAACGTAATATTCCTTAATTAATCAATAATTGGGAGGAGTGTGATATTTTTATATTTAAATATCACATATTTTATTGTTTCGGTGAAGATAAACTGAACATCCTCGCTCCTGTAATGGTTCCTCTATCTGCTGAGTGCCTACCGTAAGCTTAGAATTAACCATCAGCATTGGTTGTAACTTTTCAATGATATTCTTATCAGCGGAATGTCGTTATTTCCTTGAAAGGCTGTTATTTTATTGTAGCACATTATGTAGTGCCCAAGGGAGGTTAGCTATGAAGGTTAGGTCACCTCATGGGTACACCCATGGTTAGGCTGAGGTTCATACATGAAGCTCTTAATTTGGGCATTAGTGTTAATCAGAAATTTATTTTACGTTGCGTTCTTGTTTAAATGTGAAAGTGGGGGTGTCCTTAGTACTCCCTGTGAGGAAATCTTGGACCAGATGGATTCTGATTAGGCGACAGACAGCCTACAACAGTAGTAGCATTTTCTATCAGGCACACTTGTGTGTTCATTTCAAAATCAAAGGGTTTTGTATAAGTTAACATTGGGGGGAAAATAGGGAAGCTAGGACTCTTGGCTGAGTCAGTAGGGCTTGTTGCATTAGTGGGTATATTTCCACTTGAAATCGCAGTTCTGTGCTCATGATGATTCTTCTTCTTTGAACAATATTGCATCTTCGTACTGAGAATAATTAAATGTAAATGAGATCTTTTCTTTTTCAAGAACTGAAAGTATTGTTTAGATATTTATCATTTGGAGTTAGGCATGTTCATTCTGAAAACGCCTTTTAGTTTTCAAACATACTTAATAATACAATAGTCTTGTGTAGATTTATTTGTTTTCAATGCAATATTGTTTAAAGTGTATGGCCAGTCACTCGTCTTTATCCAGAATTTGTTTGTCAATTGTATAAATACTAGTTGTTCACTTATCGATCTAGTTTATGGTTGGTATCTTGCCAACTGATATCCATAAGAGATATCATCAGCATTTTATCGATGTGCAATTACCTTTCTAAGGTATTTGGCTTTTTAAAAATAATACTTGTTCACTTTTCCATCCATCTTATTTAAGGGTGGTATCTTGCCAACTAGTCGGATGCTGGATGCATTTAATAATTCGGATAGAGGCTTTTAAAGTAGTAAATCTTGTTTTGTGGAGAACAGAGATGAGTGACGGCTTTTGCTTACTGATATATGAGTGTTGCCCTGTTGCCCCTGTGTCTGCTGTTCTTTACTTGCTCTATTGCAAAAAGTATCCATTGAATGCTTTGTTTTGCGCCATTTGGCCTGCCTGCTTCCTCTCACTTTGACCTCGGCCAGACTCCTAAAGGTCAGGGTGTGAGGAGTAGGCATTTTAGTGGTAACCTTTCAAATCTAAATTTTTGCTTGCTTCCTCGCACTTTGACCTCGGCCAGACTCCTCATGGTCAGGGTGTGAGGAGTGGGTGTCTTGCTCTTGTACCTTTGAAATGTAAATTTTTGCTTGCTTTCAACTTGTTGTGGTTGCCTCTCTTGCTGGCATGTTGACCCAGGCCAGACTCCTGAAGGTCAATGTGTGGGTGAGAGGGGGCGAATGAGAGGGGATTCCTCTCTCTTTGCTTTTGTATTTCAACTTTTGAATGGATACTTTTTACTGCTCTGTGCTCTGCTGTTTTCCCCTCTGGCTTTGGTATAATACGGCCTCCTGGAGTGGGACTTGTCTCACTGCTGGGTTCGAATCCCAGCGGGTCCTATGCCTCGCCTTGCTCTGCCTTCCTTCTCTCTCAATGTATGAGAAATTTAGAGGAACACAGTGCTTTGTTTACAATTTTGTTTACACTTGTTTACAATTTTGTTGACATTTGTGCTGCTCTGCCATTGGCCAATTTCTTTTTCTCTTTTTTTGGGACTTAGTATTTGGCCATTGCAGTGTTCCTCTCACTTTCTCATCCTCTGTCTTCTGCTCTTTGTTGTTGTTGACATTCATGCTTTGTTTACATTTCAGCACTTGTCCTTTTTTTTTTCCCCCTCCTTGGTTGTTGGCTTCGGCTTTCCTTGCTCGAGCTGCTCATTGGTTTCCACCAGTGAGCTGCTAGAGCAAGGAAAGCCAAAGCCAACAACCAAGGAGGGGGAAAAAAAAAAAGAATTGTTTTTTGTTGCCGATCTTCCACTGTTCCAAGTCCCAACTCAGCTGCTGCGCCTTGGCAGCAGCAGCTGAGCTCGGGACTTGGAACAGTGGAAGATCGGCAACAAAAAAATAAATAAATAAACAAACAAACAAACAGTTGAATAACAAAAACAAGCTTTATTGGAAGAAGAACAAAAGAAGCAATAGCAGCTGGCCAATGGGAGGCCAGCAAAAAGGCCCTTTTAGGCTATCTCGAGATCACTATGTGATGCGGCCCAAGTAAAATTTCTGGAGGTCAAACAAAGTTCCATCTGGAAAAAACTAGTCAAATTAACTGTCAAGAGGAGTTTAATTAAAACCCCTCATAAACTGACTCTACGCAACAATCACTTCATATGAACTCAATCACAGCCGACGAGATGAAACACAGGACCCGAGAGCAAGCAGTGGCCTGGTGAACCTTCAATAACATGTCACTAAAGGAGCCCGAGAAATGCGTACCAGGACCTCGGGCCATTCCATGTTCCACTGTGACTGATCTCTCCTCCACATGAAGCAATCGTTGCTCACATTAGCAAAAGTAAGTTCAAAGTAAGTTCATTTCTTCATGCCGACATCCTCGTCTTGCGTTTCGAAGAATCTTCACAGTCGTCCTTTCTTGAGTTGGTTGCTTGCTTTGAAGAATCGTCAACGGCTGCACATTTGGTTCTGCTTTCCCCGTAACTTCGTCTTGTAACCTGCAAAAACAAATATGTATCAGAAGCAGTTCAATAAAAGAGTATCATTTCATCACAACTCTGTTGATTTATTTAAAAAGACAAACAAAATAAAAATAAAAAAAATATTCTACAATCCCTCTATAATTTAATATGGCAGGTACAAGTGATGACTTGCCAAAATATTACATCTTGCTAAGGTATTTTAGTTTGAAATCAAAATATGTTCAGCAATTGAAAGAAGGTAAAGCTATAATTAGCCCAAAGTTACGTCTACTTCAAATATTTTATTTAAAATGATTACCACAAACCAAAGTGGCAAACAGACATAAAATTCACTCCTACCAAAAGTTTGCTTTCAGTTATTGGTAGCTCTGAGCAGACTAACACAGCAGCAAGTGATTTTCTATGAATGGTAATACAATCAATTTAACTATCAAACATATGCGTGATGTTATTCACCATTATACAGGTAACTTATCTAACATGTCATGCATCTTTGGTTTGTCACTATGGCAGCAAATTAAAAAACATTTCACGATTCTAGTGTCAAAATTTACCCACTATGATTTCTAGTATTTTAATGGAGACCAAAGTACTAGCAGCAATATTGCAATTTTCTATTGATTTCACAACCAGCAAAGGTGGAAAGTGGCAGTTAGTTTAATTTTGAAAGCCAATTGCCTTCTACTTCACAGGGGAGTTTAAGAGATATTCTGATTCAGAACAGTGGTGCAATACCAAGTGAACTTTTCAAATGAAAGGAATAAGTAGACTTTCATAACTTATGTCAAAGCTTCCCTCAACAGATATTTAAAATACAAATAACTCAATGCTTTTTCACCATTCTGCAAAAGGGAAATATTTCTTACTGTCTGATCTTAAATTCAGGGCACTGAATTTCAAAATGAAAGAAATCAAAGTAACAGACTAGACATTAAAATTCACCACAGGAGTGGTGCTGTACTAGGCAAGCTCAAAAAATTCATTGTTTATCAAAGTTACTGTCATGAAAGGTCTACTCATACTAATAAAAGTTAGTTAAAATATTAAATTGCTGAATATTATACAATTCATTTACCATAGCTTGTACAGCAGCCCAACCAAACAGGTGGTGCTGTGCCAGGAAGGCAATTCAAATGTAAGGATTAACTCAGTTCCTGTTGTCAAAGGTCTGTCTTTCCAAACCAATCACAGTTAGTCTGCTAGTGGCAAACCTTGAGATGGAACCCCCAAGTGCTCAATTACAAATTGCAATATGAACTACTGCTTTTACTACTACAAATGTTCTCCAAAAGAGACTAGCAGCCTAATTTCTTTTATTTTGAGAAAAAGTTCAATAACCTGATCAGAGCTATACAGTATTGAATCCTTACTCCACAGGATAAGATTCAATCAATCATCCTTGAAAGCATGTCCAGTGTACTAGTGAGGCAGGAAATGAACATTGCCAAAATGGCTATTTAGCTCCAAGATCTGAATTTGGAATCCAAATGGGAAAAGATCTTTGAGGCAGCAGCAACAATGTGCTGTTCGGCAGACACAACAGGATTTCTCTTTGGGCACTCATTTGCAAATTGTATAAATGTAAATGCACCACTCTTCATTAAAGGTAAGCCATATTTGTCCCAGTTACAACTTTGCTCAAGTTAGCAGATGTGTGTAGACATTAGTCTCAGCCACAGGAATAGCCAATTATAAGCAAAGACGATTCAAAAAATTATTTGAAGTGGGTGCAAATCAAAATATACATGTCTTTTTTAACTTCTCAGATTTCTTTCAAAGATCCATGCCTGAACACCTAACCAAGACCTACTTGATCAGCTCCACTGGGCGTTCCGCTGCGTACAGAACCCTGACAAGACTCAGTCTGGACGTGCCAAAAGTAAACCACTCTGGGGACCTCCTCCCCCCTGCCTACAGCCAGTGGTAGCAAATTGCGCTAGGGTCTCCACCCAAACTACTGCTTATGATTGTTGAAGTTGTTTATCACACAACCAGATGAAAATATTGTCATATGAATTAGAACAATTAAATTAATTTAATTGAGGCTAAGGTCAGAAAATTTGTTGTTATAAATAAAATCTGTCTCTACTTTGGTTAACAATTTTTCCAACGCTCTGAAGTAGTTCCAAAACGTCCAAATGCAGCTCTAGTGATGGAGCCGGGAGGGGGCCTGGCCGAGACTCGGGTTCTGAATGCGTTTTGACAGAGTCTTGTACACATCAGAACGCACAGTGGAGCTGATCGAATAGGTCTCTCACTAAACATTGCTTACCTTCAAATAACAGCATGATCACAGCAGATGAGGTTGCCGCTGCAAAAAGCGGATGGAGACCCAAGCACCTCCGTAGATTATGAAGTGAAATAACAGCTTCAATACATCATGCAGGTCAAGGTGTACTTGGATGACTGGAGTAAAGGAATACCTGATAACAATAAGAAAGAACTATTAGAATGACACGAAAGATAAGGAGAGGGTAAAGCAACTAATCTGATGGATAATAGAGCACGGCTGTAACATCAAATACCCACCATGTGCTCAGCAGACACGTCAGAGATGAAAACAGCTCATCAGCACTGCAACGGCAGACACCAGCGAAGAGATCTCAGCAACTCTTTGGAGGTGAAGTAGGAGCATCAAGGGTAGGGTTTACTTGAACGAATGCAACTGGACAACCTGGAAGAAACAAACAATACTTATTAGCATGGCAGGAAAAGTCGAGAGTGACTTGCCAGAAATGTGATGGATAATGGAGCGCAGGATAAACCAATGAAAGAAATACACACCTTGAGCTCTGTCATGTTGCAATCAAGTCTCCAACATCAGAAAAGGAATCCCAAGCAGGGCCAAAATTTCCCAGCATTCATCAGCAAGCGCTTCAGTAGTGAGGGCCCAGGCTCCACACTTTCAATCAGCATTCAAGATACTGGATAGGCGAAGGAATCAGCATCATCCTGAAAAATAACAAAAGATAGCATTACATTAGTATGTCAAATGTTACAAAATAAATGAGAAGATGCCAAATTGAAATGCGCTATTCCCATCGCCTGTCTCATAAACAGCCCTATAATAAGTTGCTGGAACACGAGGCACGAAGCACGAGGCACGAGGCTGGCATTCCAACCTTGGGGCGAACTGCGAGCTCATAACCTATCTATCAGGCCTCCACCATATCAAGAAAGCGAATGAAAGCAATGAACGCGACGCCTGAATTTCGGAAGAGTAGAGTGCAATAAAAGACTCCAGCTGAAGGCCTAACCTCACAACCCACGAAGAAAACACGGAACCATAAGCAGAATACGAACAAGATCTCTTCAAACCCCTGTTCCCGACGGACACAGGAAACGCATGAAACTTCCAACACGTGGTGTTTCATTGACACCCAGCCAAGCGAACCTCCATCAACCATGAACTATGGTCGTCCCACCGAAAGAATAGGCTATCTCTCTCTCTCGCACTCATGGGAAATCGTATTCTTTTCACTCATTTGGTGTGTCAAACTCTTAGCAGGAGGACGATAGTGTGGTAGAGATCTTACCTGTTCCAAACACGGCAGCCAAGTGAAAGAGCGATCCGGCCGGCGCGTCGGGAGCAGGGCAGGGAGGGGGAGGGGAGAGGTGGGACGGGAACCCAGCGTTGCCAACCTCTGGCCGCTAGAGGGCGGTACGCGGCGCTCGCCAAGGCGGTATTTCGGCCGCCAAGGCGAAACGAGGGGTGGGGGGCCCGCGCAACTTCAAAACAGAAACCTGAATGACGTTTTTTTTTTTTAGGAAATTGCCTACCTCCCAGGGAACCACTCCCCGCGCGCTCTGCTGACGCACCCGCGCGCCAAACCGCGCATTTATTCAAACAGCAACGTAACAATCTCACGCGAAATGCACCCTAAAAAACTTGTATTTCGGCACCTTTAAACGGTTCTCGGACGAACTGACCCTTGGGGGCTGGTCGAGGGGAACGTAAGAGTCCCCGTGTACAACCCCCGTCATTTCGGAGAAAATAAATTTTAAGCCAAAAATCGAAATGCAAAGGCTATAGCCTTTGCGTTTTTACGATTATCGGCCGAAAAAAAATTGTCTCCGATTTCGACCAAACTCACAGGCTACCCTCGGGGGCTGGTCTAGGGGTGCGTAAGAGTCCCCCTGCACAACCCCCGTCACTTTGGAGCAACATTATTTTTCGGCCCGAAATCGTAAAAATGCAAAGGCTATAGCCTTTGCGTTTTTATGATTTTCGGCCGAAAATAGATTGTCTCCGATTTCAACCAAAATCACAGGGAACCCTCGAGGGTTTGCCTAGGGGATGTTTAGAGTGCCCCTGCACAACCCCCGTCATTTTAGAGCGAAATTTATTTTTGGCCCGAAATCGTAAAAATGCAAAGGCTATAGCCTTTGCGTTGTTGCGATTTTCGGTCGGAGAAAAATTGTCTCCGATTTCGACCAAACCCACAGGTTACCTCCTTCTGGGACCAAAAAACACATAGCAAGTCCTAGGAGTCCTATACCGGACTTCGTTAGTGAGAAAATAGGCCCCTAAGCCACCTCGCCCGAACACATTGCGCGCTATCAGGAATACTGCATTCCCTCGCAGACAAACCGGATTTTCGGACGAACTGACCCTTGGGGGTTGGTCTAGGGGTACGTTAGAGTCCCCCTGTACAACCCCCGTCATTTTGCAGAAAAAAAAAAATTCGACCCAAAATCGTAAAAATGCAAAGGCGTTTGCGTTTTTATGATTTTCGGCCGAAAATAGATTGTCTCCGATTTCGACCAAACTCACAGGCGACCCTCGGGGGTTGGTCTAGGGGTGCGTTAGAGTCCCCCTGCACAACCCCCGTCACTTTGGAGCAACATTATTTTTCGGCCAAAAATCGTAAAAATGCAAAGGCTATAGCCTTTGCATTTTTACGATTTTGGGTCGAATTTTTTTTTTCTGCAAAATGACGGGGGTTGTACAGGGGGACTCTAACGTACCCCTAGACCAACCCCCAAGGGTCAGTTCGTCCGAAAATCCGGTTTGTCTGCGAGGGAATGCAGTATTCGACCAAACTCACAGGCTACCCTCGGGGGTTGGTCTAGGGGTGCGTAAGAGTCCCCCTGCACAACCCCCGTCACTTTGGAGCTGTGCCCTATTTATTTGAAACCAGAAAGCGAAGCACTGGCTATGTTTAATGCTGATGCTGAAATAGCTCGCACAACTAATGTGGAAACTTTGTCCACTACTGAGCATCCAAATGGTAAATATTACAATGATTTCTTATGTTTATTTTATTATAAACATTTATTATATATATTTATATTTATTATTTGCTTCTTCTAGCTCCCCTACCAAAGAGAAATAAAAATCTGGGTCTCCCACGCATTCCAAGAGTGCCTCGTAGCCAGAGGACGCCTCTTGTCAACTCCTTTGTATCAACTGCAAGTCGGTATAGGTCAAGGGCATTACGCCTGTTCAAGGAGGTGAAAAAAAGGGTGAAACAACTGAGAGAACACAAACGGACAATGGAAGAAAGAGTGTTGGAGCAATTTAGAGGGAAATTGTCTCCAGCTTTCTACAAAATCCTGGAGTGTCAGTAAAAAAATTGTAATATAAAACCTCAAGGCTACAGGTATAGCACAGAGATGAAGGTGATAAACTTAGGGATACACCAGAGTGGTCCAAAGTGCTACAAAGGATTGCCAATCATAAAGCCTGGTAAGCAAACAATAAGAAGAACGCTCAAGAAGCTTAAATTCCAGCTAGGGGTTAACAAAGTGACAATGGATGCCTTACAAACAAGAGCAAATGGAATGTCTGACCGTGACAAGCAGGTGGTAGTTGGCTTTGATGAAATGTCATTGCGTGTCTACTTTGAATATGACAGTGCCAATGACAGGGTATTTGGCTGGGTTGACCTTGGAAATGGTAAAAGATTAAGCTTACCTGGAGAAGAAGCCATGGTGGTGATGGTGCGCAGATTATTTGGCCAGTGGAAGCAGCCCATTGCGTTCTGGTTCAGCCATCGAAAGTTGTCAGCAGAACACTTCCGTGATATGTTCCTTTCTGCGATCCAGGCCATCCAGGACACTGGCTTGGTCATGAGGGTGGTGGTAACTGACGGCCTGAGCAAAAACAAAGTGGCATTTGAAATGCTAGGGGCAACACTGCAAAATCCATCTATAAATGTTAGAGGTGCAAAAATTTACACTCTGTTTGACGTGCCACATCTGATAAAATCACTACGAAATGCTTTACTGAGCTACCCCCTTCTCCTGCCAAGCGGTGAAATGGTGTATTTTCAGTACATTGAACAGTTTGTGCGCCATGATATGGAAATGCAGCCACGGCTTGCAAAAAAAATTACAGAAGCTCATCTTACCCCGAACAATTTCCAGAAAATGAAAGTGCCCCTTGCCACCCAACTCTTTAGCAAAACTGTGGCCGCAGGCGTTCTCACCTACACAGTCCTTAATGCCCTGCCTGCCGAAGCTATGGCCACAGGAAAATTTGTAGAACGGGTTAATAATCTTTTTGATTCCATGAATGGAATTTCCACTACTGCCATAGACACAGAAGACTACAAGACAGCTGTCACGGCCACAAGTCCACACTCCACCCTCTGGAAACAAATGTCAGAAGAAAAGAAGAACTGGAAACTTTTAGGAAGCAGAAACCTCACTTTTCCAGAGAGGTGGAGGTGGACTATTACTGCTGAAGAGTCTCTTTGGAATGACCTCAAAGCAGAGGGGTATGAGTGCCTTCCAACTGGTCACATAAATAATGACTTCTTGGAAAATTTTAATTCAAGAACCAGGCAGAGTGGGGGGAACAGAAGAAATCCCAGCCCAAAGGAATACCCAGCGGCCTTTGCTACGACCCTCATTAATGACCTGACCACCACTGTCAAAGGAAAGAATTGCCGGGATGACAATTTGTTGAATTTTATAAATTTAACTGCTCTGATGGGAGCAGTAGAAAAAGAACCCCTACAAAAGGAGGAGCCAGTCCTTTTAGTGCAGCTTCCTGATGAGGAGGGTGTTGAGGCAGAAGAGGTTGAAGATGAGGAGTTTGATGCAGAGGAAGAGAGAGAAGAAGAAGAATATGTAGAAACACCTCCACCACCACCACTTACCTCTACTGCTGACTTCAATGCCCGCATGAAGGAGAAGCTAGGCGCAGCTGCTGAAGTTTCTGTGGCAGCTCCTATTGTGGCTGCCTTTGTCACTAAGTATGGATGTGCTGACTGCTCTGCTATACTCCAAACTCAGGCAAAATTTCCTCTCCATCTGCCACTGATTTTGACCTCTGGATATAACAGTGTACCTTTAGTGCCATCAGAAGAAATTTGTATGGTGGTGAAAAAATTTTTTGAAATGGCACAGACTTACCTCCCATCAAAGCTGTCAGAAAATTTTATTTTGGCAAACTTCACTGTGTGGCTATTCAATGTGCCTGAGGTTGATTTGTTTAATCTCTGTCCATGCCACAAGGACCTCAAGACAACTCTGGTGAGGACAATTGCCCGGCAAGCACTGGAGGACATGTTAGTCACTTTGCGCCAAACCTACAAGACAAGTAAAAAAAAGCCATCAACAAAACTCCAATTTGTGAGCCATCATTAATTTTTTTTTTTTCTGTTTAACATTTGTTTTTAATTTGTTTTCTATGCATGCAAATTTTATTTAAGATTTGTTTTTCCTTTGTGCTTTGTATGAAAATTTTATTTATTGTTACTTGCAACACAATTAGCATGACTGAACATGTTGGTGACTTTGCCGCCAACAAAGCTCCAATTTGTGCCCACTCTTTATATAAAGTTGGTCTTTTGCTTTGTTTAACATTAGTTTGTTTCTGTGCGCTATTCTGTGCAAATTCTATTTGTTATTTAAAATTAGTTTGTTTCTGTGCGCTATTCTGTGCAAATTCTATTTGTTTTTCTTAATGATGAGTATCTAATGATGTGATTGTATTTTTCAATAATGCATAATTATTTTGATAAATGACGTACAATATTAAATTGACTCCTATTTATTTTTCTTTGCTTCCTCGCTGCCCACAGTTCACTGACTTGTCTTAGCACTAAAATACCTACCTGTGATAATTAAACTGTACATCCAGTCCACTTCAATCCTTTGAGTTATAATCGAAGGTCTGCGGTTATTGACATGTAATGTTTCTTCCACGCTCTAAATACACAGGACGGGTCGAAAATAACGACGAACACGGTGATTTCTTCATTATCATTATCAAACGAATTATTGAAGTTTTCTTTCACTTAACCACACTCTCTGCTAGTGCTTGTAAACACTAACAATCCCGCAGGCACACCACAATACCCACACGATAAAAGGAGCATATTTTGTTTCTTTCAAACGCGAAACGCGGTAGAATTTATCCTCTTAACATTCTTATCGTGACGTTATTCCTTTGTGAGTTCAATTTTGTATCATAATTTCGACGTTAAGACTGAAACAAGAGCTGCCGAGGCTCTCCCCCCATTCGAGTGGCACCCCTCTGTTGGCAACGCTCCCCTAGTGGCAACATGGCGTACTAGGCTGGCCGGCCGAAACAAACACTCGAGTCTTCTGCTTTATGTTGACAAAGCGACATCATGTTATATTTGTAGCTCTGTTTATTCAATTTCTGATATGTCAGTATGATAGATCAGCAGCAGACAATATATGGTTTATGAGACTTAACTATAGTTGAGACCACTTGAGTAATTCTGTTTATAACTTGATTTAATCATGCTGATACCGAAATCTAACCTTCGATACTTTAGTACTTTCCAAACAAAGTTAAAACAAATCCCTAACAATCTCAAGGGGCGTACACCAAGTTCTCAAGAATGGCTGAAACGGCATTTAAAGGATCCATATGTTGAAAAATCAAAACTGGAAAATTACAGGTTAATCTTTGCACATACATCATCACCTAACTCACCAAAATTAGCTTTACTGATTTGCATTGTTTATTTGTTTGGGAAGGAGCCGCAGTGCATTTAAACTAATTGAAATTGATGATAAATTTAAATTTCTCACTCCTGGAAAAACTGTTGTTGACTGTGGAGCATCGCCTGGAGGTTGGACACAAGTGGCCTGCCAACGATGCAATGCAGATGGAAATGGTAAACTGTTTTTGTGGCTAATATGGTATTTGATCATTTTCTTATCTTTTTAAATAATCCTAAAAATTAATTACCTTTCAGATTCAAATGCTCCCGTTGGGACAGTGATAGGCATTGACTTAATTAAAATTCATCCTATACAGGGGGCAACATTACTTAGTCCAATGGATTTTACATCAGATGCAACTGAGAAGAAATTACTAGAAATTTTAGATTGTAAGCTTGTGGATGTATTTATGAGTGATATGGCTCCTAATGCAACTGGTGTGGCTTCTCTAGATCATGAGCAAATTATGGGATTGACTATGAAAGCTTTACGGTTTGCACTTCAAGTTTCCAATCCTGGGAGTGTTTTCTTAGTAAAAATATGGAATGGTGGAATGTTAAATTCTTTTCTTCAAGACCTACAAAGATTTTATCACAAAGTTCAAATTGTTAAACCTCCTGCTAGTCGAAAGGACTCAGCTGAAATATATATCTTTGGTCAAGATTTTAAAGGCCTGAAAAAAAGAAAATAATTATTTACCAAATTGGCATGTATTTGTCATAAAACGTCAGTTAGCTGCATCCGCTGTATGTGTGAGGAATGAATAAAACACCTTTTTGATATGTTCAAATCCCAATTTATTCTTCAGAAGTTATACAATGTTAAACCTAAACTTGTAACATGTTAACACTACAATTACATACCGGATAGCTGTATGAGTCATCCAACATAGCAGCAGAGAAGGAAAAAGTAACTGAAGTTGATTGTAATTTTCTTAAAATCATGGTAGAAGGCCTTAAATTCTTCTTTGGAAGACATTGTAAACAAATGGAAAAGTATCTACAGAAAGAGAGCAATATAGTAAGCCCAAAGAAATTCTGCAAATCTTGGAGGATCAATAATGGATCCTTCAAATAGCTTGGAATTCAGTTGGTTGTACACATATCACAAAGTTCCGTGAACATGTTGAGGGATGCCTAATTTTGATAATACTTCTTTAGATGTCAAATTATAGCCACAAGTATTTTTCAGCTGAAGGTAATTATGCATAGTTGTGCCCATTAAGTGTCTCTCCAGTCTGAATCTGAGTCTAAATTTGACCAGAAAAGGTGTCTGGAAAAAAATATAAATAATACTACACATGTCTCAATGTTTTTCTACTTGATTCAGGTCTATACATTAAGTCAAAATGACATGTTTCTTTATTAATTCTACACCTCTTCCTGGAGTTTACAATCAAAAACCTGGCTTTTGACACGCAAATCTTTCACCCAAAATTTTGTTTATTGTCAAACAATCAAAGCTGCTTTCTTTTTCTTTCCAAATTCTTTCAGTAACCACATAACTCATTCATGGGCACATTCATACCTCCAATATGCGATATGTACCTTGGTTCTGACTATCAGAGAGAATAGTTGCAAACTAGACTTTGTGAAACAAAGTCAGAAAAAGAGAAACATGAACAAAAAAATGAAATGGTTCAATTTTGCTTAGTGTGACAGTATTTTCAAGCGTATTCCTCTTATCTTAAAGTAAATCACTCACACGTCATACATTCAGATGTGAAAAAACTAAGATGTCTAAATTGAAACAAAATCTATCATTAAATGGCTTTAAAGCAATAAGAATATTAGTTTTTTATAATCAATATTATTATCACTGAACTCTAAATCAAAGGTTGTACATAAAGATGCTTTATGTTTCTCATAAACTTAGGCCAGCATCTTGATACCTGCCTTATACACACTCTCTTTCAACATTTGAATGTAAGCCAACAATAAATTCTCCAATCTTCAGGACAATGTGTTTTTATTTTGCTATAAATATAAAGAAGAGATAGTTTAAGTCTAATCAAAATTCAGTTCTACATGACTGTGATAAAATCAGATACCCTATCTGTCAACTTAAGAAACAATTTTACATGATGATGGTTTGGCTTCTTTGCAGCGAAACTTGTGAAACTTCTGATTTGCTTGTAAGAATTGATAAATAAACCATCCAGCAGCATATGGCATGAAATCCAGCACTCGCAGTAAAACTGACTAAAAAAATCATTAACTTTTCATCACAAGGTGCCTTTTACATGCTGATATTATCAACTTGGAAATGACCCAGTAAGCGAGGAGCTACAGGAAGTTAATCACAGGGGCAATACAATAAAGATTAGAGAGCATTTTCATCAAGTCGCTCTTTATCTTTCGCATATACTTACCTTCCTTATACCACATACTCGCCTACACTCACAAGGACACACACACACACACAGACAAGCTCACATTCACTCCCAAACTTGTACCCCATGGCTCTTGTTTTGATAAGTCACGGGGATTGGTTGGGGGGAAAGAACCCAAGATTTCTCTTCCCCGTCACGCCTAAATTTACAGACGGCCAACACTTCATACCCTAACACTCCGGAACTCGCTCTCGCAAAAACTCACACGCACGCACGCACGCACCACCATACGCACACACACGCACACACTGATCCCAGCTCTGGGCCCGGCCCGACTCGGCTCAGAAGCTGTCCACGTCGAACATGTCGAGGCTGCTGGCGGGCTGGTACACGTCCTCCTCCTCCCTCACCGACAGGCAGTCCTTGGGCGAGCAGGTGACGCGGCCCACGGGGCTGCACTCGCACTGCAGGCACGAGCCTGTGTCCCGGGGCAGCACCTCGCCGACCCGATAGGTGCTCCCTGACAGGACAGGCATAGCAAACAGATCAGTCACACACTCACACACACACACTATGGAGCGCTTTCAAACAGATACACTGTAAAAAATATCACTGTAAATTTACGACCTTTTTCGTAATTTGTGATTTACGATCGAAATCGTAAATTAACAAAAGCTTATTGGTGCTCGTTTAAGAATCACAAGTCGATACCAAGTGTCCTTTAAATTTTGTAAATTTACGATTTTATATCGTAACTTTACGACATTTCTCATGGAAAATTTTCCCGTGACTCTTACAAACATTTCTCACAGTGATTTAAAAGGTTTCAGCTGCTAAAAAATCTCTCAATGAAGATCAAAGCCAAGGGGGGCTGACTCCCCTCAGCCGTGTACGGAGTACTATTATTTTAGGTGTATTATGGGTATTGTAGGTGTATTATATGTGTACCGGGTGTTTCATAAAAGACGCAGGTGCGAGCGGGTTTGCCTACCCAAGGGGCCATGGCGCCTTACGGGGAGTTCAGGTAGGCAAACCCGCGCGCACCTGCGTCTTTTATGAAACGCCCGGTACTATAGGTGTATTATATGTACGATACTAACACCACATGCGACAAAATAAACCACGAAAACAAGAAAGTTCTTTTAAATTTGACAAGAGCTATTTCGTTTTTCAAACAAGAGTCGAGAAAACTCTTGGAAAATCGATATTCAGAATCGCACAGACCAAAGACACTTCTTGCAATCTTTTCCAGAAAGTGCTATCGGCCCCTCGGTACATCCATAGCACACGCCTTGCCTTGGGTGAAAAGAGGAAGATAGCCCAGCCCACACTGTTAAAAAAAATTGTAACTTTACAAGAGAATACCTGTAATCTGGTACAGAAATGTTATGGTAAATTTACAGACTATGGTAAATTTTCCACGTGTTTTCTGTAAATTTACAGGTTTGGTAATTTTACTGATAAGTACTAGTAAAATTACCAAAATCCTGTAATTTCGCCAATAAAGTGTAGTAATGTTCTTATGGTGATTGTTTTACCAACATCAACACTTCTCAAAGATACAACATGTGATTTTACCAAGTATGGTAACTATTTCCCATACTCCTGTAAAAGTACAAGATGTCTCCGGGCAATCGTTTTACCAGCATCTACACTAGATACAACATGTAATTTTACCATAAAAGTATGGTAAAAATTTTCCTTATGAATCTGGTAAATTCAATTTCGTGTAATGAGTGGAAACATAAATCCATGTTCTTTCATGAAATTTTTTTCACATGCTTCTGTAATTTTACAGACTATGGTAATTTTACAGGTAAAGTCTTGGCACTAATTATGCCAAGACTTTACCTGTAAAATCTCTCCTAAAATTTTTTACAGTGCATTGGGCAAAGTTTTCGAGCGCATTTTAGGGAAAATGCTTTGCGCTGTTAGTCAAACACACTGGTAAAGCTTATCTATTGGTAAAAATAGTGAGAAGGCAGAAATGTATTTTTCGATATTATGGATTATATGTATTATATGTATTACAGGTGTATTATGGGCCCGTGTACGGAGTATTATCAGAGTCAGCCCCCCTTGATCAAAGCAGATAGTACTGCAAGAGACATGGTCATCTCTGGAGTGCGTTTTGTGTGACAATATGGGTGTTTGAAGGTATGAAGGTATCGTCTGCCGAAAGTTAATCCTTGAAGCTTAAGTCATTATGGACGCCGATCAAAAGCGCAGTTTTAGCCTGCTAGGCTCGAGGCGCATCCTCCTGGGCAGTGGCGTCGATGGAAGTGACCTACTCAGCAGTTGTACCGGGTGTTTCTTTGAATGCGTAACAGTGTTGCGGGATTGCATACTCTCCAGTGCTGCAGGGGCGATGGCGCCTTCCTTCCGGGCGAATGGGGTATGCAATCCCGCAACTCTGTTGCGCATTCAAAGAAACACCCGGTACACATCGGTGTTGCCAGAAAGTCAGGAAAAAAGACGCTGGCACGGGCGCGTGTATCCCCCTGCCAACTAGGCAATACCTGCGCACGCGTGTAGGAACGCTGCCTAGTAGGCAGGCGTCGATGCAGCTCGCTGCGCGCAGGTGTGCTTCGGTGGTTTTTGCCTAACTTTTCTGGCAGCACTGCACTGTTAAACCGAATTGTCATGTGACGATAAATATTTCGTCACAAGAGCTGTGATGAAACAGTTGTCACATGACGTACATTTCGTCACTGGACATGAATCTTTCGTCACATGACTACATGACATGAATATTTCGTCACATGACATGCAAAATTCGTCACTCTGTGATGAATCATTTGTCATTTAACATTCATGTCACCCCTTGTGACGAACCTTTCAAAAGTAAAATTTAGCACTGACATTGTCGTAATGTGACGACTTAAAATTTGACAGTATGGTGCACGAGGGGTCCCCCACTTCGATACTCGTGTGTACACGACCAAAATTACTCGCGCCTACTCGCACGCTTACTCACCAATACTCGCGCCTACTCGTGCTTACTCGCGCCTACTCGCCATTACTCGCCAATTACTCGCCATTACTCGCCATTACTCGCCATTACTCGCCATTACTCGCCAATTACTCGCCATTACTCGCCATTACTCGCCAATTACTCGCCATTACTCGCCAATTACTCGCCATTACTCGCCATTACTCGCCAATTACTCGCCATTACTCTCCAAGTACTCACGCAAAATACACGCAAAATACTCGCCATTACTCATCCCTACTCACCATTACTCATCCCTACTCGCCATTACTCGCCATTACTCACCCCTACTCGCCATTACTCATACCTACTCGCCATTACTCACCCCTACTCGCCATTACTCATACCTACTCGCCATTACTCATCGCTACTCTCATTTACTCATCACTCGCCAATACTCGTTGCTACTCGCCTTTACTCACTATTACTCGCCTTTACTCAGTATTACTCGCCCCTACTCGCCTACTCAAATTACTCGTGTGTACACCATCTATGGGAGTGGGGAACCCCTCGATGGTGCACGTGACACGCACGCCCCGCTCACCTAGCACGTGACACAGCAGCTCCGTGGTGGTGGGCGTGGCCGCGGTGGTGGCGTTGGCCGGGGCCGGGCTGGCGGTGGCGCCCGCCCCTGGTGTCGCGCTGCTGCTGCTGCTGCTGCTGTCCTCCGAGCCCGACGGCCCCGTGGCCGTGGACGCCGCCTCGGTGCCGGGCTGCTCGTGGAGCGCCGCCGCCGTTGGACCCTGGGCCGCCCCCGCCCCGGTGGTCTGCTGGCCCCTGGGCGTCGCGTCCGCCCCCGTGGCCGCCGCGGGGGGCGGGGGCGAGACGGTGGAGGCCGCGGTGTCGTTGGTCAGGGCGTCGCCTGTGAGCAGCCCGCAGACATCAGAACTCCTGCTCCCCGCGACAGGTGGCGCTGCCTGGCGTGCTGCACTCAGAAAACCACTTCTTTGTACGAACGAAATCTTTTCGTCACCGTAATCAACTAAATTTTAGCAGTAACAAATGAAAATTTTCGTTGGCCTCACAAAATTATCCAATTAAAAAAAAAAATAATAATTAGAAATTGGAACAAATAAAATTTGTCGTCGTCCTAATGAAAATTTGACTTTGATTTCAGGAACAAGAGATTTTCGTTAAGGGAAACAAAGTTTCTTTCCGCCAAAGAAGCGGTTTTCTGAGTGTGTCGCTGTCTCGTCTGCTCACCGTCGCTCTCAGGCGCGGCCTGTTCCTGCTCTGGCGTGGCGCCGGCGGCGTCCCCCGGGCCCGGGGTCCCCTGGGGCAGCCCATGCACGGCCCCCGGGCCCGGGGCCACACCTGCAGATGGCGCAGATGGCGCGGCCGGGGCCGCCGAGTCGTCCTGGCAGCTGCTGAAGGGGGGGCGGCCGCGGCAGGGGCCCTGGGCCGTGGAGGGAGGGCAGTCCTGCCACCAGCAGAACACCTCCCCGTCCAGGCACACGCAGAACTCGCAGGGGTCGGGCCGTGTCACCTAAAAGGCAAAAATGAGAGAAAAAAAAAAATTAGCGTTAACCAGGAGGTGCTACGTCCACATAGACATGCCCTTCACCTAATAAACTCGACACTCGCCCCCCTCCCCTAACCCCAAAAAGTCCAGCTAGGAATCAGCAAAAGAGAGCACCCAAAAAGAAGAGTAGTGGAATTATTTCCCTCTTTTTCGAGCCGATCACTCGGCACAGAAGTAGACGGGTCGTTCTACTTTCCCTGATTTTTGTTTCCTTCCACATCAATGAGATGCGTGGAGCGGAAAAGTGCGAGTGAAAACCGACCGAGAGAGAACGATGGTGAGAGCAGCAAGAGCGATAGAAAGAGTGGGAAGGGAGGAAGAGAAGAGAAACGGGGAGGAGAGGAGAGGGAGTCGGAGGGATACCGTGTGAAAAAAAGGGGAGAAAGAGTATGAGGAGCAGGAGAGAAGACCATCACGGACAACGTGGCGGGGCGGGGTAGGGCAGGGCGAGGCGGGGCGGGGCGGGGGCACACGGCAGATATTTGCCATTATTCGTGCCAGCGATTTCATGAGGATGAAGTTCTCGACCGAGTCTGACCGAGTCGAGTCCTTGGCTGTGCTGATTCGCTGTCGCAGCCGCTCCCACCCGGTCCTCTGGTTCACCGGCCTGGTCTCCAGTCTCACCCCACCCCCCCTCCCCTTATCAGGCCCGCAGACAATCGCAGAAAGGAACGGCCCGGACTGATATTGGATTTTGAAATTGTGCAGAAGGAAAGTTGGAGTGGTAGATTGTCACGCGACGAATTCCCGGCCGTGCCGAGTGCTCGTCGCGGCGGGGCAGGGGGGTAGCGTAGGGCTGGGTGGGGTACGGTGGGGTGGGGCGGGGTTGCTTCTTGTCGATGGTGCAGGCGTAAGTGGGCGGTGTGGGCAGGGTTGCCCTAGGTCAGGATGCGACGGACTGCAAACGGTCCGAGCTGCGAAAGCACCTGACCGCACTGTACTGCAGGCATCCCTGTAATTTTCAGCGAAATCACCGAGATCCGAGGGGCCCACAACTCCCCTTTTCGGTGAGCACATGATTGCAAAGAAGGCAGGATTGCAGAGGATTTCGGGTAGATTTCGGGGGGATTGTGGGAGATTTTGGAGGGATTGCGGGAGATTTCGGGGGGATTGCGGATGGATTGCCGCAGATGTGAACACATGATTGCAGGCGTTGTGGCCCACAGTGAAAAATAGTCGTAGGTTTACGTCAAAAATTTTCCATTAAGTGCAGTTTTAAAATTACAATCCCAAATCGTAAATTTACAAGCACCACATATCGGCTGCAAATTCATTCACGAGCAAAAAAGGGCCGTCGTAAATTAACAACATGTTTCATAAATCGTAATTTACAAAATTTATCGTAAATCTACAAAGATTTCACAGCGCCCCCTTGCCAAGATCACTGCAACTTAGCTGGCGAGACACATCACCAAATTTAGCGTGACAGTTTTGTATCGCCATCCTAGAGCAAGACAGGTTTGTATCACCTCAAAAGAGGCGAGACAAGTTCGTATCGCCCCAAATAAAGCTGAGACAGGTTTGTATCGCCCGAAAAGAGGTCAGACAGGTTTGTATCGCTCTAAATTGTCTCATCTCTTTTGGGGTGATGCAAACCTCTCGCCTCTTTTTGAGTAATACAAACCTTTCTCGCCCCTCTGAAGGTGAGATGTCTCACCTTTCGATTTATAGTGATACCAGGAAACCTGTAAAATCTAAACTTTACTGTGAAAAACTGTCCTTTTTTTTACGGTTTGCCTATGGTCCGGACAGTGATTTTTCCCGGCCAGTCAAAACCGCAAAAGTTCGAAACGTAATTCATAGTGCAAGAATGGAGTTTACTTGAACTTTACGTCATATATCTAAAAGTACAGAACACCCTATATCGATCGGACAACAATATAAAATTACGGGTGATACCGGATGACAAAATGACAGGACGTACTGAAGCATTTTTCCGTATGTTTTATAACAGAAAAAGAAGCTGTTGGTCTGTTTCGACTACGGAAAGAGAATCGAGTGTCACAACCGCTTATCGGTACACGGAACTTAATAACAGTGCGAAAGGAATAAGACAAAAACACTTTCAAAAAGAACCTACGCGATGCGTTCTCTTCTCTACGATACAAACTGAAACGCGAGAAGGGGTCAGCGTACTTTTCCGTGTGGTCGTGAGCGTTACACTCTTTTTCTCTTCTTTTGAACATATTGCCATTGTGAGTGACCGGCCTCTCCTCCCCCTCCCTCACCCTCTCCCCCTCTCTCTCTCTCTCTCTCTCTCTCTCTCTCTCTCTCTCTCTCTCTCTCTCTCTCTCTCTCTCTCTCTCTCCCTCTCCCTCCCTTCCTCCCTCGTTTCATTCGACACCCCTCGATAACCCCTTTACACACACACTCACACTCACACGAACGTGATGGATAAGGAAATAAAAGAGCAGAGAGATTGGACTATCAAATCAGTTGATTGGCTACCTTCCAATCGCCCCATTTTTCCCCGGCCTGGCCTGCCTGACACTGCCGGCCGGCCCGGCGCCGCCAGCGCCCCCTGCCGGCCCTGCGCGGGCGCTTTGATCCGCTTAGAGCATCGCATTAGTCTATAGTAACGCGGCCGGGCTGAGCAGAGCAGTATGCATGTGAGCGACCTTTGTCTCTGGGAATACCAAAAAAATGCGGGAAAAACGAAACCGAAACGCATCCGCATCGTTCTAAAAGTGGAAATTCAAAAAAAAAAAAAAAAATGAAGAAGGGAAACGTAAAGAATTGAAGCACAAATTCATGACCATGAAAGTACTACATGTTACTATTGTCCATTGAAATGAACCTCCTGGTAAAGAACGAGATTTCTCGACAAATACACCTGATACATTAATACCACTTGTTTCGAACTGCCGGCTGCTTCCGTAGATATCAGGAAAACTGCGAGCCGCGCAGGAATATGACGAAATTAAAGACATGAGGAGCAGACGAGCCGGTAGGTCTCGAGTAGCTGACGAAGCTCCGCGCGGTGTCGCGGTGCGTGAGGGGAGGGGGGGAGGGGCACCTCGTAGCGAGCAGTGGCGGCAGCAGAAGCGGCAGCAGCGGCCCTACAGAACCGAGAGAACCCATCCGTCTTACGCCTTCTTAGCCTAATGCTGCGTGACAAAGTCTCTTGGAGCAAACTCTCTCACGGCTCTCGCGGCGGCAGAACGAGAGAGCGAGGCGTGGCGAGGAGGGGGCAAAATGAGCAAGCGGGACAGAGAGAGAGAGAGAGAGAGAGAGAGAGAGAGAGAGAGAGAGAGAGAGAGATGGAGCGCGCGCGCGAGGAGAGAGAGGAAGAGGGGGGAGTCTTCCCCAGGCAATAATCGTCGCAAAGGATGAGGGGGAATCGCTTACTGTTGCTGCGGATGGGTTGCGCTCGCTCCAGCAGCCACCCCCTCCCCTCCCCTCCGCGCCCGCCCTACCTCTTTCCCCTCTTACGTTGATGATTGTTGAGGCGAAGGGGGGGGGGGGCTGGAGGGAGGGGGAGGGGACACCGCCGCCGCCACCGCCTAGGCTCCCCGCGACTAATGTGTGCCTCTCCTGGAGTTTGTTCAGACGGAAGGAGACAGCCCATTAGTTCGAGGAAAGCAAACCCTCTAAATGAAACTCTCAATATTTCTTTCCTCATCACCTTCATTATTTTCGTAAGTAAAATTTGGAATCGCGCTCGAGGGATGACGGTTTTAATTTCGTCCCCAGTTCTGTACGAAAGAAATCTATTTGATTTTCTATTATTAATATTTGTATAATAATTATACCAATGAATATTATAATAGTTGCAGGAATTGGAATTCAGATAGCCATCATTTCCAGAGGGAGGACACAATGGCGGGGGGTGGCGGTCCTATGCTGGCCGAGTATCATTAAAATTCGAAACGTTTGTGGGTGAGGGAGAGGGAGTGGGAGAGAGAGAGAGAGAGAGAGAGAGAGAGAGAGAGAGAGAGGCGCTCGTGGAGACAATAAAACACCTTGCCCACTGCGGGAAAACAACGAGCCAGGGCGGGGGCGAAAAAACGAAGGGAGAGAAAACGGACACGACGAAAAATAATCTCGCTCGTTGTGCCATGAGGCGCAGGGCCTCCAGGGGCTCCAGGGCACCAGGTCGAGCGCTGATCCGGTTCAACCATGCGGCACAAATAATAAACCGAGGCGGGGCGGGGCGGGGCGCGGGGTCGGCTGGCATTTTTGTTCGGCTCTGCTCGGCACTCGCCCTCCCGCTCGCTCGCACCCACCTCTCGAGGCCAACCTGCTCACATCATCCATATCTCTCAAACGAGCCCACACTTAGAAAAGCGGATGGTGCACTGGAAATCCAAGTGTACGAATGTCACTCACCTGTAGATGAGCGAATAAATTCACTCACTTGTAGATGAGTGAATGGTTATTCGCTCACCTACAAGTGAGTGAATTTATTTGCTCACCTACAAGTGAGTGAATTTATTCGCTCATCTACAAGTGAGCGATATTCGTACACTTGGATTTCCAGTGTGAATTTCACTGCAAGCTACCGTGAACCCTGCAGCACTTTAGCTTCCGTTGGCTGACGGTGACGGTGACATTCACTCAAAATCACTGTAAGTGTGTAGGTGAGAGTAATGCACCCTGAACCACCACCGCTTACACAGTGACATCGACTGTAGCTTACGGTAAAGCTCTGTACTTCCTGCAGGGGTTTACAATAGCTTACAGTTCAATTCATCAACGGAAGCCTTTAATAGGGCAATGCCTCAATGTTTTTCTCTTTCTACAAATTTCACCCCCCCCTCCCCCGCCACCCCTCCTTTTTTTTTGCTGTCGGCTTATCCGACGGAGGAGGAGGAGGAGAGTAGGGCGGTCGCGTGTAACGCGATTAGCCCCGGAGGCCGAAGACACTCTCTCTCTCTCTCTCTCTCTCTCTCTCTCTCTCTCTCTCTCTCTCTCTCTCTCTCTCTCTCACACACACACACACACACACACAGCACTTCGACTCGGCCTGAGGGCCCCAGCCCCACCGGGGCCGGCAGAGCACGCATGGCTCTCCGCGCCTCGGGACGTCCATCCTGGATGTGGGGCTTGGCGTCGGCCGTCGTGAACAGCTCGTGCGCCCGCCCAGGCTCGGCGCGAGGGAGCTTACGCTGTCCTCCCCCTCCCCCTCCCCCTCCCCTCTTATTGTGACGGCCGTTACCCGCCGTTTCCTTACTGCCCTACATTGCCGGATATGGATCTGCCTGGTGCCGCTGGCTCGGCTCTGCTCTGCCGCGCTGCAGCCCGCCCGCCCGGCCCAGCCCGGCCCACAGGCGCGCTGACGTAAGCAGTCAGCCGCCGGGCCTGCTCAGCCTGCTCCCCCTCCTGCAGCCCCAGCCCAGCAACAGGCCGCAGTCCTGCAGGCCGCCTGCGGGGTAGGCAGCCCGCGCGCAGGCGTGCCCGGCGCCTGGACTACCCCGGGCTCGGCAGGCTGAGGCAGCAGAGGCTGGCCGCCGCCGTGCGCGCGCGCGCCGTGCCAGCCGCCCCGACACGGAGAGAAATACTTTAACTGAAATGGTGTTCCGTCAACCCCCTTGCTGACTGAGTGTTTAGACGCTCAGAACGTCTAATGGTTCTTACTTAGAGGGCAGACTGAACACTATTTTAGTTACAACGTCCTAATTTTGTCGTCGAGGTGACCAAACATTTTTCCAGTGGAGGCTTAGCTCAATTTCGGGGTCAGGTCACCACCCGGAAACTTTGTCCGTCAATCGCTGTTAGGAAACAGTAAAGTTCAGCCTATCCGGGCTCTCGAGAGCGCCCGATAGGTAGGCAACATCTAGCCTGTGGTGCACGTGTGGACTGCGGTGTTGCCTACCCAGAGTCTCGCAGGCGCCCAGCTCCCTATTTTGTTTGATGAATCTCCCTTTACGCGAAGAGCCTCATGCTCTTCTTCTTCCTCCTCGTCTCGCGACACCGCCCCTTTAATTACGAGGAAAAGACGAAACGGAGGACCGAGGGCGAGGTGGGGGGACGTGACGGGGACGTGACGGGGGAGGGTTTGAGGGGCGGGGGAGATGAATTGGGGGCGAATTAAGCTCCGAAAGAAGCTGCTGCGGTCGGCCCGGGTGGCGCGGCGTGGGGATTTGAGGCGGACCGGCTCGGTTCGGCTCATCGGCGGAGCGTCAGGCAGGGGGGCAAGCGACAGCAGTGTACATTTGCAGCGTTGGTCAAAAATAATTATGAAACACTCCACTTTGAGCACAGCAAACATTCTACCGTGAAGTACCCGGTTGTTTCCGAGGCGCAGCACGCACGTTGACAAATTTCCCTAAAAAAAATAAAATACAAATTTTGTCTTTCACTTGTTTTATGCTTGCCTAGCGGATAAGAATGGAGGGAGAACCCAAATGACGTCCGGCACTGCTTAGCTTTGATTTTTACCAGTTTTCCATCATTATATCATTACAAAAGTCTTAATATTAAAATGCGACAGAAAACCGAAAAACCTTACGGAGGAAGTGCTCTCGGAATCATACGGGGGGAAATGTTTGCTGAGAGGTAACTGCTACACATATCATACAGCCGCTGCCTCCCCCCCCCCCTACCACCACCACCAAACTGCTACCTCTGACCTTCACAACTACCACCACCGATACCCTCCCCGGGGCCTCCTGGAGTCTGACAAACAGTCTTTGCGCGCCCTTCATTACAGGCTTGCCTTTGCCTTCCCTTCCAAACACACCGCGGCCGCACGCGCACCGCAGGCAGAAAAGAGAAATTCTTTTGCACGTGAATCCCCTCGTCCGCAATTCCCCGTGCCGTGCCGTGCCGTGCCGTGCCGTGCCGTGCCGTGCCGTGCCGTGCCGTGCCGTGCCGTGCCGTGCCGTGCCGTGCCGTGCCGTGCCGTGCCGTGCCGCGCTCACGCTGCCCTGCTGCTGCACTGACGCTGTCCGTCCGCAGCAGTGCGGCCGGGCCAGGCCGGGCGGGGCCGAGCACACAATGAGCAAGGACGAGTGGACGTGGAGAGCCATTGCGAGAGGCGCGAGAGAGGCTGCCCTGCGGTAGAGCCCTGGCGCACACACACACGCACACACGTGGCCATCTATTCCCTGCAGCGGCGCATCGCAGCGCTACACCCTTCCGCTCATAGTATGAAAATCTCAATCTGAGAGATAATTTGGGATACCTCGCAGTTTTTGAGAAAGGATTTCTAATCGTAATCTCACTAAATTTGAGTGATATTTCCAAACTTTACTCAAGAAGTGCGAGTTTTCTGACAATTGTCACGTGTCACAAAACCGCTCATTTCCGCTGAGCCATCTCACTCTTGCATTTGCAGTGTGCCTTAAAGTGAGCGGGACGGTGTGTGTGCAAGAGGAGAACAGAGAACGGGAACTCCCCGGTACACGTCTATACTCGAGCCCCGTGCCGTGCCACCCCTGCCAACATACCGTGTCGGCCTTGAAATATGAGGAAACTTGAACAAGTCGCGGATCCTGTTTTACAAAGTGCATTAGCGTCCTCAAGTGCGCTAACCTCTTCATTGTACTCCTATCGCCCCTCCCGGCCCTACCCAGCCCAGCCCACCCCAGCCTCGTCGTATGGCGTCCATAATTCACAGCCAAAAAGTTGTCGGGGGCCGAGGCCGCTAAATTTGCCAGGCGGCACGGGGCGGGAATTCATTACTGCTGTAGGGGAGGGCGCGATGAAGCGAGCGGAAGAGGTGCGGGAGTTGAGGGGGGGGGGGGGGGGGCGTGGCACCGAGCTGCTGAGGGGACCCGCGTCCTCTCTTTTTCCTTCCACTTCCCCATTCCCTCTTTTTCCTATTTCTTCTTCCTCCACCCCTTCTTTCCCTTTCCCCCTTCTCCTCCCCCTGCTCGCCTTCCGTCTCCTCCTCCTCCTCCTCCTCTCCTCCTCTCCTCCCTCCTCCTCCTCCTCCTTCTCCTCGTCCTCCTCCTCCTCTCCTCCTCCTCCTCCTCCTCCTCCTCCTCCTCCTCGTCCTCGTCCTCGTCCTCGTCCTCGTCCTCGTCCTCGTCCTCGTCCTCGTCCTCGTCCTCGTCCTCCTCCTCCTCGTCCTCCTCCTCCCTGAGGCGACAATGTCCTTTAAGCCCCTGCCACACGTTCTGCTCCTCTTAGATTGCCAGAGCGAGCAGCTACAGCTGGATCGCCTTGCCTGTCCTGGGAGTGATCCATCAGTGCCTTCGGAGCCCACATCACCTGCCAGCGGCGGTCGCCTCCCACCCTGCTGCTGCACCACAGTCCTGCTGCCCAGTCCTGCTGCCCAGTCCTGCTGCCCAGTCCTGCTGCCCAGTCCTGCTGCCCAGTCCTGCTGCCCAGTCCTGCTGCCCAGTCCTGCTGCCCAGTCCTGCTGCCCAGTCCTGCTGCCCAGTCCTGCTGCCCAGTCCTGCTGCCCAGTCCTGCTGCCCAGTCCTGCTGCCCAGTCCTGCTGCCCAGTCCTGCTGCACAGTCCTGCTACACAGTCCAGCTGCACAGTCAGTCCTGCTGCTCTCAACTGCAGCAGGCTAGAGAGCAGCCCCCGCTGCTTCACATTACATAATGTCAGCACGCAGTGCTCCCTCTGCCTGTAATGTGGGCTCTACATCAGATAATGTGAGGCAGAGGTCACCCCTAGAAGAATAACTGACTCACTCGACAGCAGGATGTGATCAGTGCAGCAGGATGAGCGCCTGTCCTGCGGTGCCCTGCAGGAGCACAGCCCCCGCCCGCGCGTTATTGTCCGGTGCGACACGACGCTACGCCCGGCCCCTGGAGCCCCTGGAGCCCCTGGAGCCCCTGGAGCCCCTGGAGCCCCTGGAGCCCCTGGAGTCCTGGAGCCCCTGGAGCCCCTGGAGCCCCTGGAGCCCCTGGAGCCCCTGGAGCCCCTGGAGCCCCTGGAGCCCCTGGAGCCCCTGGAGCCCCTGGAGCCCCTGGAGCCCCTGGCCTGGACCTGACCGCGCCTGAACAAAGCCACATCGTTATTCCCGTGACCTTGTGCCACACAAAGCTCGGCAGGGAGCGGGGCTAGGCTGCCCAGGCCGGGCCGGGCCGGGCGCGCTTTGAACGGGACACCGCGGCACTGTGCCGCGCCGCACGGAGCAAACCTGTCGCCCTGCCGCCGAGGAGAAGAAGAACGCCCTGGCAGTGATTGGAAGGCACAACGATAATGATGCCGGTGGGGAAGGGGAGTGGAAGCAGGGAGAGAGGGCCCGGCCCGGCCCGGCCCGGCCGGGGCAAAAGGAAAGGGATGGGTGCAGAGGGGGGCGGAGCAAAAAGCCAAAGGGGAATCCCTTAAGGTGAACTGTTGTTTTAAAGGATAAGCCAGAGGATCTGCGAGTCAATGAGGGCATTAGGAGCCGCGGGGCCGCGGGGCGGGGCGGGGCGGGGCGGGGCGGGGCCGCACGGCTGGGCTTGGCCGGGTACGACCGAGAAAGGGCGCGGCTGCATCTCGGAGCGCCATTATTTTGGTCAAGGTCAGCCAGAGATTCGGAGCAACAGACTGCCTGGCCGTGGAGAGGGCGGGGCGGGGTGGGTTGGGGCGGGGCGGGGCGGGGCGGGGCGGGGTGGGGAGCCCAGTCGAAGGTCCCGATTTGTGAAACAAAAAAGGAGGCGGGTGACGCGGCCGTGGAGAGACGGAGAGGAGAAATATGGGGAGAGGGAATTGAATAAGCGGCGCACATTTGGAAGAAGCTGGGTCTCACCTCACGTCACTCGGGGCGGGGCTGGCGCTGCGAAAGAGCAGGGAGCACAGAGGCCGCGATGAAGGCGGAGAGACTGCAGCAGAGGATAAGAATGGGGCAGGACAAGGACGACGGGAGGGGGACTGGGCTGGAGGAACGGGGAATAAAAAATTAGAGGGGATATTCCGAGGACAAAAGGGGTGGCGGGACGCGACGGGACGGGACGGGGCAGAAAGGGCGGCAAGGGAGCTAGGGACCAGAGAGGGAGAGAGAAAGAGAGAGAGGAGAGAGAGAGAGAGAGAGAGAGAGAGAGAGAGAGAGAGAGAGAGAGAGAGAGAGAGAGAGAGAGAGAGAGAGAGAGAGAGAGAGAGAGGGGGGGGATTGCGGGAAAGTAGAGAGGAACGGAGTGAGGGCAGGGAGACGGGAGCGCACTGCACAGTGTGCATCCACCAGGCGCATTTGATTTCTGCAGCATTCACCATACGGGTTCCGGAACTTCTTTTCACTCCTTTCTTTTCAAAACAGCCCGAGCCGCTCTGCAACATTTCTCCCGGGCGTCACGTCGCGCCAGGCCCGCACCGCGCCGCGCAGGGCCGGGCCAGCGGCCGCTCTGGCGGGACGAGATTTCATTTAAGACCTCCCTCGATCCGTTTTTCCAGGGCGGGCGCCGCTGGTGCCGAGCCTGATGGCGGAAGGAAAGTCGTTCCGGACTGCAAAACAAAAGGCCGCGCATACAAACCAGAGCGGCCGAGCCGAGCCGAGCCGAGCCGAGCCGAGCCGAGCCGAGCCGAGCCGAGCCGAGCCGAGCCGAGCCGAGGCGAACCGGGCCGAGCCGAGCCGAGCCGAGCCGAGCCGCGTCGCGAGCACCCATTTCACTGGGCTAGCTACCCAGCCCAGCGGCCCCGGCCCGGCCCGGCCCGAAGCCGACCCATGGTTCTCTGCCGAACTCTGCAGAAGGTCCGCACCTCCTCACCCGCCTTCCCTCTCCATACCCCAGCCTCTCCTCTACTTTCTCCCTTCAGGCAGTCAGAATGGTAGCAGAATGTCCCCCCCCCCTCTCCTCCCTCTCTCTGCGTGCAGCGCATAGACTTTCTCTCCACGTCCGCCGCGGAACAACAACAACGGCATCAACGAACAACGACGAAAACAAAAACAAACAAACAATACGCGATATCCAGAAATGATTTGGCTGCAGGCGAGCGGAGGGACCCCCTGCTAGAGCAAACACACGAGATTACCATCAGTCTGCGGGCTAATCTGCATGCGGACCAGCCAGTCCGGTCCGACAGTACAGCCCGGGCTGAGCCCGCAGCAGCTGTGACGGCCAGCGCGCCCGCCGGGGACGCCTCCCGCCCGGCCGGCCGGCGAGTAAACAACCCAAGAACACCCCGGCCCGGGCCGGCGGCGCGACCCGAGGGGTACCTCACTTCCTCCAATCATTGTACGTCTTTCGTCCCAATCATTTCACCGGAAAAACAAGGGTGCTAAGCTGCGCCTTTCCTGGGGCGCTAAAATCAAGTGCTAAATTTAGTGCCTTTCCTGGGGCACTAAATCTTAGTGCCTTTGCAAAGGCACTAAATTTGTATGGAGTATACGCAGCTGGTCAGCTAAAGGTGCTGAGTCCTACCTTTAAAAGGCACTAACAAAATGTAGTGCCTTTCCTGGGGCACTAAACTTTAGTGCCTTTCATGGGGCACTTTAGTGCCTTTTAAAGGTAGGACTTAGCACCTTTGTTTTTCCAGTGTTCCCAATCTCAGTCAAATCACATAATTTCACGACTAAAATGCACTTTTCACACTTTTAACACATTAAAATAGCAAAAAACTCGCTTCGCTGATGACAGTTTTATAGGTTTCTTTGAAGTTTGGTAAAATTTTACTTCCAATCACAACCCAACTCTCCAATCATTGTACAAATATATAAAGAGTGAGGGACCCCTCGGCGCGACCCGGGCCGCCTCCACGACGAGGAGGCAGCAGGGTAGGCTAGCTCACCTGTTGCCCGTGCAGGAAGTGGCGGCCGGCGACGGCGCAGGGCGCGGGGTTCTCGGACGGCGTGCCGGCGGGCGTGAGGTGCACGCGGCTGCCCGTGCGCGCGTACGACTCGCCCGCGGGGCGCGCCGCGCCCGCCGCCCTGCCCGCCTGCTTGGAGCTGCTGCTGTACACGCGCTCCAGGCGCGCCGTGGTGGGCCGCCCGCCCTGCTGCGCCTGCTGCGCCTGCTGCGCCTGCTGCGCCTGCTGCGCCTGCTGCGCCTGCTGCGCCTGCCCGGGCGAGGCGCGCCCGTCCAGCAGGGACATCTCCAGCCCCCCGACGATGGCGGACGTCGGCGCTGCAACAGACAACGAGACAAGTTAGGAGCGGAGCGGAGGGGGAGGTGGAGCGACGACCAGCAATTCTTTTCTCCCCGGGGACGCCTGCCTGGACTCCCAGGCCGACCGGCCGGCCGCTGTAGCTTGTTAGAGTGGCGCTGGGGAAGGGAGGGGGAGGGCGCCGCCGGGGGCACACTTTGGCGCGACTTGGATGAGGAGCGTTGGGGCGGGGCGGGGCGGGGCGGGGCGGGGCGGGGCGGGGCGGGGGGGGCGGGGATGCGAGAGGGTGTTGGGGGGAGGGTCACATCCGGTGACAGGACGTGGAAGTACCGGACACCTCCGACTTCCGGTCCGCCGGGGCGACTGCAGTCCTGCCCAAGGGGGGGGGGGGGGCTTGGGAGGGGGACACGTCTCTCTTGACGCCGTTCTGCTCCGGCACGGCGAGGCGGGGCGAGGCGGGGCGAGGCGGGCGGGGCAGCGGCCGCCGCGAGCAGAAGAAAAGAAGTGTCGGTGAAGCGGCGACGTCTAATTGGGCCAATAAAGACGAGGGTGGTGTGGCTCCGGTGGCGGAGGGAGCGGAGGTGGTAGGAGACGTTTGTGTGGCGGCAGTCCGGCGGGCCGGGGGGGCGGGGCGGGGCGGGGCGGCGGGCGCCCCACCACACCGCTGCTGCTTTTACATATGACAAGTGACATTTTCATTTTCCGGCTCCCTCACTGAATAGCGTTGATGATAACTAGGTCGGTGCGGCGCGACGCGCCTGGCAACGGAAGACAGATTGGAGAGCATGCGCACTGCCGACACACACACATACACACACACACACACACATCCACACTTTCAGAATAGATACACACACAGGCGCTGCGATGAGGGGGACGGGGCGGAGCGCGAACGCGTAGGATGATAAAATGGGTTGGCGGAGAGAGAATCAGAGAGAAGAAAGAACAAACGTCAGCGAGATTGTGCCACCCCTCCCACTCCAGTCAAATCCGCATACTACACAACACCACTATTCGTGGCTACGAAATTTAATCAATGTCGAGTGTAGTGAACGGGCGGGACGAGTCGCATTGGAAAGACTGACGATTGTGTGTGTGTTTGTGTGTGTGTGTGTAGAGGGGGGGGGGGGATGGTCTCGGTTCACAGTGGTAACACCGAGGGGTACCTCACTCTTTAGATGGGTGTACATTGATTAGGCGGTCATTTTGCGATTGGAAGCATAAGATTTTATTAAACAAAACTATACATTTTTTAACTAGCTTTTCGATTTTTTGCAATTTTGAGGGGTTGAAATGGTATATTTGTCATAAAATTATGCGAGTGTATTGTTAATGAAAAATGATTGGAACGCAGGGCGTATACAGAAAGTGAGTGAGTAGCCCCCAGGTAAAACAGCGCAAGTCAGTACTCTGCAAATCTAACTGTTGTACTACATTACAGTTTAAACTGCAAAACGTTTTAGTCTTGGAGTTTAAACTGTTGAAGTACATGCCAATTTAAACAGCAAGACTAGAGTTTTTCAGTTCAAACTGTCATGTAGTACAACAGTTTGATTTGCAGTATGCTTACTTTCAGTAGGCTTTTTGTGATAACACATTGAGTGCGACATGACCTATAGCCACGCTCTCGTGCTAAATAAATGAAAAGGGATAAAAACACCTCAAACAGGAAGTGTGAGTTGGTTGACTTAACAGGAATCATTCTCGAAGCGAGGGCGCTAACCGCTCCCCTCTATCGTTGGCTGGGCACTAAACTTGTCTATCCCCGCCGAGAAGAAAAAGATTTGCGTCTGGGGGCCACAAAGAGCAAAGAGCGGTATAATAAAGGCCTTAAAATTGTTGGGTGTCAAGGGTCGCAGAAAGAACTTGACAACGACAAGTAGAGGACAGTAAAACACTATCTGAAACAAACTGTGTAGAAAATGTGTGAAACGTGTGAAATAAATCGTCTGAAATAAATCGTTTGAAATAAATCGTCGTGGAAGTAATAATGGCCGTCTGATTTCAGTCGCGCTGCGCTGCGCCCTCTGCGGCCTCTATCGGCTTATTGTCCGCTTGCAGAGCCGCGGCGCTCGCATGGCCAGCCTATTTCTGAGACAGAGAGAGAGAGAGAGAGAGAGAGAGAGAGAGAGAGAGAGAGAGAGAGAGAGAGATCCAACAGCCAGTCCCTGCGTCCCTTCAACATCTGAGAAATTCAATAAAGATGGCTTTGCTTGTGGCGGCTGCCGGATCAGGAAGGCTGGAGGGAGGGGAGTGGGTAGGAGGGTGCCTCTCCCCCACCACAACCCTTTCGCAAGGGAGATAGACTATGGGGGAGCGGGTAGGGTAGGGGTGGAGGGTAGCGGGCGGTGGGGGGAAGGGAGCCAGAGAGGAAGACCAGATCTGACATTGATAGCTTCCCCCGGCCCTATTCCCACCACATAGACACACACGCAGCTACCCCGGCCCGGCCCGGCCCCGGCCCGGCCCCCCGGCCCTCACGAGGAGGCGCTGTCTCCCGCTCAGACCCTCGCCTGCCTTCGAGACATATAAAGGAGCTGCCATAACCTTCGAAAGGTCGGTCGGTCGCAGGGACTAGTGCGAGCGGGACACAACGCAAACACGTACACACGCACCCACGCGCGGTCGCGCGCGCGCGCACACACACACACACACACGTGCGCGCGCGCAGGCAGACGAGCAACGGCCGTACACCCCCTTCACAGATCTGCCGTGCCGCATACAGCACAGGGGCGGGCGGTGTGGCGAGGTGCACCGCGTTTGCAGGAGGCACCCTCCAGCCTGCCCTCCTATGCCCGCCCCGCCCCGCCCCGCCCGGCCCGGCCCGGCCCGGCCCGGCCCGGCGGCTTGCCCTGCGATGCGCTGCGCTGGGCTGCGCTGGGCTCGTCTTCGCCGAGCACACACTAAATTGCTTCCTCCCCCTCCCTTACCCCCCCCCCCTCTCCCTGCCCTGCGGCGCCGCACCTCCGAAGTAGACCATGCCCCGGCTGGCTCCGGGTAAACGTGTTCCGCTAGAGAGCCTCCCCCTCCCCAACCCTTCCACGATCCGATCACCTCGCCAAATATTTTCAAGCCTACCGACCGAGAGAGAGAGAGAGAGAGAGAGAGAGAGAGAGAGAGAGAGAGAGAGAGAGAGAGAGGTGCGACGGGACGGGGCGAGGCGGCAGGCACCCGACAAGCCAATATCACCCACCGCAGCGCAGCGCACAGGCGCGACGCGACACTCAGGCGGCCGGGAGAGATAGGGGAGGGAAATGAAGAAGAAGAAGAAGAAGAAGAAGAAGAAGAAGAAGAAGAAGAAGAAGAAGAAGAAGAAGAAGAAGAAGAAGAAGAAGAAGAAGCCATGGCGCCCAAGTTTGACACGCTTGATTTGGCTCGCAACACGCACCGCGCGTATCTTACACCGCGGCGTGGTGGAGATACCCCCTGTCCCCAGCCCCAGGTAGCCTGTTCACCACGTACGGTACCTCCCCCCCCCCCTCCAGTAACCAACGGCTCCCCTCAAGCCTCGGGTGGTATCGATTGCGAAGCTGTTTGCGGAGGTGTCGGCTCGCCACAGGGAGACGCTCCGCACCGTGGGTGATTGAGTCGAGTCGAGAGCTGAGAGAAATTAGAGAGGAGGAAACGCCCGAGGGGGTATTCACTCTTATAATGTGTGACCCGACTATTACGTTAATTACGCTGCATTACACCTATAAGGCATACTCGAGTCTCTGCGCAGGGCTCCATGGTAAAAACATTGCCTGATTATTTGAGGTAAAAGGGAAAACTTTAAGGAACTTCCATAGTTCGATGGAACCTCCTCAAAATTTGAGGATGTCTCTTCAAAACTTAAGGGAAATTCAAACATTTTTTGAGGAGACTTCCTCAAAACTTGAGGAGGTTCCCTCAAATTATGGCAGTTCCTCAAAGTTTTCCCTATTTCCTCAAAAAAGCAGACATCATTTTTACCGTGTTTGTGAACAGGGGCCTTTGTGGACAACGAGTTGCACGTACAGACATACAGGGAGAAGGGAAATGTGAGGAACACCGTTAAAAGTTGTCGTAAATTTACGACAAAATTTGTCAAGAATGGCTCGTACTACTCAGCAAACAAATGTCTTATATTTTTACGACAAATTGCATCATGAATAATTCGTTATTTTACGACCCATATTCATAATATAATGTGTTACGAGGAGCTTGTTTTTACAGGAAGGATCGGTTTGTATTTTTACGAGATATTAGAACACGAATGGCCCGTTGTTTTACAGAACACTCATATTTGAAGAAATAAGTCGTATTTCTTTAAGAAAATTTTGAGCCAATTTGTGCATAATTCAAACAATATATGAAATGGGAAAGGTTCATGGATCATTCGTAAATTTAAGAGCCATTTATGTGTATAATTTACGAGCCAATCATGTATACAATTTTCCAGTAAGTAATTCGTCATTTGACGACAAAAGTTTTGTCAGTGAATGAAAACCAAACTGGTGGCGGCCTTGGTGCCCATGAGTACATGTCACGTGATACCCTCGGCGTCTGTCTCACGTCACGTGTCGACCGGTGCGCGGATACAGGAGGAAGCAGCGGGCCGCGCCGGGCCGGGCGGGGAGAAAACGAGAATAAGCTCAGAGAAAAGAGGAGGGAAAAAAAAAAGAGTTCACGCGCGCAGATCATGGTTTTCGTTACAGGCGCCTATAACCCCCTCCTATGCGGCATGAGCAGCAGGGTAGCGGCGCGGGGCGGGGCGGGGCGGGGCGGGGCGGGGCGGGGCGGGGCGGGGCGGGGCGGGGCGGCGGTGCCAACCCATCCCCTCATCCCCTTCCGGCAGCAGCTATAGCTGAATTCAATTGGAATCTTCATCGGCTGTGCCCTGCTGTGCCCTGCTGGGCCCGTGGCTGTGCCCTCGGCTGCACTGGTAAAACAAATGTGCAGTTTTTGCACACTACGTGTCGAGTCGATGACTTTGCACACTTTCTGGTGTAGAGACAAACTAGACATCACGTAATGTCTACTTGCTAAACGTTTCGTAACGTGCACACAAGTGCACACTTGGACCCACACGCCAGGCATATTGTTTTCTATGGGATACTTCGAGAGACTGCACACCACATGGTGTGCAGTTGACTAAACGTTTCGACAAATGTAGAACAAGTGCACACCAGTTGACGTTTGGATCAGATCGACACCACCAAGAAGTGTTTAGTTTATGCACATTTGAAACTAAACACCAATTGATGTGCAGAAGTAGGCATTTGTTTTCCCAGTGTGCGCCCGGCTGTGCCTGGCGGGCTGTAACCTCGCTGCTGGGGTTGGGTCCAGCCTACTGGGGGTCATGGTAATTGGACGGGGCGAGCAACGAGAAGTCAGCGCAGCACCCAGCGGGCCATAGCGGTGCGGGGCGCACCTGAGGATTTATCGGACTTACATTTCAATCAGACCGAGAGAGGTGGGGGTGGGGTAGGGTCGGGTGGGGCCGGCAAGGCGTCCTCCGTTATAGTGTTTCGTGGGTTTGCCTCTCCTATTGGCTTTAGCAGAAGCGAGTACTCACCCACCGCCGATCTGCTATCTGTGCCCATTGGACAGAGACAGAGACCCCCGCCCTACCCCACCCCACCGCGCCCCGCCCCGCCCCGCCCCGGCTTCGCCCCGCACCCGCCTCACTCGCGTCAATCTCTGTGAAGTATGATCGAAAAGGAAGGAAGGAGCGCGAGGCGAGTGTGGGGGACGTGGAGAGAAGAAGAGAGAATGCGAAAAGCTGATCCGGTAATCCTCGCCAGAAGACGGGCGCCTCCCCCCCCCCCCCCCCGCCCCACCCCACGCCGCCTCGCCGGCCCAGGCAACCCAGCAGCTGTATTTATCACTGCAAATGCAAGAGTGAGATGTCTGATCTAAATAGAGCGAGATTTTTTTTCCCAGTAATTCGGCAAAACGGACGAAATTTTAGCTCAAAAGGCCATTTACTCGTCGAAACACCCTCAAAGAAACCAAAAAAGTTTTTTGAAAAATGTTATTTTTTCCATTAATATAAGCCTTTTTTTTTCCAATTTTGTCAGGTTGGGTTGCTTAGCCAACCTTAACGTGACCGAATGAAGGAAACGGCACGTGCCGCACGCCCACTGTGAAAAATGTCTTCGTAAATTTACAACATGTTTTCTAATCACGATTTACAAAATATGTTGTAAATTCACGACCGCCCATTCTTGCTCGTCAACGAAATCTAAGTCGATATAAAGTACATACTTGTAATTTTACAATTTCAAGTTGTAATTCTACAACATTTATCATGGTAAATTTTCCTGTAACCTTTGCAAGTATTTTTTACAGTGCCAGGAGGACGCGCAATGCCATCAATGCTTTACGCAGCTTTAACGTGAGTTTAACTTATTGTACTAGGTGTAGGGGTGAGGGTGGAGCTTTCGGAACGGTTTTACGAAAAAGCGAGGTTGTAGGAGTTGTCAAAGAAGTCCCTCCCTTACACTCCGCGCCGTGCGTCGGCGTGCCGGCCAGTGCCGTGGGGTTGGGCAGGGGGCTTGGCCGGGGCGTCGAGCCTCAAGTTCTCTTCCAGGAAGCACAGCAAGTGTTGGCACTGTCCCGCCCCCCCCCCCCCCCCCGGTCTCCTCTCTTCCCCCAGCCTCCAGCCGGCACGTGGAGACACTACAAACGAACCGAGCGGAGCGGAGCGCCCGACGGCCCGGGGGCGGCAGCGCGAGGACACCCCAGCCGAGCGGGTTGCCTATCCCGCGCTCCACAGGCGCTCCCCTCGCCTCCCCAGTCTCGCAGATTTCGAGGCGCTGGAGAAAGTTAACGTGGCCTAGCTCTTTCCTTCATTTTACTGCGGAACGACTGCAGACAGTACACACCGAACGCAAAAATCGTACACCTCCGAGAGATTTAATTTTCGTACGACTACAATTTTTTTGTGAGCGCGCAAAGTGCTCGTAGGAGTCGGTCATGAAATATTTTCGCGCGGAGCCGTCACTGTCGAGATGAGGAGGGACGGGGTGATCAGAGAGGGGAGTACAGAAAAAAAAACACTCAGGGAGGGATGGACGCAGGAGAGAGAGAGAGAGAGAGAGAGAGAGAGAGAGAGAGAGAGAGAGAGAGAGAGAGAGAGAGAGAGGAGAGAAGGGGTTGCGAGCTGACAGCACAGGGTCAGCCATGACAAGAGACAAGGGGATTGGGAAGACCGAGCGAGAACGCCCTGGAAAGCAAAAGCCCGTTTCCTCGTTTGTAGCCTTGTAGATTGAACAGTTTCGCTGCTGGAAGGGGCGGGGTGGGTGCTGTGGGAGGGTCTGGAGAGCGTGGAGGATGAGATAGAGCGAGAGAGGGAGGAAGAGAGAGGTACTCGCCTGCCCTACTGCTACTCGTCACTAGTTCTTCTTGCCCGTACTCTCTGTGGTAGCGCGGTGGCGGCGGCTCTGTCATCAGACCTGCGAAAGCAGCTCTTGCACTTGCAACTGCTTGTTCCAAAAACTTCCTGTTTTCTCCTGATTCTCCGTTTGCTATCCTCTACGCGCTACCTCCCTTTTCCTTCTCTCGGGCGGTACACAGAAAAATATGTTTTTCGTGACACTGGAACTGCTGGAGAAATGTTTCTCATCAAAAAAGTGAAACAAAATTAAAGTTAGTAGGAAATTTAGAGCGATGTCTGTTTTCGCCCCTTTGGCTTTTGAAAGATGGTTTTAGAACATCGATACAAACAAAAATTTTGAGACATCGCTTCTTGAGAGGGACTTTCGTCATTGGAACGAGCGACCTCCTATTAATGCCGTATAGCCTAGCAGGCGTCGCATCACAGGGTATGGCGTATATTGAGGTCACATTACGTGGTGTAACCAATAAACTGCTCACACCAAATGACGTGAAGCATGTCACTAGTACAGTTTGAGCCGAGGGGTCTATCACTTCGTTCAGGAGCGTACACACGACGCTTACCGATTACCAGTGATTACCAACAGTTCTCAGTTAATTTATTTGAGGAAACTTTGAACTTTATGTCATTTGTTGCATAATGAGGGAAAGCCCAAAACAGCATGAAAAACAACGAAAAGAGGAATTTCGGGATTACCGGACAAAGTGTATACTCATGATTACCAGAGTGGTGGACCCCTCCGGCCTGAGCCGCGCGCCAGGAGGACGCGGATGCCGCCTGGAGACACCTGGAGGAAGACGCCACGTGGCCCCTTTGCCTTTACCCTATTTCTTCTGCGCCATGCGCCGCCACGCCGCGCGCGCCGTACCACTCTGCAAAGTTTCGATGGGCCATGCACGCCTTTACAGCTCCACTCTAGGGCCCTGGCCGGCCGGGCCCCACTGGAAGACTACAGATCCGCTCTCAGGGGCCCCGGCGCGGCCCGGCTCCGCCCTGCCCCGCCCAGCCCCGCCCAGCCCCGCCCCGCCCCGCCGGACCCCGCTCCTCGCACTGGGACTCTTATGCTGATTGAAACCATGGCTTCCGCCCAGCGTGGCTTCGACCCACCCCTTGCGGCCCCGTGCGGCCCCGGCTGGCCCGCCTGCCGGTTAGACGGTCCAATACTTCCTCCTCCCTCCCTCCCCCTCTCCTCCCCTCTCTCGTAGAAAAAGACAAAAGAGCGGGAAGAGAGGAGAGCGGCGCAGCACCAACACTCAGCTGTGCGCTTCCGCGGCAAAACCGCGCACTTTTAAATTACATTCTTGTCGAGGGCCGCACTCTGGTACAAGTTGATAAAAATAAAATAAATATACGTAAATTATTTGCGCAGAGCGACATGAGCACTCGCCATAGACCAATCTGTTTCAGTTGGGAGACTCAAGTGGCCTGCGGTAGACGAGGTGGGAGGTGGGTACAGGGGTCACGTGAGCTATCCCACACTGTGCAAAATATTCCTAGATATACGGGAAAATTTTCCACAAGGTGCTGTCGTAAAATTACAATCACAGATCGTAAATTTACAAACACTTTCCTATCGACTTGAAATTCAGTGACGACCATAATTGGACTGTCGTAAATTTACAAAATATTTCGTAAATCGAATTTACAAAATTTATCGTAAATTTACGAGGGTATTTTTCACAGTGCATGGGGTTCTGCGAAGTGTAGACTTCCTAGAGAAGCTGGAAGGAGGGAGGGCCTAGTCGGTGCAGCAGGTGCAAGCAGCCGGGGAGAGAGGGAGACAGAGAGATGGCGGGCAGAGAGAGAGAGAGAGAGAGAGAGAGAGAGAGAGAGAGAGAGAGAGAGAGAGAGAGGGAGCGCGCACCCACCCGCACGTTCTGAGACATCATAAATCATTTATTTAGTCAGCAGCGTAGGGGAAACTATAGACTACGTATACCAAGAAACCTGTGCGCAGCCGCCAGGTCGCTTCTCACGAAAGATTGAATTTTCATGGCGCGCAAGTCAGTCGTTTATCGTAGGTGTGTGTGTGTGTTTGTGTGTGTGTGTGTGTGTGTGTGTGTGTGTTTGTGTGTGTGTGTGTGTGTGTGTGTGTGTGTGTGTGTGTGTGTGTGCTTGGGCGGCTGGAGTGGAGGATGATAACGTAGTAGGGGGGCTGGGAGGTAGTGCGGGACGGGACAGACCCCCGAGGGACCCTCCTGGTGCGCCCTAGGTTTAGCTGGGGGTGGGGTTAGGGAGGGGCCCCGTAGGGCCACCCGTTTAACACCAGATAGGGCAGATCAAGGACCCAGTTCGAGCTGTCCAGGGCGCGCTGTTTAACTGAATCGCCATGTGACGATCAATATTGCTACGAATTGGTCGTCACAAGGACTGAGGTGAAACAGTCGTCACTTCGCGTGCATCATTCGTCACACTGTAAACCATTTGTCATTAAACATCAGAAAATGAACTAATTACATCACTACGTATTTTCTCACTCCCTGAGACGAACCTTTCAAGAGTAAAATTTAGCTCCGACTTTTACGTAATGACGACTTAAAATTTTACAGAGCACTTGGTTAAACATTCCGTAGCTTATTATGGTAACGGTGACGGAGCGCAACGCTGTATTTTATTGAGTAGTCTGTACCTCGGTCCGTTTTCCCGAAATACGGAGGGAAACCGTGGTTGAAAGTTACGGGCGATTTGTTTAAGTATGGAAAGTTCCGTAAAAATTTTTCATTACAAGTACTGTAGGAGAAGGCAAATACAAAATACGTAACTTTTGCGTGCGGGCCGGCTCGTATTTTGAAAGAACGTAAATGTCCGCGTAGACCGATTACAGTCGTTGCGTTTATACTTGAAAGTACAATTCAAACCGGCTAAAAAAACTTCCGGGCCAAACCGTCAAAATTTGCGTTGTAATTTTCAAAAGTGTAGAGTGAAGTTTTTAACAAAACTTTTGGCTTGTCTCGCGACTAGTTTAGTAATGGCAAAGGGACGCAGGGAGGAAACGGCGAGGTCACATACACACACACACACACACATCTTGCCCGTTAATTTCACGCATACTAATTAAACTGCTAACCTCGGCAGCAGCCAGCTCGCAGTGCGTACAGCGGCGCAGCGGCGCGGCCCTGTAACCCCGACCAAACCCTGCCTGCACATGTGTAAGGGCTCGGCACGACCCAGCCCAGCCCAGCGCGGCGCCAACCCGGTTTATACAGTTTGTGCCGAATGGGTGTGTGAGCGTGTGTGTGAGCGTGTGTGTGAGCGTGTGAGTGAGCGCGCGCGCGTGACGCACGATAGGGCCTCGGTACACGGCCCATACTCCTGCAGGTCAGGTCGATACCCAGTGATGGCTGCACGGAAGAGGCAGTCTCCGGGTTTCCCCGGCCCACCCTGGAAAAAGAGGCAATTTTCCAGCGTTGGCCTGGGAAACCTAGAGAGACTTTACAGTCTCCCTTGGGAATCCCGGACACTGCTTCTGCCGATTGGCACGCACATACAACACATGCACAGCGGCCGTCCATATATTACGTCACGCCGCGGTTTGTTTTCTTTTTCTTGGAGGGGGTGTTGGTCAAAGTGTGACGAAGGATGGAGGTTTGTCGAAGGGAGGGGGAAGGGGGAGATGGTCAATGCGAGCATGACGTCACGCGTCGTTTGTCAAAGTAAATTTCCTGCGACCGAGCTGTGTGCGCTTCTTTTGAAAGTTAAACACCTTTTATCGTTGAAACGAACATTTCCTGACTTTTTGCTTATTTTTCTGAAAAAGTGACGTCTAAGGGGAAGAGGAGGGGAGAGGAGTATTTTGGCTGCATGCGACGTGTGGGTGCGATTATTTTTTCTTTTAAGGGGGGAGGGGAGGGACGGGGTCAAAATCATCCACAAATAAAGCATGACGTGGTATATGAACGGAGTCTCACCGCACGACCCCTCAACAAGAGACCCCGTGCCTCTCCATTAGGACTCAAGACCTTGAGCAGGCGTGCGCCGCCCTAACCTGCGCCCCGCCCCCGCCCCGCCCCGCCCCGCCCCGCTGTTTGTCTTGTTTTATTTCTCCCCTATTCTCTCTCCCGCCCGCTGCTCCACACGGCGGTGTATTAACAATTCACATGACCCTGCTGCTGCTCCACTAGTTCGAGTTTCTCTGCCGCCCCGCCCCGCCCCGCCCCGCCCCGCCCCCGCCAGGCTGGCGGGTTTTAGGGGTCATGCAGATTTCCGTACCGTCGCAGGTGTTGCCTCGACTGACGGGGCACGGCGTGGCGCGGCGCGGCGCGGCGTGGCGGGGTGAAGTACTGGGCAGTTAGCCAGGTGGCCAGGTGGATAGCCCCATCCCCTTCTCTTCGCCAAACGCGTTTGAAAACAGCTGCCAAACTCTATCCGCGCCCGCCGCGCCGGCCGCCCCGCACGCGGAAGAGAGAAAGAGTCAAGGGCAGGCGGACGGGCGGGGCCGGGCGCAGGGCGAAAGGGAATTTATGAAACGCACATCGCACACAGGTCGGACTCGGAAGCCATTTGCTGGCTTTACTTCCTTTTTCTCTCTTCCTACTAGGTTAGGGAGGCATGATACAGCTGAAATGTGTGCCAAATGATTCACCAGGCACAGCGCCTAACGAGTAGGCAGTGCGCGGCCCACAGCCCACCAGCACACCGGCCAGTCTACACTGTTAAAAAATGTCTTGTAAATTAACAAGAAAAATCTTGTTAATTTTTATAGCAAGACATTTCGTTTTGAAACAAGTATCTTGTAGCATTACAAATTTTTTGTTTTGGCAAACGAGAAAAAAAAATTAAGTTGTTGAAATTTTTTGTCCCTTTTTGTTTCAAAAAATATTATTTTTCGATCATGCTTATCAAAAAAGGAGTTCTATTACAAAAGGGCTTGTTTCAAAACGAAGCGTTTTGCTATAAAAATTAACAAGATTTTCCTTGTTTAGTTACAACACAGCGCTACTTAGTCGTTGCTACAAGCAATGCAAAACGAAGTTTTGTAAGGCATTTCACGAAAACAAATTTTCGTTTCCAAACAAGAGTCTCATCATACCGAATGTCACCAGGTGACAAACTTTTTTAACAGTGTAACACCCATACTATATTTTCTAGCAAGGAGCGTTACGTACGCGCCCTGAGCTGACTGCCTGCGGTGCCTGCGACTGGCGGTCGTACGACAATAAGAACCCGACCCACAAGTACGCCGGGCCGGCTGGCAGGCGAGCAGGGCGACGAGGGGAGAGGGGGTACCCGGCGTGGCAGATAATACCCAAGGCGAACTCTCCCGTCCCCGGATGCCCAGCCCCGCCCCGCCCAGCTCAGCACGACTATTCCGATAAATTCGCGTCCACGATGTGCCGTTTTTTTTTGCACCGCTCGCCTCCCCGCCTCCCCTGCCATTCTCTCCTTTTCCTTCCCAAGTATAAACACGGCAGCCACAACTCATCTTTGCCCCGCCTGTGTTGTCCGTAGCGCCCAGGTTGGCGCCTCCTAGGACGCTCTCTCTCTCTCTCTCTCTCTCTCTCTCTCTCTCTCTCTCTCTCTCTCTCTCTCCTATCCCACTCTCTCTCCCTCCTGCGGACTCCTGCCCACTCTCCTAAGGCCTGGAGCCCGCCCTCATTACGCTTCCAGGTCCGGTCCACATTGCAGGTGTACTGCAAACTTTTCGCAAAGTTTTGCTGAGTGAACGGCTTCAATACTTTACGTGAGCTGAGCGGGGCGGGGCGGAGCGGGGCGGGGCGGGGCGGAGCCGAGTGGGCAGTGCGCACAACTGACAGCCAGGCCTGCAGCCCACCTGCACCAAAACACTGTGTAGTGTGGCGGGCGGGGGCGGGCCGGGCCGGCAGCAGAGGCAGAAGCAGAAGGAGAGAGAGAGAAGTGAGGGCAGCGGACTTATATTGGTTTTGACGCGTTTTCCCCTGAGTTCGCGTCTTAGCGGGCGAAGAGAGACGAAGAAGGGAAGTGCTCGCAGGGTTGTGGGGGGGGTGAAGAGGAGAGGCAGTGGAGGCAGCAGGACGTCTAGGAAGTTGGGCTCTTATTGTTTTGTGATACCATTCCGGGCCGCTCCGACGCGCATCGCGCACTCTCGGTGGCTAGCCCTACCTCACCCCGCCCTGCCCCGCCAGCGACAGCGCCGTTACACCGCCAACATTTGTCCCGCAGGTCGGGTCGGAGTCCTCCGTGCGAGAGAGACTAGAGCACAGCACAGAGAAGAGGGCCCCATCCTCTCTTCTCGTCACATGCCACGTTCTGTCTGTGACGTGCTCTCTCTCTCTCTCTCTCTCTCTCTCTCTCACGTCAACATTAAGGCAAAGATTGCAACATATTCGTGGGGTCCGCAACTGTGGTCTGCAGGTGTACACAGAGGTTGTATTATGGGCAATTGTGGGCTTCCTTCCGATAATTTCCTTCGGTCTTCCCGAATTCCGCTTGTTTATTTGAGTGTATTTTGGTTTCCTGGGCTTTTCCGAGCTTTTCTAAAGGCTACTTGCAAGTTGTCTGTGGTTTTCCTTCATTTTCATTGGTCTTCCCTTGAATTTTTTCCGTCTTCCCTCGGGTTTCTCGGTCTACACCCACAATAAGTCACACTGAGAGAAAAGACTTGCTGTTCTAGCAAATCTTGTCGCAAATATAGCGCCTGAGACTTTTTATTGCTGCCCTAGCAAAAGAATTGCTGCGACATAGCAAACTGTAAAGCCGCGACTGTTTGTTAAGCCAGCAATATTATTGCTGTCCTAGCAAAATAAAAAAAAAAAAATGTAGGCGCTATACTTGTAAAGAGGTTTGCTAGAACAGCAAGTAGTCTTTTCTCTCCGTGCAGCTCGGTGCCTTGACAGTGCGGAGCCCTGGCAGCAACTTTGCACTGCAGTACTCTGAGGCTCAGCTGCAGCGGCTGGACGGGACGGCGCGGGACGGGCGGCTCTGCACCGCGGCTGTTTGTTCGCATCGATAATGCGCGGCAAACACTGGGCGGGGCGGGGCGGGGCGGGGCGGGGCGGGGCGGGGCGGGGCGGGGCGGTGTGCAGGATGGGGGTGGGGAGGGACGCGTGGGGACGGGGCTGTGTCGTGTTGTGTCCTCACCCCTCCAACAAGCGCGTCCACCTGGCGGTGCCGCGCCGCCGTGCTGGTGGTGCCCCGCCCCGCCCCGCGCGGGGACCACGGCCACCCCCTCCACGCCTGCATCACATAGTCCAGGCCACGCGAGCTTACCGCCGCACTGCTGCTGCGGCTGAGTTTTTGAAACAGTTGGGGGGGAAGCGGGAAGCGCGGAGAGAGAGAGAGAGAGAGAGAGAGAGAGAGAGAGAGAGAGAGAGAGAGAGAGAGAGAGAGAGAGAGAGAGAGAGAGACGGGGATGAACCTGCTGCCGCAATAGCTCGGATTTGAAGCGCCACATGACGCGTGCGCGCGCATGAGTGTGTGTGTGTGTGTGTGTGTGTGTGTGTGTGTGTGTGTGTTGCGACCGCCCCACCCCGCCCTCGCTGCGCGGAGTGGGCAGGCAGGATCGAGGACTGGGCCGCTCTGGAGGGATCTGGGGCCTGACGAGCCCGCCCCGCTCGGAGCGAGCGCATCGAGTTGTTGATTAGGCCCCGCCCCGCCCCGCCCCGCCCCGCCCCGCCCCTGGTCGCTAAGTAAGCTTGTTGATTCATTAGCAGCGGCCGAGACTTTCCCGTCGATTCAGCCGAGCTGGCCTCCGATAGGATAGGATAGGATACGATAGGGTGAGGGAGGGGTTGGAGGGAGGGGGGGGGGACTTGGAAACACACTCCGGTGTGGTGCGGCGCGTCCCGTCCCGGCCCGCGATGTGGTTCGGAACATTCTCTCCAGCGAGGAGGTTCTCCAGCAGCGTCCAGTCCGATGTGCCCCGCCCCGCCCCGCCCCGCCCCGCCCCGCCTCGCGCAGAGCACCGCGCCAGCGCCAAAACTTGCAAGCAGCAGGGAAGCTTGCGGTGGCGCGTCGATAGCAGCCACTTTGTCCAGGTTCCTTGGCGGGGCGTTCCGCGGCAGGGCGTTCCACGGCAGGGCGTTCCACGGCAGGCCGGTGCGCACCAATCAGGGCTTAAGAGCAAACAACGCCTGACCTGCCGTGTCTCGCCAGAGAGCCTGTTTGCGCGGGGCTGCGCGGGGCTGCGCGGGGCTGGTTGGGTGTCGAGAGAGTAGGCGAGTCAAGGACGGGCGGGGCGGGCCTGCGGGACCGAGCCCAGCCCAGCCCAGCCCAGCCCAGCCTCGCTCCAGAAGGAGGAGGAGGCAAAGGGTTTGTTGGGATGGCGAAGGGCAGAAAAGGAAAGAGAAACCGAAGGGCGCCGGGCCGGGCCGCGGCTCCGATCCCAAGTCAATTTCTGTGGGGATAGCGGGTATGCGTTTTGTGGTCGCGCTCGTATAATCGCTTGTCGTGCGTGGCTCTCGCCCCGACCCAGCAGCGGGGGTGGCCTCGGGCCAACACACACACACACACACACACACACACACACACACACACACGCGCGCGCGCGCGCGCGCCGCCCCTCTGAAATCGCCTTCCACCCCATTCCCCCACCCCTTCTCTTTTGGTGCCACACCGCCAATTAAAAATTAGCTTGGCACGCTCTCAAATGATTAAAGGTGGTTCAAAGGTCTGGAGCTGCGGGAGCGCGCCCGCGCCGTCCCAGCCTATATCCTGCTCCATGTCACCCCACGTAGAGTCCACGACAACCACTTGAAAAGACCGTACAGCATTTTTCATGGACGGTCGCACGAGCGGTACGAACGAACTGTACTCAATTGTGTAGGATTATAGCTGTACTAAGGGGACTGAGCCTCTCCAACATGTTTGCAAAATTACTGTGTATCCATGGAAGGTACAGACCGCAAGCAAAAGTTACGGTTCAGACACGGTAACTAATTTACGGAGTAGACCGTAGGTACCTTGGGATTTTCTAGCACTGGATAATTTTGCATGTGTCATTAAGTCCATTATTATGTACAACAAAAGTACATTAACATTTAGTGTGTGGCGAGTCCACTGTGAGAAATGTTTGTAAAGGTTACGGGAAATTCCGAGATGTCGTAAAGTTACGATATCCATTTGTGAATCACAAATTACGAAAAATCTTGTAACTTTACGAAGATATGTTTCACAGTGTATGCAATCCCGCATTCAAGAAAAACACCTGGCACGTGGTGAGTAACGTGGATTCACGTGAACTCAATGCGTCGCATCTGGGTACAGGGTGACGTAACGTAATAAAACGCAAATAGAAACGCAGCAAAACGAAAACTTAAATTGTAACTCCACGGCGTTGTATTGAAGCGTTTCCAACTTTCTTAAAGAGTTCCTTGAGAAAACGCTGGCCAGTTTTGAAAACCACTCCAAAACGCATTGAAATTTGCAATAATTTTAATTTAAGTTTTCGTGCTATGTTCTATTGGCGTTACGTTACGTTAGCTTACGACGCCCTGTCGGCGTGGACAGGCAAAAGTTTCACATGGGGTCGGCGTCTTTCTCTGCGGCTCGACGCGAACCTCCCCTACCCCACGAGAGTCCTCCACTTCCGCCTCCTTTGGCTTTTGTGTAAGGACGAAGACGCTGCGCGCGCGCCTGTCCCAGGGAAAGAGGATCAAGAGGAGGAGGAGGAGGAGGAGAACGAGAAGGAGGAGGAGGAGGAGGAGGAGGAGGGCGAGGAGGACGAGGAGGGCGAGGAGGACGAGGAGGACGAGGAGGACGAGGAGGAGGAGGAGGACGAGGAGGAGGACGAGGAGGAGGAGGAGGAGGAGGAGGACGAGAACGAGGAGGAGGACGAGGAGGACGAGGAGGAGGACGAGAAGGACGAGGAGGACGACGACGATGAGGAGGACGAGAACGAGGAGGAGGAGGAGGACGAAGAGGGGGACGAGGAGGAGGTCCGGGGTGTATGCGGGGCGAGTAGAGGGGGCGCCGGGGGGATAGTTTTGGTGCCTCGGGCGGTTCCACACAACGCGTTATTAAGCACGGTACATTCTCACAAGACCCATCCCTTTCCCCTCCTCCTCGCTACCGCCGCCGCGCCGCGCTGAGCCGTGCTGTGCGGGCCTCACACGGGCAGGGCACACACATTCTTCGAGTGCCGTCGCCCGGCCGTGGCGGGGTGTAGCTGCGGGCCGGGTGCACATGGGAGAGGTCGGCCTCAGCCCTTCTGCCCCCTTAGCTACAAGGCCCCTGCTACCGCCTGGACGCACAAGGGCGCCGTGGGGCGTGGGGGCGTAGGGCGTGGGGGCGTAGGGCGTGGGGGCGTAGGGCGTGGGGGCGTAGGGCGTGGGGGCGTAGGGCGTAGGGCGTGGGGGCGTAGGGCGTGCACACTAAATGGGAAGGGACTTTTCATGTCTGTAGAAAGTGACATTATTCTGCACATCTTAACCAAGGACAATTTCCAATCCAGCATAGGACAAATTTGCATCTCACTAAGGGACAAAAGAAAATGTTGTCCATGACTAGGATGCAATTTTGTCAAGGGCCACCTGGTCAAGGAGGTGGGAGCTGGGGTAGACGGCAAGGAAGAGAGAAATAGAGGTGTGGGTACACCGTTTGTGAAAGAAAAGGGAAAATCGGGGTAGCGCGAGGATAGGTATGGGGGAGTGACGAAAAAAATTGGGGAAGGTTGTCGGCCCACGAGAGCTGTGGCCATGCCATCAGGCGGGACGTCGAGCGCGAAATTGCTAGAGTATCCTGGCCGCCAAATCCCCAGATCAGAATTAATTCCAAACCTCTCGACCGGCCCGGCCCGCCCCGTCCCGTCGACTCCCTTTAGCGGCCTGCCTCTGCCCTGCCGCCGAGCAGGACGAATCCTGGCGCGACCCCCACCACCCATCCCGACTAAAATCACTCAATCACACCACGGGGAAATGTCAAAGCGTTCCGCAAAGCCGCGCGGGACTTGACTCGCCGCCCCGCCGCACCCCGCCGCACCCCGCCGCGCCCCGCCGCGCCCCACTGCCACGAGGCCTGTGATTAAAACACCTCGGGCCCTGCAGCGTCCCGCGTCGCCCCGCCCCACCCCGCCACGCCCCGCCAAGTCCCGCCCCGCCCCGCCACGCCCCGCCACGCCGCGCCCCGCCACGCCCCGCCACGCCACGCCCCGCCACGCCCTGCCCCAACCTACATACACTTCCGGCCTGCCCCTGCCAGTTCTCCTGCCCCACCACGACCCCCACCCTGGCCCCACCCTCCTCGCACACCTTTGTTGTTTATTTTCTTCCTTTTTTTTTTTTTACTTTTCCTAAAGAAACCTACCTCGCCCCGGCCGCGAAAACAAAGAGCGAGCTTGCCGCTGGGAGCTCGGGGTAGACTAATCAGCTGGCAGCTCCCCCCCCCCCCCTACCCCTCCCGCCTCGCTCCGGGGACGCAGGTGTCCGTTCCCGACTGTCCAGCACGCTTCCTGCTCGCCACCATCACCCTCCTCTTTGTCCCCATTAATTAGGTAGCTTAGCGGGCCGCACCCCTCTGGAGGACCCGTAGGACGGCCGGGTCGGGTCGGAACGCCAGGCGCCAGAGGCCAAGACCACCACTGCATCTGCATCAGGATCCGGTCAATCGGAATAGCAAACTAGACTAAAATGACCACGGTCTTTACTGAAACTAACTAGTGGACTTCTGTGTGCATGCCCAGGCCGGATACAATATTAAGGTGCTGTTAGTCACAAAACGTAACTAGCTAGTAAGAAAAAGTAACTAACGAGTCACCATGTTGTATCTAGCTTAGACATGCACACAGGTGTAGAAAAAAGTCCTAAAAAAAAAGTCATACTCCGGTATCTTTACTTCACCTGGACACTTGAAACCTATACGGTCGTAGTTCGTGGAGGCTTCGTACAAGGTCGCAAGTGCTCCGAAGTCGGTTCCGAGATAAAGCGATTTGAAGATTTTGAGTTGCATTGCGGCTTATGGACGGCTGGATTTTCAAATTCGAATAACTTTTGAACCAACCAACATTTGAGAATGCGGTTTGGACTAGTCGATAGCTTTTCCTTTCCTCTATCCAAAACACTAAATAACTGAAAATTTCTAAAAACCATACTTACGACCTTCTACGGAGCATCCACCAATTGCGTCCCTGTACGGAGCCTCTCTGAAGTACGACCTTCTAAGCAGCTTCTACCAACTACGACCATATAGGTTTCAAGTGTCGACCTGCTGCCCTCGATACATGATAACCTCAAACTAAGCGAGCTCCCACAATCTCAGCGCCCGCAGCACGTCGCTTCACTCCACTCCACCCAGCCACACCCCGGCCCGCCACACCCCGCCCCGCCCCGCCCCGCCCCGCCCCGCCCGGCAGAGTGAGGCGTCGCGGTGGTGGCGGGGCGGGGCGGACGCCCTGCCGCTGCGGTGGCCAAATTTGTGGTCAAAGTTGTGACGCTCGTGCGCGGTGCCAACACGGCCGGGCCGGGCCGGGCCCCACCCCCAGCATCGGGATCTCTGTTTTGTTATCCCCAACCACCCCGTCGTCCCTAAGCCCCCCGTGTCGCCCTCCTAGCCCTCCTGCTTGTGGAAGTGAGCATCACGAGGACAGGACACCCAACTACTGTCCATCTGTCAGCGCGTAAGGGTGGCGGCGCTGCACTAAGCAGGAGCACTTGTGGTCTTCTTTAGTGGGGGGAGGGGGGAGTGAGAAAAAGTTGATTTCGCGCGAAATCGCCATGGCGCGAGTTGACACATCATTTAGGTCCCCTCTGCAAGAACCTCTTACTATTGACGGTTTCGCGTACACCTATAGTGAATTGCGTTTGCAAGCTAAGCAAAATTTTTAGCCGATTTTTAAACAATTCGTCCCACAATTTCCAACCTTTTCCCCACCTCACATACTTTTTTTTTTCGAGTCAGCACAGGAAAACACCACCGACCTGTGCCCCTGTGCTGCCCCTACCGTCGTCCTATCGGCTTCGGTGTCCGTACAGGGTGGGGTTTTTACGCCTTCCACATTTCGCCCAGACGTGTGCAGAGAACTCCCAGAGTGTCTGGCCCTGGCGAAGGGGGGATTGCGCGGCCTGCGCGGCGGTAGGACAGCAGGAGAGAGAGAGAGAGAGACAAGGGGAGAGAGAGAGAGAGAGGGAGAGAGAGAGAGAGAGAGAGAGAGAGGGGGGGGGGGGAGAAGGAGTACGATCAGGAGAGCTACGCAGGCAGCAGGCAGGCAGGCAAGTCTCTGTGACCTCCGAGCGCGGGCGGGGCGGGGCGGGGCGGAGGCAGGATAGAACGCCTTCCCACTCGGTCGGAACACCGCTGGGGACGCCCCGCCGGCCCCACCACGTCCCGACCCTCCCCCAGCCGGGCCGCGGTGCGCGCTACCGGGTCGGGAGGCGAGCGGCGCGGCGCACCCAATTTCCTGACTCGTAAGGGAAAAAATCCATTTCCTCGGTCGGACCGCGATTTCCCTCGCTTTGCGGCCTGAGCCACGACGCCTGGGCCGCGGCCCGGCCGCTCCGCCGCTAACGCCTGGCCCCGCCCCGCCCCGCCCGCAGAGAGCATCCCCATTCGAGTCAGCAGCCCGGGGGGAGGGGGAGGGGGCGTCACATACAACCTCAGCAGCGGCCACTGGCCTCTGGTGGTGGCGGGGCGGGGCGGGGCGGGGCGTGGCGGGACGTGGGGCGTACCGCGGCTGCTTAGGAGTGGTATCACCCGATAAAGCAGCGCCACTGCCACGCCTCGCCACACACCCCCACCACGCCCCGCCGCAACCGCCACCCCACCCCACCACGCCCGAGCTCTCCTCACAAAATTACAGAGCGCACCACGCCGCACCACCTGTTTGCTGAGCCCCGCCTGCAGCAGCGATGTGGCTGCGGAAGCCCGCTACCCGGACCACGCTGGCCGGGCGGGGCGGGGCGGGGCGGGGCGGGGCGTCGCCCTGGACTGAGACGAGACGCGGCAGAGGGGACTCCCTGATATTTACCCTGCGGCTTTACAACGTAGAGCAAACTTCATAGGGGGAGCCAGCCGTCGCCGGCATGGCACCGGCGCTGAGCGCTATACCACATGGCCGGCATTTAGCACCTTCCCGGGCGGGGGTGAGGGGGATGGGGGCGGGGGTGGACGCCAGCGCTGCACAGCGTAAAAGGAAGTAATGAGCACCCCACCCCACGCCACCCCACCCCACCCCACCCCGCCCCGCCCCGCCACGCCCCGTCTCTCCCCGCTTTTCGCGGCCGTGCCGCCTGCATCACAGCCCTGCTAGCCAGTGCCAATTAGCACCAGTAGACCCTGCTGCCGCCCCCTACAAAGTAAAGTAATAAGAGCACAACTATACAGGCCAAAGGAACTATACAAGCTGGGAAACATTCTTGTTTCTCCACCATTTTGACTAAAGATTCTTATTTAAAGGGAATCGAGAAACTTGGGCCATTCACACATTGTAGGAAATAATGACAGTAGGTTAGATGACGGCAGTGCGACGGTTATTAATTTCCAGGAAGATCCGACAAAAGGAAAGTACAGGACGACCGTACGGGCACAACGGTATACGGTGGAGCCGCCATCTTACATCGTCCGTACCATGTAACAGTGGGGCTTTCGGGTGGTACGGTCACGCCGTACTCCGTTCGACACGTGTCCGAATGTAAATAGCACACCAATACAGTATTGTCAGTAATTTACAAAATGTGTCACCACATTTTTAATTTCGGACTTTCACAAACGTGACCCGTAGAAGAACGACAAGTCTCGTGGAATTTTTTTTTCCATAAACTTACGACTTTTTCCACGAACATATTTTCCACAGTGAACAAGTGTTAGATAATAGCAATTGGGGCCCCGGCGTGCATGCAAACACTTTCACAACAAGCAGTAGCAGTAGTAGTATTAGCTTCCAAATAAAGTTGGATGAACAAAAGAACAAACACACACCCATAACACAATGAACAGCCCGAATCATTTTCTAGCGCACAAGCCAATCCCACTGTGTGTGTGTGTATGTGTGTGTGTGAGAGAGAGAGAGAGAGAGAGAGAGAGAGAGAGAGAGAGAGAGAGAGAGAGAGAGAGAGAGAGAGAGAGAGAGAGAGTTCATGTGAGTACACTGTGAGAAATATTCGTAAGAGTTACGGGAAAATTTTCCATGAGAAATGTCGTAAAGTTACGATATCAAATTGTAAAATTACAAAATTTTAAGGACATTTGGTATCGACTTGTAATTCTTAAACGAGCACAAATAAGCGTTCGTAAACTTACGATTTCGATTGTAAATTTACAACACCATTTGTAAATCACAAATTACGAAAAAAGTCGTAATTTTACAGACATATTTTTCACAGTGTAAGTGAATGTGGGTTCTTGCACAGAGGAGCAGGGGTTGGGGTGGGTCACGTGGTACGGGGGCGGCGGGAGACCCCCACGTGATATGGAGCTGTCGGAGCGCGGCGAGGTGGGCCATGGCGCGTCTGGCGGGGCTGGCGGGGCTGGCGGGGCTGGCGGGGCTGGCGGGGCTGGCGGGGCTGGCGGCTGGCTGGGGGCTGGCGGGGCTGGCGGGGCTGGCAGGCTGGCGGGGCTGGCGGCTGGCGGCTGGCGGGGCGGGCGGGGCTGGCGGGGCTGGCGGGGCTGGCGGGGCTGGCGGGGCTGGCAGGGCTGGCGGGCTGGCGGGGCTGGCGGGCTGGCGGGCTGGCGGGGCTGGCAGAGGCTGGCAGGGCTGGCGGGGCTGGCGGGGCTGGTGGGGCTGGTGGGGCTGGCGGGGCTGGTGGGGCTGGCGGGGCTGGCGGGGCTGGCGGGGCTGGCGGGGCTGGCGGGGCTGGCGGGGCTGGCGGGGCTGGCGGGGCTGGCGGGGCTGGCGGGGCTGGCAGCCGCACCGCGCACCACACGTCATGTTGCCAAGCGCACGTACACAGTACACTACAGCACGTCAAGAGTCGCTAGGGGAGGATGTGGACTAGGGGTGTGGGGAGCAGGGCCGGGAGGGGCAGCGGAGGGGACGGGGCGGGAGCCACGGATCGTGAATTAAGCGATTGAGTCTAGCAGCACTGGCTCTGTGACACCCAGCTGGCAGCACGGAGCAGCGCGTGCGCGCGGGGTATGGCCGTCACATCGCCGTGCTCTGCAAATCAAAGTGTTGTACTACATGACAGTTTAAACTGCAAAACTAAAGTATGACGGTTTAGACCGTTTTACGGTTTAACCCGAGGGGGCAACCACTCGCGAAATCCTGTGTACAAACCTGCGGAAATCTCGATGAAATCCTCAAAAATTTTGATGAAATCCTTGGAAATCTCGATAAAATGCTCAGAAATCTCGATTAAGTCCTTGGAATTCTAACTTAGAAATCTCATGAAATGTCATTGAAATCTTGTGAAATCTCATGAAATCTGAGAGAAATCTCAGAGAAATCTTGTGCAATCAGTAGAAATCCCGTGTACACTGAGATGGGGAGTGGTTGCCCCCTCGGTTTAACCCGTTGAACTTTCGAGTTTTACGGTTTAAACCGCCATACTTTAGTTTTGAAGTTTAAACTGTCATGTAGTACAACACTTTAATGTGCAGAATGTGCCCGTCACGGGTCGCGGCGTCGCGAGCCGCGGGATGCGCGGGGCGGGCCACGGACCTGCGGTCGAGAGGTGCCTGCGTGATCTGCGAAGGAGCCGAAGGGGGAAACGACCAAGGTAATCCGGCTGACGGCTGACAGCCCTTTGGGTAATCCGGAAGGAGTACGAGGAAGTTTGAGGTAGTCCGGGGTAATCCAGGGGTTAGTCGGGGGCAATCCAAGGTAATCCTAGAAAAACAACGTAATCTCATGGGGGTTAATCCAGGGTTAACCCAGGGGTAATCTAGGAAATCATTAATCCACAGAATTTGGTAGTCGTTTCCCTCTCCGAAAAAGCTCGCTGCTCGCGATCAGGATCCCGGAAAAGCTCGCGGCAGCTAATCAGAGCTCGCCGGTTTCCACTGGCCAGCTGCAGGCCCGAAACGACCCCGCGCGAGGCTATGGTATGAGAAACGAGCGGCGACTTCCCGCCGTACAGCACAATAGCACAGGCGTGTAAACAAGGATAATTTAAAAACGGTGAAGGAGCTTCCCTCGCGCAAGCCGACCCCTCCCATGGAGAGCTACAACGAGCTACAGCGAGCTACAGCGAGCTACAGCGAGCTACATCTACCTGCTGCTTCGGCATGAATAACGACAGCACAGCAGGCCGTCACGACGACAACAACAACTTTTGCGGTACAACGGCCGGGCAGTGTGAGATGGGGTGTGGCGGGGCGGGGCGGGGCGGGGAGCGGTGACGGTGTACTCTTCAGCGCTCGAGAGCAAGATGAATTGGTCATCCACGACCAGCCCGGCTGTGCGCGGGGCCCGGCCCGGCCCCGTGTGTCCCGGTGGAGTGGGACCGGCCGGGCCGCTAATTTTGAAACCCTCCTGGATTTCGACCCCATCCCTAACTTCGTGGCCATATTTCTCGCTTCTCTTTGGTCGTGGGGCTGGGACCTGGTAGGGAGTTATTAAAACGGATATTTAGGCTAGGTTAGGCTAGGTTAGGTTAGGTTAAGATAGGCCGGTTTTGATTAGAGAAGCAAAGAAAACAGCTGATCCTCTTCTACTTTAACCTTACTTAAATCCAATCCAACCTAGTTAAAGATGGGGTCGAAATCCAGGAGGGTTTCAAAATTAGCGGCCGGGATGGTGCGCGCGGGAACAGTAGCGCGGCCCGCGCTCAACACGCCGGCAGGACGGATCGAATACGCCAGCAGCACCAGGCTACACGCCCAAAACCACGTCGCTTCACTCTAAATTGGAAGTGACATTTTTGTGCACATCTTGACAAAGGTGGGAATCTGCATTTGGCACGTGACAAAATTGCATCCAAGTCGTGGACGACATTTTCTTTTGTCCATTAGTGAGATGCAAATTCGTCCTTCGCTGGATTGGGAATTGTCTTTGGTTGAGATGTGTACAAAAATGTCACTTCCTATGGTCAAAAAAAGTCCCTTCCCATTTAGAGTGTTGGTTTTTCAAGCAGTCTTGTGGGAATTCAACATGAGAGCTCACACAAAGCTCCTTAAAAAGCTTGTTGTGCCTACTTATTGTCTTATTGCTATCTTTAGATAATTTATTTTATAAGTAAAAATACATTTTTCCTGCTTATGCAGGTCTACATTTGTAGCGGGACTTTCTAGTCCTTTTAATGTGGACCCAATAAACAATTCAATTCAATTCAAATTCTCTCTCTCTCTCTCTCTCGCTCTTTAGGGTAGGCTGTAGGCTGACGCCACCGCCGACAGTGAAAGTTGTAGAAATTTGCCGTCGTTGTCAAGGCCATTCGCTACTGCATTATTGATGCAGTCTGAAAGAGGGAGAGAAGGTATATCAAGGAGGGCGGGTCCGCCCGAGCCGCTACCCCTATACCCCCCCCCCCCCCCCCGCTCCCCTTCACCTCCCCCACTCTTCGCGCGCCACAAGTGAGATTAATTTTAATCCGCCAAAATCGGAAATGAAATTACTTCTTGCTGACATAATAAAAACGCTATGCGCATCGCTCGGCCCGGCCCGGCCGTCCCCGGAAAATTCCGACGCCTCGCAATTGCTGAGGGGAGCTAAGAGCAAAGAGACGGAGAGGGGCCGCGCATTACTAAGCGAGAGGGGGAGAGAGAAGGAGAGAGAAGGAGAGAGAAGGAGAGAGAGAGAGAGAGAGAGAGAGAGAGAGAGAGAGAGAGAGAGAGAGAGAGAGACGGGGAAAGGAGATTTCGGTGAGAACAACAACTGTCCTTCACGATGACGACAGGTGGACAACCCTGCTCCCCCCTCCCCCCTCTCCCTGTCTCTCTGTCTCTCTGTCTCTCTGTCTCCCTGTCTCCCTGTCTCCCTGTCTCCCTGTCTCCCTGTCTCCCTGTCTCTCTCTCTCTCTCTCTCTCTCTCTCTCTCTCTCTCTCTCTCTCTTATTCTCCTGCCCTCAGGCCCCCGCCTCAATCCCCACCCCGAAAGTCATTGAAATAGCAAATGACCGTAGCGTCCGCAGAACAGCAGGCGCGGCAGCCAGACGCTTCCTGTTCATCGGGAGAGGCTCCGCGCGGGAATCAAAGCGAAAGAAAACAAATCCCTGTGAGAACCAAAAGCCTCGGGCGGGGCAGGGCGGGGCCGGGGCGGGGCCGGGGCGGGGCCGGGGCGGGGCCGGGGCGGGGCCGGGGCGGCAGGGCCGGGCGGGCCGGGCGGGCAGGCGGGCCGGGCGGGGCCGGGCGGGGCCGGGCGGGGCTGGGCGGGGCCGAGCAGGGCTCGTAGCGTAGCAGTCTCTCGGCTAACACCTGCCTCAGAGTCAATAGCGACACCGCAGCCGCTGTGCGCTCCATCGTTATAAGGGGGGGCTGATAGGGGGGGGGGGGGTATTTTGCCGATGATTGCAGAGCTACAGCCCCCTACCCCCTCCCGCCTCTGCTGGTCTCAACAGCAAGCTCGCCCGCGAGTCCCGTATTTTTTCATCACCTTGATTACGGCCAAGTAATTCCCTCGAGGTCGCGTTTATTTTACGCCGGGCCCGGGGCTCCATTCATCAACGCCTAGCCGATTAAAATCCGATAAATTCTGCTCCTCGCTGCTGCTGTTGCTTCGCCTGTTAAAGCAAAGCCAGCGAGAGTGAGTGAGAGAGACAGACAGAGAGACAGAGAGAGAGAGAGAGAGAGAGGGGGGGGGGAGAGAGAGAGAGGGAGAGACAGAGAGAGAGAGAGAGAGAGAGAGAGAGAGAGAGAGAGAGAGAGAGAGAGAGAGAGAGAGAGAGAGAGAGGTGGGGAGGGGTAGTAGAAGGGGCGTGAGTATACGAGTGTAGTGCTCGCTGCGCCTGACGGTTGTGGTCTCTCCACATGCCGGTAATATGTGAGTGGGCCCGCCTCGCCCCGCCCCGCCTGCCCAGCCTCCTTCAGGGACCCCCATAGGCTGCGCGCCCACTCAAACACACACACACACACACACACACACGCCCGGTCCACCAGGGCTACGTGTTGCCACCATACACGGCATGGCGGCGAGGTCAGGGTAGGGGCGCGGCGCGGCGGGGGGTTGGGGGGCGCGGAATGGGCGGGGGCGGCGCCCCGTCGGACGCATGCGGTGAGCTGGCGGGGTGGCCGACCCGCTGACGTGCAACACTTGCCGAAAATTGGGCCACAGTGTCATGGCGCAATCGTACAGCAAGAGAGAAAGAGAGAGAGAGAGAGAGAGAGAGAGAGAGAGAGAGAGAGAGAGAGAGAGAGAGAGAGAGAGAGAGAGAGAGAGACAGACAGAGACAGAAAAATTCAAATCCCTGAGTTGGGTGGGACGAAGTGGGAGTTTGAGTTTAGGTCCGAGCCGGAGAGAGTCAGAGATAACTTGAGTTGCGGAGGGGGCGGGAGGAGGAGCAGGAGGAGCAGGAGGAGCAGGAGGAGGAGAAGGAGGAGAAGGAGGGGCAGGAGGAGGAGGAGGAGGAGGAGGAGAAGGGAGAGGAGGAGCAGGAGGAGGAGGAGAGCGGGTTTAGGGTAGGGGCAGCGTACCGCCGCAGCGACACGACCACTGAGCGCCACAGAGCAGCACGGGGCACTGCGGGGCGGGGCGGGGCGGGGCGGGGCGGGGCGGGGCAGGGCGGGGCGGGGCCGGGCGCCACCACGCGGGCCAACACGTACCAGCACAACTGCACACACACTACCACTACCCACCTGATGGCAGCCAGGCCCGCCCCGCCCCCGCTGCAATAAGGAAGGAGGGGGAGGCGGGAGGTCCGACCCGACCCTTGCTCTGTCGACGGGAGTGCCAACTGGCGGCGCCAAAATCTCTTCCCTCCTCTATCCGACTTACTCCCTCCCATTTGCAGCTCCCCGCCCCGCCCCGCTCCGCTCCACGCTTCGCTCGCCAGCGTATGAGTGTTTGCACAGTCGCCGGGTCACCACGATGTTTGGCACTATGTTTAACGCTGCGCATCGGCCTAGCTTTGGCGTCACCGCCGCCTCCCACAGCAATACGACATAGTCCGGTCCCCCAACTTAGGCCAGTCTGCTCGATGTACCCTACAATGCACAATAAATTTTAACAGTTTTCTGTAGTATCTACAAATAACAGTTCCACACTGTTATTAAATTGTGGTATTTTTTAACAGTGTACCATTGACGGTTTTTTTAGAATGCTTCTCTCTTTTACAAGCTTAGTTTTCTTTTCTTTTCTTTTTTATTTTTTTTATTTTTTTAAAGTTAAAACATATATGTTGAGACCGACGTCGTTTCACAGAGTCCATCCCGGCCGCTCTACCCGCCCTCGCCACGCAAAGCCCGGCGCGCTTAGACAGCCGGGGCTTTTAATCCGGTGCAGTTGGCTACCCTGGAAGGGTTCTGGCAGCTGCCGGCCGGCCCGGCCCGGCCCGGCCCGGCCCGGCCCCGCAGGCCCTCCCCATTAGGAGCCAACACTTTGGCCTCACACTTCCCTCCCCCTCCCCCTTCCGCCTCCTCCCCCATCTAGAATGGGAGTGTGAGTGTATATGTTTTAGTAATCTCAGCACGTCGTCGTAACGCTGACACACACACACACACACACACACCACAAATAGGGAAAAAACACGGTAGCGCACGGTAGCAGCCATGATCGCGCCGGGCGGGGCGGGGCGGGGCGGGGCGGGGCGGGGCGGGGCGGGGCCGGCAGCCGGCAACACGTCTATGAATATTTCGTCGGAAGCGTGACTTCCGGTTGGCGCGCAGCTGCGCTAGCGGAAGCGGAGCCACCTCGTCTCACTGCTGCGCGGGGCGGGACTGGCACGCCGACGGGAAGGGGACGGCAAAGTGGAGGCAACACTTCCGATCCAGAGATGCGCTTATTCAATCTCTTTTCGTAGAGCGTACGCGAGTTTAAAAGAAAATAGAAAAACTGTAATCCAACAGCGGTAAACTAGAAACTAAAACACACTATACCTTCTCGTGTCAAACAAAGTATAGAGAACCTTTCTGATACTTAGTGAAATAACCCGTGTATTTCGTATGAGGCATGGTGTATTGAACGTACTGCTGTGTCCCCCGATGCTCTGCAAAACCAAGTGTGACATGTGTACATGTATTCATTATTTTCTGCATACTTACAGGTATTCAGTAAATAATGAATACATGGCCATGTATGCAGTAAATAGTGTGTACATGCCAAGGTACACACTGTTTGCTGAATACCGTGGCATGTATACACGTAGTTTCTGTGTGATTTCTCGTGTGAACATGCCAAGGTATCCAGAATTTTTGGCACATGAAACCTGCATACCCGCTTGCTCACACAACACGCACTCCCGATATTAAGAAATCTGCTATCAATGCCAGTTTCTTAATTGAAATTCTTTTAAAAACGTCCCCGGTAGATTCACTGACGGCCGAGGGGGTATGCACCCTCGAAACCTGTGACCCGACTATTACGTCTATTACGCTCTATTACTCCTCAAAGATATCGGAATTCAGCTAGAAACAGCCCAAAACAACCCCAAAATAGGTAAATTTCGGAGAAATTCTGCTTTTACGCCACTATTACGCATACTATTACGCGTGCTATTACGGACAGAGTGACCCGACTATTACGCGAGTGCATACCCCCTCGCTGACGGCCATAGGCCATTAGCTGCATTAGCTGCAAACTGTTAATACTCCGGGGCCGAGCGGCCGGGCCGGGCCGGCTGGGGTCAAGCGCACGCCAGGCCAGAGATCAGAGCGAGTTAATCACCTCCAGCGGCGGGCCGGGCCGGGCCGGGCCAGGCCCGTGAGTGCGAGAGAGACGACGCCACCCTCCTCAGCGATCCACCTCGACGTAGAGCTCACCGGGGCGCGCGGGGAGAGCGGCGGCGCGGGGGGCGCGGGCTCCAAACACCATCATCATACCTGAGGGGCACAGGAAAAAGGGAATTAATACGGATTGGATTCCAATATGCGGCGGTAGTGGCGAGGCGCGCTGGGCTGAGCGAGCGGGCACGCGGCGGCGTGGCTCGCGGGGGCGAACTGCGTGGACGGCAGAAACACCCCGCCCCGCCCCGCCCCGCCCCGCCCCGCCCCGCCCCGCCCCGCCCCGCCCCGCCCGAGGCAGATGGAGCCCGACAGAGACGGATAGGCCGAGCAGGGCCCAGCCCGGCAGGGCCGCAGTGGCGGCGCCCTATGCCCCCCGCCAAGCCCTGCACCAGCGGCACCGCTTTTTTTTATTTACAACCGAAGAGCGGCCGCTCCCCTCCCCGCCGCGCCGGCCCGGCGGCCCTGACACCAGAACCTCTCTTTTCTATTCTCCACGCCGAAATGGGAATTGGCGGGTCACATTAATTTAGAGAAAGAAATCAGCTCTATCCCGACGCACCCGACGCCGCGCCTGCTCTCTCGGGAAGAGCTAGGAGAGAGGGAGGGAGAGGGAGAGGGAGGGAGGGAGAGAGAGGGACTGAGGGAGGGAGGGAGAGGAGAGAGAGAGAGAGAGAGAGAGAGAGAGAGAGAGAGAGAGAGAGAGAGAGAGAGAGAGAGAGAGAGAGAGAGAGAGAGAGAGAGACAGAGAGAGAGGAGAGAGGTTAGATATAGCGAGAAAGGAGAGAAAGAAGGGGGGGAAAGACGAGCCAACCACGATTCGCGGCGTGTGGGGCGGCGCGCGGGGCGCTGCAGAGGTGACAGGAAATTAAAACGTCGGTTGGTCCCGCGGGATGGCGCGGCGTCTGCGTCGGCAAGACGAACGGGTCGGGTCCACGTACCCCGAGGAAATTAATAATCGGCCATATCTCTATATGCAAAAGGGCCGTGACGCGACGTGACGTGCAGTGGAGCAGTGTGGGGTGGGACTGGGCACCCAAATATTATCTCCTTGATTCTAGAACATTGCCTTAAAGTTTTTAGAACACTGTTCTTAATTTAACTAGCCAGGACCCGAGGTCCTCCAGCTGAGCTCGGAGAGGTGAGGGACGGGGTGTATAATACATATATTTCGGGGGCGTGTAGGGGGTGCCAAGAGAAGCGTTTTGATATAGGACACTTGGGGTCGGAAATGAAAATTGGCGGCGCTACGCTTAATTTAAATTTGAAAAATTGCGCCGGAAGGTAGGCAACCCACCCGTAAGGCGGAGTTTCGCGGGCGAGAGGGTAGGCCCGTGGGGTGGCCGATTTCTCGAACGCAACTTTTTTGCATTGCTGGGTAAAACTCCAAATGATGGTTTTTCGTCTTCAGGACATCGAGATACACCTTCAATGTGATTTTCAGAGTTTTACCCAGCATAGGAGAGACGCTAGGGGCGATAATGTGAATTTTCGTCGAGTTTTGAACGATTTCTCGAACCCAACTTTTTTCCATTGCTGTGTAAAACTATAGCCATAGCTATAGCTGTTGCTAGTCTAGTATAGGCTATATCTTTAGCTAGTATCCGTCGGTGACCGGAATTGGACCGTAAAAGTTTGCCATAGAGCTTCGCTCGCTCCGCTCGCTCAGGCAAAAATGTAACTAAGTTTAATGACAAAATGCGCTTATTTTAAGCAAAATGTTCCTAAAATTTTAAGAACACTGCAAAATTAAGAACATAGTTTTCTGGGAGTGAGCGAGAGGGTATTCACTATTAAAATCTGTGACCCGACCACTACGTCTATTACGCTATATTACGCTCCAAAATTGTACAAATTCAGCACAACTAGGTCCACGCGGTGGACTGCCAAAAAAAGTACAGTGAATCCTGTACCTGAAACTACAGTAAAGGCTTTACAGAAAATAACGGGATTCACGGCCTTTTTTTCTGACAGTGTAGTTATTGTGTACACCACTAATTTTTACTGTAATGAAGGTACGGTAGGGTTCACAGGAATGCTCGTCGCTATTTCGGTATCTTACAGTGACATTCCTCGTAGCTCATGGTAAAGATTCGACGTCACATACAGTAGTCTTGCAGGGGTTCAATGAAAGCTCGCAGTGAAAGTAACAGAGTGAAAAGCCCTGTCTCTTTCCCGCTGATCCTTCTAACGTTTCTCTGCGGGCGCGCGAGTCGTGGGCCCGCGTGCCTCCCCCCCCCCCCCCCCGGCGAGGTTGTTTGTCATTACGCCAGAGGGCGTGCGGCGCGCGGCGGGGTGGGCGTGTTAACATCGCGCGATGTTATCGCGGCCGACGTCAGCGCCGGTACATCAGTTTAACATATTGGCTCCATTTTTCTTGGCCGTCGCATACGTTCCGGCGGAGGCGCGGCCTGGTGCGGCGTGGCGCGGCGTGGCGGCCTGCATGGGCCTGCACCGCCCCACCCGCCCCACCCGCCCCGCCCGCCCCACCGCGCAACTAGTGAGCGAGTGCACCACACACGAGAGCGTCGGGCCGGGCCGGGCGTCCCTCCAGAACACGACGCCCCACCCACTGGGGCGTCTCCAGGCGGAACCGACCTGGCCCCAGAACCCTCCACCAGCAGGGCGGGGGCGCTGGGTCCAGCAGCCGACAGCCGAGGGGTGGGGCGGGGAGGGTGGAGTCTGCTCTCCATCGGAAAACGTCCCCCCTCCCCCTTCCCGCCCCTCATCCCCCTCCCCACTCCATCTTGTCCGGAATGCAGACGCCCCTTAAAGCGGACGAGGCCGAGTCATACTGCGCCAGAGGGGTCATATCGGTTTACCTCGGTACTCCCGGTCGCCCCGCCCCACCCTACCCCGCCCCGCCATGCTGGCCGGTCATCGAATTCCGCATTTTATCGTGGAGCCCGCTGCCGCCGGCACCACCATGCCCTGTGCGCCTGCGGCGGGAGGGGTAGGCAACCCGCCGGCACCGGTGCCGCACACAGCCGGCGGTGGCCTACCTCCCAGGCGCCCTCAAAGCGAGAGCCGAGCGCCGAGCGGCCCCCGGGGCGACGCGCACGGGCAGCCCAAAGGTTTTAAAAACGTAAAGAGCTACGACGGAGAGGGGAGGGGGAGGGGGGGGTCACACCGCTGCTTTTACGCGTGCGGCGGCAGGCGGGGCGGGGGCTGGGGGGGGGGGGGGGGGTGCCCTGGGGCCCTGACGCAGGGGCTTAACTCGGCACGACCTGCTTTCACACAGCACTTTACTTTGCACCTCCGCACCGAGGCACAGGCAGGCGGCCGGCGCAGCGGTGACAGGCATAACTCGTGGAGGAAAAAAAGGGGTACATAAAACGTGATGCACGGGTGCCTGCGCGCACGCCCCGCCCCGCCCCACCCCACCCCGCCCCGCCCCACCCCACCCCACCCCTCCCCGCCCTGCTTGAGCTGCTGCTAGTCTGAATAAGCCACGAAGACGCCGCAAAAGGGAAATGTGTTGATCCTCACGACGCACTCATTCGGAGACTGCCCTTCATGACCCTCAAACAACGTACGGGTCACCACGGGACGGGGAGGCCAGAAAACGTAGCAGAAGATCAGAGCGTTTGTGACGAACCAATGAATGAATACAGAGCCAGTAGTCACTGTTTAGCTCGTGATGATACACCCGCTCTTCACGCACTTAACTTGAAGATGATGCGCTGCCTGGGGAGGAGCAGCAATGGCCCGAGATAGGGAGGAGATGAGAGTGAGCGGGAGAGCAAGAGAGAGACAGAGCGAGAGCGAGAGCGAGAGCGAGAGCGAGAGAGAGAGAGAGAGAGAGAGAGAGAGAGAGAGACAGTGGGAGAGCGAGAGAGAGAGACAGTGAGAGAGCGAGAGAGAGAGAGAGAGAGAGTGGGAGAGCTGAGAGAGAGAGACAGATGGTGAGAGAGCGAGAGAGAGAGAGAGAGAGAGAGAGAGAGAGAGAGAGAGAGAGAGAGCGAGAGAGAGAGAGAGAGACAGTGAGAGAGAGAGAGAGAGAGAGAGAGAGAGAGAGAGAGAGAGAGAGAGAGAGAGAGAGAGAGAGAGACAGAGGGGGAGGGGGGGGGGGGGCGAGAAAGATGAAGGCGAGAGCAGACGGGCATGTAGCTCGGGTGCGAGGGAGCGCGCATGCTGCTCGTAAAGCTCGACGCTCGCGCATGAGATTCACGGCAGATTAAACGCGGCATGCGTGCTAGGCGCGCTGCTGAGCGGCAGGCGCGGTCATTAAGAAGGCCACGCGGGATCAGTGTGTCTGCCCTTTGGGGTCCCCAGGAGCGGGGCAGGGGGAGGGGGGGGGGTGCTTGGAGGGGTCGCAGAGGGGATAGTGTGGGGGAGAGGGGGGGGGGGGTATCGGCGGAGTAATAATACTCAGAGGGTCCCCGACCCTGCTACCCTCCCTAGTACGGCCGCGGGCCTCGGCCTTCCAGCATGCACGCAGTTGTGAAAAAACACAGTTTTAACACCAGTTCACAACCGTTATTTCTTTAAGCACAAAAATAAACTGTAAAATTTAATTGAATTTTGTTAAGAGCGTGATGCTGAATGTACAGTCCGTTACCGGTGTTTTCGAGGGCATTGGCGGTTTCACTGTTTGGAATAGTGTTGATTCATTTTCCAGTGTAAGCCCCGCTCCTCCACACCACGAGTCCAATGGGGCCCCACTGCTGCCGCCATAGAAGCCTCTGATTTTCACGACAAGCGTCCAGTAATGTGTGAGGTGATATTTTAAATACAAGGTTGCACGAGCGAGAGCGAGCCCAAGAAAATAAGGAAACGTTCTTTTGCACAAAAACTATTTGGGCAGTGGTGACGGTTGTAGGGCTGGGTGGCGGCGGCCGGGCCGCGCGGGGGTCTAATGGATGACACACCAAGTTGTTGAAATCGTCCTCTGGCCCGCCCCGCCCCGCCCCGCCCGGCTGCTCCCGCTCCTCTCAGTACAAAAGCCTGCTGATGACCTGACCTTTGAGAGGGGCCTGGCCGGGCGCCGCTCCGGGACGCGCGCGAAGGGCCTAAGAAACACTTTGCTTGTTTGCGCAGCACTTAGCCGGCTCTGTGGGGCCTAGCGGCCCGGGCAGCTCGCCCCGCCCCGCCCCGCCCCGCCCCGCCCCGCCCCGCCCCGCACCAGCCAGGACAGCACAGGCCTGCTCGGCGGCTCTCGCGGCTGACTGCCTTTTCCTGCCGCCTCCTCGTCGCCGACACAACCAACAGTCAAACTGTTTGTCGGAGGGGAGGAGCAGGAGGAGGAGGAGGAGGAGGAGGGGGATGACGAGGGTGAGGGGGGGGGAGGGGAGGGGAGGACGAGGAGGAACGGGAGGAGGGAAAGGAGAGGATTCGAGCGACGCGAGGGCAATGAGACAGAGAGGGGGAGGAAGAGACGGAGACGGGGGATGCCTGCGAGGTGCGAAGGTTTTATGGGGCTCAACCTTGAGGCCAGCGTGGCGTGTGTCTCCGATAGGCCCGCCCCGCCCCGCCCGCCCCGCCCCGCCCCCTCCCCCCTCACCTCACCTCATCCCACACCCCACCCCACCGTACCGTGCCGGTTCAGGCGGGGAGTGAGTTCGCAATTTGTGTCTGGGCAGCCGGGGCGTGGCGGGGCGGGGTGGGGCGGGACGGGGCGGGGCGGGGCGGGGCGGGCTGAGCTCGGAGCTGCAAGATGGGGAGGACGGGGCCGGAGATGTCATTTCCAAGAGCCTTACTCTCCCATGACGAGGGTCTCCAGATGTCTTTCGGTCACGTTATCACACCGAACAAGGCAGGGAGAGAAGCGAAGCGGAGCGGGGCGGGGCCGATCCCAGAGCGCACGGAGATCTCGTCGGCGGGTCGCAGGGTGGGGCGTGGCGGGGCGTGGCGTGGCGTGGCGGGGCGTGGCGGGGCGTGGCGGGGCGTGGCGGGGCGTGGCGGGGCGTGGCGGGGCGTAGCGGGGCGCGGCGGGGCGTGGTGGGGCGTGGCGGGGCGGGGCGCAGTGGCCTCTGCAGCTGCATGCCGCTGATGAGCCACCCCGCCTTTTCGTCTCCCTCCCGGAGGAACACTTTATTTCGATTTGCTGCTGTTAATAGTAACGAATGATGCAATAAACGGGCCAACGTTTCTCCTCGAGCCAATCGCGCGAGGAAGGCGAGAGGGGAAGAGATGCGAGGAAGGGGTTGGGAGGGAGGGAGGGAGGAGGGAGGGAGGGAGGGAGGGAGGGAGGGAGGGAGGGATTGAAGAGTAAGGGAGGGATGGAAGAGTAAGGCAGGGCGAAGAGGTACAGGCACGCAGACAGACATATTGGTAGTTCGGGGGAGGGAAAGAGATGGGATGAGGGGAGCGGCAAAGGGTTTGGAAACCGGATATCGAGAGGAGAGAAAGAGAAACAGAGCAAGAGAGAAAGGGGGAAAGGGAGAGGGAGAGGGAGAGGAGAGAGGGAGAGAGGAGAGAGAGAGAGAGAGAGGGAGACAGAGAGGGAGAGAGAGAGAGAGAGAGAGAGAGAGAGAGAGAGAGCAAAAAGACTGAGCCATCCTGATCCTGACTCACGCATCATCGTCGCGCGTTTTCGAAATTTCATTCATCGAGAGAGAGAGCGGGTGGTGGCGCTGTAGGCGCTGCAGAACCGCCGTATTGCCAGTCCAGTACAGTCTCCCGGCTCCCTCACTCTGGGCGTGCCGGGGCGTGGCGGGGCGTGGTGGGGCGTGGCGGGGCGTGGCGGGGCGTGGCGGGGCGTGGCGGGGCGGGCGCACCGCAGGGACCGACCAGGGTAGGATAGGATAGGCCACGCCTAAAGGCCGAGATAAACTGGATTCCATGAATCTTCATATTATTCCGCGGCGCGGTTGAGGACTACAAGCCACCCCCCCAGCCCACCCCCACCCCCTCCTCGAACAGGATCGAGTGGGCGCCGCGCCGGCTAACCACATTCCTCTGACCACCATATTCGAAAATCGCTTCGAGTGAGAGTGAACAAGCGAATGAGATATGCGGAGGGGGCAGCGGCAAGAGGGAGAGAGACAATCGCTACGCCTACGGCACCGGGCCGGCCGGGGCCGGGGGACGCGGCGGTTCCAGGAGCACCGCGCATTGCGCGGAAAAAAGAGAATTATATAACGGGATATTGGGAGGTCCGGAATGTAAACGCAATTGTAGCGGGGATCGCTGTTCCGTTGGCACGTTGTTTATCATCAGAATGCCCTCTGGACTTAATTATACTGTCCATAGAGCCAGAGAAAAGGGCAGAAAGAGAAATAAAACGGGGAAAAATTAAGAGATCCCCATAAAACGGCGTACACGGGTCAAAATATCAAGCGGTCTTGCGAGATTTATTTCGGTCAGACATCTCATCCCACAAGCACTGGTTCAGTAATATGGAGAAAAGTTGAAAAAACAACAACCAAATGAACAGGACTAGGACCGTTGCAACATTTTCATGGCTGTTGGCACTATAATCTATTTCCTCCTTCGCCCATCACAGAATGCGTTCCTGGAGAAATGTGAGTAATGGCGGGGGTCCATCTCTAACTCTCTTGATTCCTTTTCCACTCACCAGAACACGGATCAGGCGTTCAGGGTACCACAAACCTACAGGTTAAAATTTGTAATTTTATAAGTCTGAGCCGTAATCCCCCCAAAAATGTAATTTGTTGTAAATTGACGAACTCTTTTTTCACAGTGTGGGAGCCAGGAGCAGGGAAAGGAGGTACGAGCAGAATCTGAGAGCGAGAGATCGAACCCCGGCCCCGGCCCAAGCCCCGGCCCAGGCTGCCTGCGGGGGCGCGGGGCGTGTTCAGCGGGTGGCCCGTCCTGTCCTCCGCCGCAGCGCCTTTCACGGCCTCGGCCGCGCTAAGCACATCAGGCATGCCAGACCGGGCCGAGGCTCTGACCGGGAGGCTCGGCCGGTCATATTGCCGCCTCTGCTGCGTATTTGAGCCCCACGCGACAGCTAGGCCATGGCTGGAGGCCGGTCGCTGGGGGGCACAGCGGGTCGGGGCGGGGCGGGCCTCAGGACAGGACCTACGCGCGGCACCTACCAAGTGAGCTGCGAAGCAGGGGAGGGGATTTGCACCTTGCGCGTCGGGCGGCGCCAGCCAGTGGCGCGGACACCTTGGGCTTGAATTAGAAGGCCCCTGCCCGGGAGGAGGAGGAGGAGGAGAAGGAGAAAGGGGAGGGGAAGGTAAGAGGGGATGCGAACCCACATCAGAAAGCGACACACCGAGCCCCAACTAACGGCCCATGCCTATCTGTGCGCTGGTCTTACCAACACCGTTAACCGCGGCTTTCACTGTAACTCAGCTGGCGAGACACATCACCAAATTTGGGTGTGACAGTTTTGTATTGCCATCCTAGAGCAAGACAGGTTTGTATCACCCAAAAAAGGCGAGACTGGTTCGTATCACCCTAAAAGAGGTGAGACAGGTTTGTATCGCCCAAGAAGAGGTGAGACAATTTAAGGCGATACAAACCTTTCTCACCGCTTTATGGGTGATACAAATCTGTTCCGAAGAGACAAGAATGGAAACGCAATGAGGATGTAGTTGAACGTCTTTACCTCTTAAAGCTCACGATGACTTTCACTCTAAGTTGCAGTGGACCCGAGGGGGCCACCACTCCGTTAACGGACGTACACAGGATTACAAGATTACATGAATTACACATGATTGCATTCCTGATTTTAGGTGCTTAGTCGTTAAATCGTATCATATTTTAATTATTTTGCGTACCGTATACCTAGGGTATGTGCACGTGCACTGTTTAAAGTCTACGAAGAGTTACTTCGCGGGGCTGCGAAGAATTTTCATTCTCTGCAAATTGCGAAGAGTTTGCTTTGCAGGCTGCGAAGGAATATAACACTTTGTAGACTGCGAAGAGTTTTCTTCGCAGGGCTGCGAAGAATTTGTATCCTTTGCAAACTGCAAAGCAGCCAAATTAACCGTAACTACAGTATAACTGAATGGTTCGCTGTAGCCTGCCCCACAGGGACAATCCTAAAATTTCTCTTCAAACTCACACACACCCCATGCAGCACTAACTGTGCGCTGCTGTGTTTCTCGTCGTCCGCCCTGCCCCGCCCCGTCGCACCCGGCCGCAGACAGACAGCGACGAAAGACGCGCGTCTCTCCAACAAACAAAATGTTTTGCGAGAGAGGGCGCCACCTCCGCCCCCCACTAAGCTTCTGTGGTGTTTGCGCCGCCGCACCACACAACATCTGCTGTCCCGCCCGAGCCGTGAGCTGAGAGAGAAAAGGGAAGGGCGGGGTGGCGAAGGGAGGGAGAGAGAGAGAGAGGGAAATATCTCAATGCCCCCGCAACACTTTTAATGCTGTTTACTTGTAATCTTTAGCGAAACTCGGCCCGACCTAAATCAGTGGGATCGGGCTGGGCAAGGAGTTCCGTTTAGAGAGCGGGGAGCAAAGACGGAAAGAGAGGGAGAGAGGGAGAGATAGAGAGGGGAGGGGGAGGGGGTGGGGGCAAGGGCGCTGCCGAGTTCTCCGGAGCTGCCGCTGCGCCGCACGCCTGCTAGACTCGCCTCCTGATTATATATTTGAGCGCTTTAAGGTGCCGACGATCAGCTTTGATTAATCGCAGACCACAGACGTATCAAAACTTATTTGAACGGCTGCGCGGCGCTATGTAGAAAACAAAGGAAGATCAGTGCGAAGAGAGAATATTTTTGCGGATATGGGCTTGGATCTTAATGAACGAATTATTACGCCATAGTGATTTCCCTCTCAAATCAGTGTGTCAAAAATACTGCTGGTATATTAGCGTCTTCTCAGCAACTTTTTTGTTTCCTTTTTTTTTTTTCGAGATAAAAGAAAAATAAATAGATAAATTCGAAAATTATTGGGGGATTTTATTTTTCCTCAGCCAGTCTATCCATCATCATGCACTCGGCCTGACTGGGGGCAGAGCCAGGCGCTCCAGGCGCGGGGGTTGGGCTGAGGCCGGGGGCGGGGCCGGGGGCGGGGCCGGGGGCGGGCGGGGCCAGGAGCGGAGGCAGGGGGGCAGCCTCACTCCCTCACTCCTTCCCGATCCTTCCTAAACGCCACGCCGTGGCTTCTAATCTGTACTTGTCATCAGGACTCTTGTGGTGTCATCATTATTGACAGACGTGGGAGATTAAATGCTTTTCACTTGGACGCCAGCCCGCGACCCCCACCCCCAATACAGCGCCCTGTCGCCCCGCCGCCACAGCCCCCGCCCCCACCCCTTCACCGTGTCATCCCGTGCCCGTCAAAAGTCATCTCTCTGCCCACCGATTTCCGGCTCGCAGTTTTATACCGTTACAGCAGTTTTTACTTTGACAACGCGTTGGAGCGGACTTATGTAAACGACCTTGTCTCTGCGTGTCTCTGTGGTGGGTTTGTCTCCGGAAATAGATTTCTTGCGTGTACGCACGTTTTGTGGTAGGTGTGGGTACAACACATTTCCCTAATAGGAGCGGTTTATAGAAAGTCTGTTGTAGAAATGGACTACAACCGAGCTCCGCAGTAAGTGGTCCGTACGTTGAACATCCGTGGCAGATCCGAAGTCTGCCACAGTTCTCTTTTGACAGTGTAAATTAGACTTAGTTCAGCTGCTAAAGATGCTAAAAATTGCGGTGCATCCCCCGTAGGTGCAGGGGAATGCATTCGTCTGCGTTCAGCACTGAGCCGGGGCGGGCGTGTCCGCGGGACGAAAGCCCACCCCACCCCACCCCGCCCCGCGCCATATTGACAGCACCGCCAATATTTCAAGAGGGCGGCCGCGCCGCGGCTCGCTGCCCCACCCTTCCGCCCCGCCCCGCCCCGCCGGTCGCTCAAGTGAAAAATAAGCCAGCGCAGCAGCAAAACGAAGCTGAGCCCTTCTACTGTCCGCCCGTCCGTCCCGCAAGACGAGCAGGCCGGGCCGGGGCGTAGGGTGGGGCGGGGCAAGGCAGGGTCCGTCGCGGAGCAGTGAGCGCGGATAGGGTACGTGAGGGGCCAAATGTGGGGCCACTCAGGCCGGGTCGCTTAGGGCCGCTCCCCGGGCCAGAGCCTGCCTCCCGCCTGCCCCGGCTTCGCCTCGGTCAGCCGACGGACCAAACTGCCGATTGTCTTCACCCGCTGCGCATCCGAGCGGGACGAGGATCGAGCTGGGGCGGGAGCAGGGCGAGCGAGACAGAAAGACAGAAAGGGAGAAAGAGATGAGAGGGAGTCTTTCCCTATCCTCTTTTTCTCATTATTTTCGCCCCCCCCCCCCTACCTCCCGCCCGCCTACCGCAGCAAACCATTCGTGCCACTGTCGACAGTTCTGCCCGCAGGCAGTGCCTCGAGTATTTTGCACGCTGTGAAAAATAGTTGTGACCTGACCTGACACCCTTCGAAAATTACGAGAACCTTGTTTTCAAACGACGTAGTTCGATGGGTCCTTCACCAAAAAGCAAATTATCAAGAAGAAAAAAAAAAAGAAAAAAAACAATATCCCTGCGGGAAACACTGGAAATATGCGACCTAGAAATGCAATTGTACAGTGTGCTTGAACGCCATAAAGTATAATATTTTTGTTTTCGTTTCGGACTTTTTGCAAACGGTATGTGAAATGTGCGATCGCATAAAGTGCCCATCTCTATACAGCTTTGCTCCAGACGGCGAACGAACATTTCAGCAGCGAAAATGCTGCAAAGATGCAGCCAGCAGCAGCAACAGAGCAGCTGGACCAAAAATAAAGACATGCATGTGAAGGGATGGCTGGGATAAGGATGCGAGCGAGGGGCGGGGGAGGGCGGGCTTCAAGTTGAGGGGGAGGGGGTGACGAGGAGCTCAGTGCCAACGTCATGCCCGCAAAGAGGGGCCGTGAAAGGGTCGGGGGCCCGGAGGGGGAGGGGGAGGGAGAGGGGGTGGGGGTGGGGGAGAAGGGGGCGTGTTCCTTGCTCGAGCGCCATCGGTTGCCGAAGAGAAAAATGGCCGGAGAGAGGCATCGACAAGGAAGTCCACTTGTGCATGTAAATGTGGGCGTGACTGGGGAAGTTTCAATTAATGCTGAGTTGGTGGAATGGGCGCGCCCGCAGGCTGTGGGAGGGAGGTGGGAGGGGGAGGGGGTATTTGTGGGGAGGGTCCTCGTCGGCCAGAGGCATTGGCCGCGTCGCATCGCCGGCGCCAGTGGTGGTGCTCGCACCAAATGCCACTACAATTGCCGGGGAGAGCCGATGGGAGAGGAGGGGCAAGGGGAGGGGGAGGAGGAGGAGAGGATGTGTCGGCTCGCCATAGGCTGCCAATGCGCGCTCAGCGTCGACCGCAAACGAGGCCGGCCGTCCCGTCCCGTCCCTTCCGGGAGGCTGACCTGCAGTACCGCGCGGGAGGGAGGGAAGCGGTGGCCACTGGTCAGCCCAGTCCACACTGTCTGTCCCGCTGCACCACACGCCCTAATCGCAACGGAAACAAGAAAAAGCACCAACTTCACTGGTTTTCATTTTGGCGATGACGCCCATGCCATTTCTGGTAATGACCGAAAAATGGCAATATGGGCAGGGGTCCGTAACTTAACGTACCTTTTAACATATCAAATATTAGCACGTAACAAATAATGTTGTTACAAATTTAATGTTTGTTATTAACTTAACAAAAACAAAGGGGCATAAAAGTTAAATTTTACAAAATTGCTCTTGGCAGTCTGCCTACCCCACACAGAAAATTTGAGGGCCTGTATCATTTAACATAAAAAGTTTATATGTAATATTTGTTACCAAGGTTAAACTTTATAAATGGGTGGCCGACTGTTAAAAGTTAAATGTTATGTAACTTTAACTTTTATTGTAAATGTTCCTAGAGTTATTGCTAAGTTACGGACCCCTGAATATGGGACATTTTTAAGTCCACTTCAGTGGCGATGAAAAACTCAAAATTTGTGTCCGGTCAGGATGTGCTCAGAAACGTCCCACTTGAAGGAAAAAAAGGGTCAATGTTCCTCTCCAGTCTATGACCAGGAAGTATGCGAACTCCATGACTGTTAGGCTTGCAGTGCACTCGCGAGCGGGACCGCCACAGCCCTGGTCCTCGCTGCAGCAGGCGCTGCGCTGCAGGCAGACTCACCCTGTACGCGCGGCCTGCATTCGGGTCGCGGCGTACAAGGCAGCGGAGAAATAGACTTTTCGTTTACGGCACCGTAAAACCCGCCCACCTCGGCAAACTTTGGTGCAGGCAGGCAGCGAGGTGGGGCCCGCCGGGCGAGCAGACGCCGCGCCGAGACGTGCGCCCTAACGCATTCCAACAGGTGCCGGGCCGGGCCGGGGCCACACACCACGCATACAACTTGTGTTGAAATATTTTTGAGAACGAGGAAGTAAGACCCACACCAACACTGTCACCTTTCGCCAAACTAACGCGTCCGAGCAATTTTTCATACTAAGCAGACTTTTTTTTAGTCTAAATGAAGGGAGCATGGGGTGAGAGTCAGAGGGCTGCCGGGATAGGCAAAGTAGTGAAGGCACAAGATGTTTCGCCTCCCTAAAGCGACTTATCTCAGGCTTCAGCCGCATCGATTTTAAATGGCGGCAGGGGCACTTTACGGCGCCGTCGCTTGCGCTTCGCCGTCGGCGGGACGTCGACATGGCGAAACTTTAGTCGACCGGCAAAGTGGCGGCGTGGTCGTGGTTCTCGGGAGGGGACACCTAGCATTATTATGACGTTTTGTGCAAGTTGGGTGCGGGTCGGGGTGGGGAGGGGGGCGGGGCTGAGGCCTGGGGTCTCGAGCTGCACCACCGCTGCTGCCTGACGTCCTCGCAAAACTCAAACAAGCGAGTCCCAAGCAGCAGCAGCGGCGGTCGTCGCTTTCGACCTATTACGGCCTGCTGCGACTGGGACGGCACGGACCAGCAGGACCCACCCCGCCGCCCCGCCCCGCCCCACCCCACCCGGGCTGGACCCCACTTTGCCACTGCCCACCCCGCCCCATCCCCCTCCTTCCTCTGAATCAAAGAGTAGACTCTGCTGCTGCCAGCGGACTCGCCTCGCAACGGCAGAACTATAGGCACAATCACTATTCCTGGTTGGGTTAACCCCTCTCCCCATCAGATATCTCTCTCTATCTCCGCCCGCCCCCCCTCTCTCTCTCTCTCTCTCGTTCGAGAAACAGTTGAGCGCGCCCACGACTCCTCCACAAACAAAACGAATTATTAGTGAAAATACCACTTTTTGACGACTGTGCTAGTGACTTAAAGTGATAATTAGTGTTCTCTCTTTTATTAAATAACAATAACAATTTCCTTAGAAAAATTATCAATGATGCTTCAAGTATAAAATGTTAGGCCAGAAAATGTTTCTCATTACAATTAATCTTGCATTCTAAAAACCAAAAACCGCTTTTCCCACATTAGTGAACATTTTTGTATTTTTTCATGTTTCAGTGCGTATACGTAAAATCTAACACTTTAGGAGACAAACAAGCAGCACTGCATGTTTTCTCTGCTTGACAGCTATTTGTGACACCAAAACTCACCCCTATTTGGCCAATTTGGTACAAAAATCCCCCAATAAACCCTTTTAAAAACTAAACTCTCTCTCTCTCTCTCTCTCTCTCTCTCTCTCTCTCTCTCTCTCTCTCTCTCTCTCTCTCTCTCTCTCTCTCGCATACTTCGTGCCGCTGTCAGTGCCGGCCGAAGTTGTTCTCTCTCTCTCTCTTTCAGAAGCTTCGATGAACGAAACACACCCCCACCCCGACGACTCGTGAGCCAACACTATCGAGGAACAATTTTAATTTCCGGGTCGGTCGAGCCGGAGTGGGCTGGGCGAGAGTAGGCTATAATACAACAGGTTTCCGACCGGCCTCCCCTGGGCTGGGCTGGGCTGGGCTGGGCCGAGGCCCCGTGTCTTGTGAAGGAATGCGTGCGGCTCAGCGACAGAGACAGAGCGACATTACCGCTCGCATCAGCCGGCGGTGCGAGAGAGACAGAGAGTGAAGCCGTTTCATTTAATTCAGCAGAGCAGGCGCGGGGGCTGTCTCAAGAGCTAGAGAGAGGGAAGGGGGGGGGGAGAGAGAGAGAGAGAGAGAGAGAGAGAGAGAGAGAGAGAGAGAGAGAGAGAGAGAGAGAGAGAGAGAGAGAGAGAGATGGAAAAGTGAGAGAGGATTCCGCGCGAGGCGGCGGCGGCGCCGGGAATGGATGAATCATTCATGCCTCCCAAGTTGTGTGTGATGCGTTTGTTTGGCGCGCAGGTGCGCTGAAAATACTGTACAGAATAGAGAGGGGAAAAAAAAGAGCAAAACATTGCCTCTGGCCGCCTTGGTCTGCCGCCGCGCCTCACCACGCCACCTGTCTCGGGGGATTACACAGGGGCGCCCCTGCAGGGGCGGCACGACCACGCCCGTCCACCCCGCCCCACCACGCCCCACGCCGGGCCTCCGCGCCACCACCTGACCCACCCACACACACGCACACACACGCACACGCACAGAGAGAGAGAGAGAGAGAGACAGAGAGAGAGAGAGAGAGAGAGAGAGAGAGAGAGAGAGAGAGAGAGAGAGAGAGAGAGAGAGAGAGAGAGAGACGCCCAGGGGACTTACATACACCCACACACACAAACACCCCGTCCCGAAAGGCTTCGGGCGACTTTTTACCCCTCGCAAAACGAAACAGTTTACAGGTGTTGGCTGGCCTGCAGGGGGACAAGAGAAGTGGGGTGGGGGAGATAGCCAGTCGTACGGCTATCCATCACGGTCCAGCCCCGCCATCTCATCGTCCTGCCGGCCGGCCGGGCCGAGCGGGGCGCGGCGAGCAACAAGAGACATTTGCCGAGAGAGGGGATCCTAGCAGCCGGGTTAGTTGGGGAATGTGGGTGGCATTGTGTGAGACTGCGGCGCGCCGCGGGCGGGGTGCGGGGCGGGGCGGGGCGGGGCGGGGCGGGGCGGGGCGGGTGGGGCGGGGCCGGCTGGGGCAGGGCGGGCGGGGTGGGGTGGGGCGGGGCCGGGTGGGGCGGGGCGGGGCAGGGCGGGGTGAGGCACAGCGGGGTGGGGCAGGGCGGGGTGGGGCAGGGCGGGGTGTGGCAGGGTGGGGCAGGGCGGGGCGGGGCATGGCGGAGCGGATACGTGTTATTTACAAGGTACGCAAATCATAGCAGGAAAAAATCCGGCGCCTTGTCTCGGTTGACAGGGCATGCGAGTTCTCAAACGCCACTGTATAAGCTTCAATGAAATTGGAGTGCATTACTGTAACTTACAGTGATGTTCACCGCAGATTTCGGTGAAAAATCAACGTCAGCTAACAGTGCTGAAGGTTGTATTATTGCTTGCAGTGAAATTAGCCGTAAGCTTTTTTTATTACATCCTTGCAGTACGTCCATCTCTTGCCGCTTATGCCAGGCAAGCTGTCATGGCGCCTGTTGGGTAGGCAATATCGAGCCAGCAGTGCATGCGTGTACTGCGGGACGGCCTACTCTCAGTGTCGCAGGCGCCGTGCTGCCGCAATTCACTGAATGAATCTAAGATATCGTACGAACCATTACGCGCGTGACAACCTTCTCGTACTACTGGTCCTCCCAGAAAGACATACGCCATCCATACGCCACGTTTATGAACCCAAGATACACTTCAAAAAATACACATGCTGCTCCAAAGACTATATTAGAAAAATTATTTTATGACCGTTCCGACCAAAAATTTAACTCCGTTAGTGTGAACTGTGCACACTTCGTACCCGACTTCCGTACACATTAAACTCTTATTATTTTAAAATTTTGAATTCTAATTGATCGAAACGCTCAATCAAAAAATTTCCCGTCATACCAGCAAAAACTTGCATTTAGTACGGCTTTTTACGTGCACAGCTTCGTCTTACCTACGAGTGAAATTAGGATTAAATGTTAAAATAGTAAAACGGAAAGGGGCTGAAATAGCTCACAAGTGAAATAATCGGCGATGGAAGGTGTCGCGCAACTCTACCCGGCCGGGCCGGGCCGGGCCGGGGAGGGAAGAGCTGGCTGTGCGCCGCCCCGCGCGGAGACTGACCTCCCGGCCCCCGGCGAGCTGCTTTTAATGGGGAACGTGTCTCCCATAAGTGGAGAGGGGAAGGGGGGGGGAGGGGGGGGGTTCTACCGAGCAGCGCAGCCCGGGCCGAGACAACCGCAGCCGCAGCCTTTTTTCGGGCGCGTCGCGTCTCTTTTTTAAAAAGCAGAGGACCCAGGCCCGGCCCGGCCCGGCGTGCCACTCCCCCGGTAATTGCGTTGATTTGCATGTCTGTGCCTCTTGCACGCCCTGCAGTTTTAATTCCAAACGCGCACGGTCCGCCCCCCGGCCCCGCGCGGAGCCGCGTCGCCGCCGCGGAGACGCTGCGTCGTCCTTTAGGCTCATGATGTTTTCATCTCCCGCCCCCCCCCTCCCACGCCCTGTATTCAGTCCGCGCTCTCCTTCCCGCCTCCCCGCCTCCTCAGTTCCACTTGAGCCACTACGCGCGTCGGCCTGCACCAGACCCGCCCCGCCGCGCCCTGCCCCGCCCCGCGCCCCGCCCCGCCGCCGCCGTGTCATACCTCTCCGCCTCTTTTCTTTGAAGTCCCCGGCTGCCTCCGAGTGCGCCGCGCCGCGCTCCTGTCCCAACCCCTCGCCTCTAACCCCCTTCCCCTCCCCCAACCCCGGACCTATGACCCCCTCCCCTCCCCAGCCCCCCACCCATACTCCTGCTGGCACCCTACCACCCCTACCTCTCCAACCCCTTCCTTACTCCACACCCACCTCTCCCTCCCCTTCTCTTCCTCCCCTATCCCTCTCCACCTCTCCCTCTCCCTTCACCCTCTCCTCTCTGACTCCCGAGTCACCAGGACGACTCATACCGATAAAGCGTGAGAGCAAGCAGCGTCCCGAAGCGGTGCCGGATGGATGAACGGGCGTCTGAACGCCCCACCTGCCGCGCCACGCCACACCCCACCCCGCCCCGCCCCGCCCCGCCGCGCCCCGCCGCGCCCGACAGGTGTGCGACTCATCACGGGGGCCCGGGAGCGCGGGGCGACATGACGACAGTCCTTTCCCTCCCGTTTCCCATTCCGTCCTCTCCCTTCGTCACCCGGACGGGGCCGGGGTGGAGCGCCTCGAGGCGAGGCGTGGCGGGGCGTGGCGGGGTGGGGCGGGGGCGGGGCGGGGGGCCGGGCCGGGCCGGGCGGGGCCGTGGCTGGCAGCCTACGAGAGGGCTGACATGGTGTCGCCCGGCCCATTTCGGCGACTCCTGCAGTCTCTCTCTCTCTCTCTCTCTCTCTCTCTCTCTCTCTCTCTCTCTCTCTCTCTCTCTCTCCCTTTCTCTTCCCCGGTAGGACTAGGGGAACAAAAGGCGAGGCCGCTCGAGCACCCTGTGTACAAAGGGTGCTGCCTGGCGGTATGGATATCGGTGGGTAATACATCGCTGTAGAGGAGAGGAGAGAGGAGGAGAGGAGAGCGGAGGAGAGGGGAGGAGAGAGGAGAGGGGATAGCGAGAAGAAGAGATAGGGGAGACAGAGGGAGGGAAGCGAGAAAGGAGAGAAGAGAGAGAGGAGAGAGGAGGAGAGAGGAGAGAGAGGAGGAGAGAGGAGGGAGAGAGGAGGAGAGAGGAGGAGAGAGGAGAGAGAGGAGAGAGAGGAGAGAGAGGAGAGAGAGGAGAGAGAGGAGAGAGGAGAGAGAGGAAGAGTGTGCCAAGGAAGAGGGCAAACCTACGCGACATAGAGGAGGCATACGCAGAAAAGCTTGTGGAAAACTTTACTGTAAGCTACAGTGAAATTTACCGTAAGCTTTTTAGAAAGCAACAGCGGACTAGGAGAAGAAAGAGGGAAAAAATGATGCGGGGGCGCTTTGGTGCTAGTGTCGGGGAAACACTTGTCCGCCCGATTGCCAACCCTACTTGGCGGCGGCCACGCTGGTGGAAAGCGCCCGGGGGCTATGCAGTCCCGTTGCACACGGGTGCGAGGCGGGTCTGCCTACCCACCAGGGTCCCTCAGTCGCTTGGGCTTACCTGCGTGTGCGGAGGCCACGGCTAGGACCACGGCCAGGATGACGGCGAGGGAGAGCGGGGCTGGGACGGGAGTCCTCATGGTGAACCGCATGGCTATCGCATCACGTAATCCTGCAGGCAGAAACGAGGGCAGTTAAGTTCCATTCACTGATAATAGAAAGCGTATGTGTGCTGTCATGAGAAAACTGTTCGTAGTACGAATCTTTTCATTCTCATTCGTATTCCTTCGTGATACGAACGATTTTGATGATTAGTATGTTATGAAGAGACCACAGCAGGCGTGCGGTAAGGTACTCATGACCAAAATCGTCCATATAGTACGTAAGAATTCGATGACATCACGAACGAAAAAAATTGTCTCATAAACATTTTTTTTTTGTCTGACTGCACAGTCATACTTAATAATTTGAACGAAACATTCGTAATATTGTGAAACTCGTCGTTCGTAATATGAATAAAATAAAGTTTTAGTACTATTTTAAGAGTGCGCTCGGCGCGGCCTTACACCCTGCCCTGCCCTGCTGTGGGCCCAGCTCCCACAAAGGACGGCTCCGAGACAAACCCTCGGATGACAAATGAGAGTCACTCCGTCCCGAGAGGGTCCCGAGAGAGACCCGCGGACCCGGCCCGGCCCCGCCGCAGCGCACCAGTCGCTTATCCGCAGACGGTGGCGAGTGCTACATTATCAACAGTGAAGATATGCTGATGCGTTCGCAGAAATGGTGTCCTGATTGTCAGAGACGAGTCCCGCCTTCCTAGGAGGCCGCGATTTTGGTTTTGTTTTACAGCGTCACGTGTCTGTCACTGTAAAAAATATCTTTGTAGATTTACGATACAGTTTGGATAATACAATTCATGAAATGTTGCAAATTCGCGACAACACAATCTTGTTAGTGATTGAATTTGAAGTCAATACGTAAGGCCTAATGCTTGTCGATATTACGATTTCTAATTGTAATTTTACAAACTGCACTTTGTGCAAAATTTTTACGTCAACCTTCTACTATTTCTCACAAAGGTTAAATAGAAAAGCAATTTCCACAAAGAAGGAGAACACAGCCTTCCGAGCGCTGCTGATTGTAGCCGGATTCATCATAAAGACGCAAGATGCGCTCTCGACAGTAATTGTATCACCACAGCCGGACTCCGAGGAAAAGAAAAGATTCTCTTCTAAAAAAAAAATACCACAAAAAAAAACCACGTTGGGTCTGGGATGCAACGGCCGCTAAGTGGTCCGACAAGAGCGGAGATTGCAACCCCCCCCCCCCCCCCCCCTCCTCTCTGCGGAGTGATGGCCACTTCATCAGCAGAGCGAGCGAGCGAGCGAGCAGGGCCATCCCAGACTAAAATTACCATGGAGGTGGCCATGGCCACAAGCTCGGCATGGCCACTCATGGCGCTCCATGGCCGCAGGCCATGGCCAAATCCCCATGGGCATTCACGGCCATGGCCATGGGTCTGGTTACCGTGGCCACTGTAATGGACGTCTTCGAGCTATGTTTACCATGGCCAATGAGGCGGCCATGGCAAATGTCCTGGTGGCCATGGTATAACCTGTTAAATTTTGCAAAGTTTAAGTTTTCTTCCTTATGAGTTTAATTTAATGTAAGTAACAGTAAACGAGTACTGTTTAAGGGTGTCTTGAGCGAGGCGGATCCAAATCTGGTGTCAGTTTTGTCCTAGCTCAAGCCGTTTTCAAGATGCCAGAAAAAATATCACGGATTTTAATTATTTTAAAATGGCCTTACTAAAATACCTCAAAGAAGCTTCCTACCAAATTTCAGGTTGAAATTCCAAAATTGTAGATTTTAGAAAGTGTTGAAATTACATGGCCAGTAAGGCCATGGCCAACAACATTATCGTACTTGATGGCCAGGGAAGCCATGGCCACCGTAACCATGGCCATTAATGGCCAAACAAGGCCATGGATATATTTACCATGGCCAAACAAGGCCATGGTTATATTTACCATGGCAAATGAGGTGGCCATGGCAAATGTCCTGGTCGCCATGGTTAAGTGACTCGTGTCCATGGTAAGTCTTCGAACGTGGCCATGCCGTCCATGGTAATTTTAGTCTGGGATGTTCCTCTGTGTCGGCTTGTAACGGCCGCACAGCACCAGACTTTTAGAAGTGGGAGGGGGGGGGGGAGACGTCCGAGAAAGCCAAAGCGCTAAATTGCGGCGAGTCCTAATGAATACTAATAATCCGGATGCAGCCGGGGGAGAAGGGGCGGGGGTGCGGGGGGAGATGATGTTCAATGGGGATGGGCGGCCGTCGAGCACGGCGGGTAGTCTCTTCTCGGGGTGTCGCGTGCGCCGCGCCATGAGAGAAGGGCGCCTTGGAGAGGAAGCAAACCCGGGGTAAATGGGTACACCGATCACTTTCTCGGTGCCTCACGGCCGCGCGGAGCAGTGTCTTGCGGGGGGAAGGGAGAGGGGGGAAGACCTCATTGGCTAAACGCACTGCACTGAGTGCATCGGCAGCGGCCTGGGGGTACGGAGAGGGGGGGGGGGGGGGGGCAAAGTTTGTGAGCCGATTCCCTGCGCGCTCCTCGACTCCAACTCCAGTTCAGTCTGCTGCTCGCCTGCACCGTCGGCTCGGCTAGTCCAACTCCTCCTGCCACCCCTCTCTCCATTCCTCGCAGGCCCTCACACGCAGCGCATGCAGGCAGCGTCACCCCCAGACCTCTCCGACAGATAGACGCACGCACGCAAAGGGCGGGACGAGGAGCCCCGATTTGGAAATCGACCGAAGGATCGGGATCGAGAGTGGCGCCTCTCAGCCGCGCGGGGCCGGCGCATTCCAGAGGAGCCCAACCTCGTTACGTCTCAATAAGTCCGGATTGGTAAGTCGAGCGAAAAGCAGTGTTATATCCAATTAAGAATCGCCCGCGTGAGCGTACGCCGCGCTCGGCGTGATTCTTAACTGGATACAGTACATCGCCCCTCCCGGCGGGGGGCCGGCCTCTCAGCGGGGCGTGGCGGGGCGTGGCGGGGCGTGGTCCACGCCCGTTACGGCGCGGCGGGGCGGGGCGGGGCGGGGAGGGTCCCGTGGAATTGCAGGACGATTTGCCTCTACGCGGGGAGGGGGACGGGGAGGACTAGGGGACGTGCAACAGCAGGCTGTAGGTCTGTGACCCGGCCCGGCCCGGCCCGCTCCCGCCGAGAAAGCATGACTCCTACGTCCACGCCGAGGCAATGTCCCACTTCTCTCTCTCTCTCTCCCTCCCTCTCTCTCTCTCACTCTCTCACACTCACTCACTCACTCTCGCACTCATCGCATTAACCTGATCAATAACTGGGGTGCGGCAGAGGCAAGAGACGATGCAACGACCTGCGCCATCCTTATCGGCAGGGGGAAGTCGTCATTAGGCTACGCCCGCCCCGCCCCGCCCCGCCCCGCCCCACCAGCCCCACCATGCCTGCAAGAAACAAGCACGAGCCCGGGGCAAGGCGGGGCGGGCGAGACCTGCCTGACCTGACCGAACATGGGAGAGTCGCCTGGAGGCCGCTGAACCTGTCCTACCCCCGCCCCGCCCTGTCACGCCACGCCCCGCCACGGTCCCCACCTCTCGCCTTCACAATACTCCACTTTCGTACCCACAATACTCTAGTCAATGCGTGAAATCTTTCATCCGATGCAGGCACACGGATTACGCAAAGGTCTGTGGTCACAATGTGGTCACAGTGTGCTCATAGTGTCCTCACAGTGTGGTCACAGTGTGGTCACAGCACAACACCATACCATTCTGACGGGATTGGCCGGGCGGGCCCATCGCCTTTCCTCCCTCCTTCTACTTTGCAAGCAGGCGAGGCGAGGCTGGCAACAAAAACGCTTTGCCTTTCTTATTCCCCAAAAGTATTCCCGCCGGTAGGACCGCGCTGCCCAACAACTAACAACTACTACAGATTACTTTTTAGCCCGTCTCTCCGCCACCTACCCAAGTTCACGCCCCCCCCCCCCACCCTCTCTCTCTCTCTCTCTCTCTCTCTCTCTCTCTCTCTCTCACTCTCTCTCTCTCTCTCCCTGTCCTCGCGGCGTCGGAAGATCGTAAACATCTGGTCGAGGGGCAGAGCGCGGTGCCTGTGTAAAGTCGTAGTGAATAGCGTAAAGCACACGGGTAAAAGTATGGCGTAGTTGTACGCTTGAAATGAAGCATAGAAAAAAAAAAATCCCCCATGCATTTCGATAGGCGGAATCCGCGCGGATGAGCCTCAGTGCGCTTCATTTCAAGCGTTCACTCAGTACGCTTGAAGAAAGAAAGGGGGTTGCACTACGCTTCAGTTTTACCAGTGCAGTGCCACGCACCTTCACACGAATTCTCATCGACGGAAATAATTTCCTTATACGACTTTTGCCGCTAAACAGAGGGGGAAACTTTGTTTTGTTCTCGACTCACGTGCGAAAGCGGGGGCCGATCGCGGCGCGCTTTAGGATTTCTTACACTTGCGTGCGACGGCTGGCGTGCAAAGTTGCACGCCTTTGACTGAAACTCGGTGCAGGCGAACGGCGCGGCGCGGCGGTGCTCTCCTGACGTCGCGGCGCCCCCTCCCCTCCGCCGCGCCCGCCGCGCCGCCGTCCAAAGCAGCGGGCGCCGCTCCGGGGAGGTATTGGGAGAAAGGTCATTTGGTGAGCCGTCACATGGTGTGTATCGAGAGTGGGGGCGGGGAGGAGAGGAGGGCAGGGGGAGGGGGCTGCAGTGCCGCTGCCAACCAACATAAATCAAAATGAATTTTGTATAGCGGGTATAGGAGAGCCAAGGGGAGCATGCGGCGTGGTCTAGAAGGAACGGAGAGACAGAGAGACGGGGAAGGGGGGAGAGGGAGAGGGAGAGGGGGAGAGAGAGAGAGAGAGAGAGAGAGAGAGAGAGAGAGAGAGAGAGAGAGAGGGGGAGAGGGAGGAAAGAGAAGGGCGGGACTTCTTAGACCTAAAATTGCAGGTGAGGGTGGGGGAGGGCAAACTGCCTGCCGGTGTGTATCCAAGCAGAGACACGCGAGGCAAGCGCCGGGGCGAGTGCAATTACCTTTTCGCCCCGCCCCGCCACACCCCGCCCGCCCCGCCCCGCCACGCCCCGCCACGCTCAGCCACGCACGCCACGGGATCCGCCGTACCTCCTCCCTCATACCTTCGAGCAGAGATACGCCCGTGCGGCCCGGGCCGGGGCGAGCGCACCCCAACCCCTCTCCTTTGCCTCTCGCCAAACTTCTTCGTCCCGGCCGCGCGTGGCACGGCGCGGCGATAGGCTGTGGTTTCTCACAACAGACACTGCTGTGTAATACGCAGCGCACAGTTTCAGAAGCCTCATCACTTTCAAGACGGGCGTCGTTGAAAAAGAAGGTAGTTTTGGAGAAAACACTCTCAGTGTGAGATTTTCAAAAGTTTCGACCGCTGTCGAAGAAGCCTGGCGGCTCCATCTGTGTGGTGACGCCCTATGGCAAACCTTGAACCGTTGATCATTCATGCCAGAATGTCAGCCCGACGCGAGGGGGCCGCGCCGCAATGGGGAACGTGCGGCCGTCACTGATTGTCGGATGCGCCCCTCCCCCCAGGGCGCACACGCACAACACTTTTCCTTCTCGTCATTTTCCTGTTTCTTTTTTCACCTTTTTCTGCCCTTTACGGCGCAAAGGGCGCATTCCACTCCCCGCCAATGACAGCGCCCGCGGGCTGCTATCACGGGCGTGTCCGGCCGTAAAAGCGGGAGCGGCCCCGCCAAACCCGACCCTCGTAAACTCGAAATATTCGCGGGGCGTTCGTCATTTCTTTAAAAAGTAAAACAATCTCAGCTTCTTTATTCCCCTGCCGTACTTCCCCTGCCGCGGTAGCTGCACCTCCGAGATTGCGCAAGAGCGAGTCAGGACGAACACCGGCGGCGGCGGGGGGAGCAGCCCTGCCCGGCTGCAAATTCCCAACGCGTTCTGATCGGAAAATTTCCGATCGGAATCGCGGAAACCAATCGGAACTTTGCTACCGGACAGGATTTCGGCATCGATTTCGATCGGCTTCGTAATTTCGTTCGAAAAATTCGGCAATTAGCAGGAAAACCTCTCCGTTCCGAACAGAAGCAGTTCCGGCCGGAGGGCATAGTTTTCGTTTGGAACATGTTCGGGATTTGCAGCTGAACTCGTCCCGTTCCGTCCCCCCCGGTCAGGTCCGCTGCCTTAGCCTCGGCCGCTACTTACGGCTCCGAGCACGACGACACCGAGGCACCGTGCTCTACGCTGCTGTAACACTCACGCTCCACGAGAGAGGGAGAGGGAGAGCGAAAGAAGGGAGAGAGAGAGAGAGGGGGAGAGAGGGGGAGGGGGAGAGAGAGAGAGAGAGAGAGAGAGAGAGAGAGAGAGCGAGAGAGAGAGAGAGAGAGAGAGAGAGGGGGAGAGCGAGAGAGACAAGCCAACCATGTGTCTCGCTGCGAGCCTCGGTCTTTTGTCTTCCGCGCGGCCTCGGTCCTGGCCAGCCTCCACTCCACCCTTCGTCAACGGCATCCCGGGGGCCTCTTGAAACCCTCCCCCGCCCCGCCCACACCTCTCCGCTGCTGGTCGACGAGCCCCTATCCCTACCGTGCCCTACCGCACCCCCAGCCCACCCCCAACCCCCTAACGCCACCGGCGCGGCCACCGTCGTTTCAAAATGGAAGGGATCGGCTCGGCGGGCCCGCCCAGATCGCCAGCCTTTTGGGGCGCTCCAGGCAGCTCCGGGCAGCTCCAGGGTGCTCCAGGCAGCTCCAGGGTGCTCCAGGCAGCTCCAGGCAGCTTCAGGAGCTCCGGGCAGCTCCAGGGTGCTTAAGGGTGCTCCAGGCTGCTCCAGGAGTTCCGAACAGCTCCAGGGTGCTTAAGGGTGCTCCAGGCAGCTCCAGGAGCTCCCGACAGCTCCAGGAATCTCCAGGCAGCTCCGGGCTGGTTCAGGCAGCTTCAAACAGCTCCAGGCAGCTCCAGGCAGCTCCAGGCTGCCCGAAGGCTGCCCCGACCCCCGACTCCCCCACCTGCTAGCTGGCAACGTGTGCCTCTCACCGCGTCGAGCACCTCCGCATTGTCTCCTGGAGGCGCACAGGGAATAAAAGCGAGCAAACCCTAAGAGAAAATAGATGTCTATAGATTTCTTTAGGTGGTCTAGTACCACTATAGTTGGTATAAATTTGTAGATGTCTAGACGTAGATGACTAAAAGACGTCCAATAGTCGTCTATTGAAGTCTATGTCTAACTTGCTAACTTTCCATCTAGCAATAGATGCCTATTGTATATCTAATAGACGTCTATTTTCTCTTAGGGAAACCTGGTATAAAAACCTCGGAGTGAAACCGCATCCAACACCCAACCCCGGCCTAGCAGCCTATAGGCTATAGCCCAGCCCAGGGGCGCACCGGCTGATTTACCACTTCAAACAGGACGCGGCGGCTGCACGGGGCGGGACGGGCCGGACCAATCGCTCCTCCACTCACAGCAAATAACAGGCAACGCATGCAAACCGCCCTGGGGCCGGGCGCCTGGGTGCGGGCGTGGCGGGGCGGGGCGGGGCGGGGCGGGGCGGGGCGGGGGGCAGGGGGGCAGGGTCCAGCTGCGGGGCCGCGTCTCCCGACCGTCACGTCACGCCCGGAGGGCCGCAGAGGGGCTCACAGCGTTACCGCGCCCGGCCGGCCCGGACACAGGGACGGGGCCCCCGCCCGCGACCCGAGCTGACCCTAAACCCACCCCGCCTCGCCACGCCACGTCCCGATCGTACGTCGCCCGCCCCGCCCCGCCCCGCCCCGCTCCGTCCCGCCCTGTCGTACCGATGGTCTGTAATTGGACGGACCGCACGTACCTCATTTGGAGGCGGAACGCCGTGCTAATGACCGACTACCCAATGGGATTGCAGCGGGGGCCACCCGGGCCGCAGCCAGCACCACGCCCACCCCGACCAGCACCAGCCCCCGGCAACAATTACATCTCTTGCTGTGCTTGGCCAGTGGGCCGGCCGGCCGGGCTGGACCTCTGCCTCGTCCTAGCCGAGGGGGAAACAACTCTAAATTTTGGTGTACAAATGTCGTAAATTTTTGTGAATTTTTGTGAATTTTTGTAAATTTTTGCTCGAATTTTTTTAAATGTTTTGTAAATTTTTGTAAATTTTTGTGAATTTTTGAAATTTTTTCTTAAATTCTCTGAATTTCTCTGAATTTTTCTAAATTTCTCTGAATTTTCCCGAATTTCTCTGAATTTTTCTGAATTATTCTGAATTTTTTTGAATTGCTTTGAATTTTTTTGAATTACTAGGTGTACAAAATTTTTAGAGTTGTTTCCCCCTCGGTCCTAGCAGTCCTTCGCATTTTCCTCCTATTATTCCTCCTTTACTACATCGCCTCTCTTCTCTGGATTTCTCCGCATCTCCACACACACACACACACACGCGCGCGCGCACATAGAGACATAGATGGGGAGAACGCGCAGAGAAGAGAGAAGAGAAAAGAGAGAAGAGAGAAGAGAGAAGAGAGAGAGAGAGAGAGAGAGAGAGAGAGAGAGAGAGAGAGAGAGAGAGAGAGAGAGAGAGAGAGAGAGAGAGAGAGAGAGAGAAGGCCCTAAGGAGAACGCCTGGACTGTTCTGGCTGTTCTGGATGATAGATTCGTTTGGTGGGGCTGAGTGCTGAGCGCTGGGTGCAGCCCTGCCGCTGACCGCCCCGCCCCGCCCGGCCCGGCCCGGCTCGGCAGGGTTGCGAGTGTCGTTTCTAATTGCTTTACTGGTACCCGAGCTGCTGCTGCTGCTGCTGCTGTTTGGCTGGCCGTGTCAGTCATCGCTCACCCGACACGTAAAGCGGGGAGCAGAAAATGACAAAGTCCAAAAATAAAACAGAAGAAAAAGAAAAGAAACACAAAACAAAACAGCAGCCTACATGAGCTAGCGCTGCTGCATGTGTGCCGCACGCCATCACAGAGCAAGTCCCATAGCTATATTGATCCGCTAGGACCACGTGACCCGTCCCGAGGACTGCGCTGTGCACGCATAACCTGTACCGCACCGCCGTCAATTATTGGACGAGTCTTGTCTGCTGGCCGGCGGGGTAAGGTGGGCTCGTCGTGACGGAGCGTGACGAGGCGCGTCACGGAGCGTGGCGGGGCGTCACGGAGTGTGACAAGGCGTGACGGAGTGTGACAAGGCGTGACGGAGTGTGACAAGGCGTGACGGAGTGTGACAAGGCGTGACGGAGTGTGACAAGGCGTGACGGAGTGTGACAAGGCGTGACGAGGTCGGCGAGGCGTCACGGAGTGTGACAAGGCGTGACGGAGTGTGACAAGGCGTGACAACGTGACGACGACGGGAGCGGGGGAGAGGGAGGGGGGAACGGGGTCAGGTTTCGCGATCCGTAAGAGCCCCACCGTGGAGGGCGGAGTGGGCACAAGGCGCTGCTGGCAGTGGCGCGAGGCGGGGCAGTGTGCAAGGCGGGGCGCATGCACAAAACGGGGCGGGGCTACGGGGCGGGGCGGGGCGGGGCGGGCCCGGGGCGAAATGTTCAGTGCTACGAACCCTATCGCATGGTAGTTCGTTTTAAACCTCTTTTGACAGTGAATATGGAAATGCAGCTCACTTTGAATTAGTTTTATGTTGAGGAATAATGAGAAGTCCACGTACATCCCTACACTCTTAAACAGTGCTCACTGTTTAGTTTTCAGAGTGTTATTATCCACTGCGATCCGATTTGGCCCCTGTCTTTCTGTGCGACTGCCCGCACAATAACTCAAGAACGAATAGAGATATCGAGTTGAAATTTTTGCTACAGCTCCCTGGTCCTGAACGCTCGGATTGCTCATATTGCAGCTTTCTATCTAAATAATCGACCCTGTTAAAAATTAATTTACATTTTCTAAAACTTTATCTTTGTTTCAAAAGAAACTAACTATCTCAAAGTAATTAAAGGTTTGCTGATTTTGCATTTCCACACTAATTGCGCGTTTTCACCATAAGCGGCGCCTCTAGGCTGGTACAGCACGATATCTCTATTCGTTCTTGAGTTATTGTGCGGGCAGTCGCACAGAAAGACAGGGGCCAAATCGGATCGCAGTGGATAATAACACGTGGAGCAGAGGGGGGAGGATGATGAAGTTGTGACACCGACCAAAGTGGTCGATGGAAGCCTGCGGCACACGCCCCGCCCCATTATTCCTCGCGCCATAAAACTAATTCAAAGTGAGCTGCATTTCCATATTCATTGTACACGGTGGGGTCTTACGAACTAGCATCGCGAAACCTGATTCCTCCTCTCCGCTCGGGCAAAGGAATTCTGAACAGTTCGTTATTAAGCCGTGCAGCACTGCAAGCCTGTCAAACGTGACGGTCACGTCGTCGGATATGTACACTTGTCACTTGTAGCTACGACGTTTTTGTGCATGCGTAACTTACGCAAGATTTCAAGAAATCATCTTAAAATGTAAGATTACACGATGAACGAATTCTTACATAGTCACGGAAAAAATTTGCGTAATTATATGTAATACTTGTTCTACGTAAGGTATGTATGCGGCAAAGGGGGTTTAAGGGGGAAAAAACGAATAGCGCTGGCGTTGGTTGGCTTTTTTTTTTTAGGAGAATTAGGGATTTTATGTCGGCCGCGCTGTGTTTGACAGTCGGCTTGAGACCCAAGCAGCACAGGTAGCGGGCTGGACGAGAGGAAGGCGAAGGTAGGAGGGCAGCGGGTGAGGGGAGGGGGCGGGTGACAGCTCCGCCCGGCCGGGGCAGGACTTTGCACTGCACAGTCCCTGAAGGCGCCTGAAGGTCGGGACATGAACCTCAACCTCCAGGCCAGGCTCAGCCCGGCCCCGGCCCACTGCGGCGGTTTGTCGACCAGAAAACTACTACCTGAGAGGGGAGGGGGAGGGGGAGGGGCCCCGGACACTTACCAAAGTTACGGTGCCGCACAGCAAAAGCGCAAAGGTGAAACGATGTGGCCCCGTTGTAGATTTACATGATTTCATTTAAGCACCTGATAAGCGGAAGAGATTTACGACTCGTTAACCTCTCAGGACATTTCAACAAAACTCCTTGAAGGAAATAGTAAACGCTGTAAAAAGTTTACGGCAAACCAGCAGGGTGCACCTTCGTAAAGATAGACGCACGTTTGAATCAGGCTGACACAGAATTTTTGGTAGTCGTTTCCGCCTCGCTAACTTGGCATAGCCACTTCCCACCTGTCATCCGGCCAACCTCACCCGGCGCATTCTGACAGCGCTGAGCATTTAAATTCAAATGTTAATTTAAATTGAGCTCAGTCAAGAAAGGATATTTACTGTACGGTGAACTTCACCAACCGTACGTAGCCCATGTTGCTGCATCCATCCTTTAGCGAAAATCACCGTAAAGCTTTTAAGAGTTAAGTACCTGATATGCCCAACACATTAACACCCTGTTTGAAGCCCACCTCCCTCACCTTTTCTCCTTTGTATAGGTAGCAGGATGCACGGCCGTGTTCCTGGACGTTCTGAAGGGTTTACCTCATGGAGCTCCCCCGCGGCGATGCAAGCTTATCGACAACCACCCCAGAGCAGCGGTACGGGGCCCGAGCCCGGGTGCGTGCCCGCGGCCCGCAGGCAGGCTCAGCGTGCTCAGCGCTGTTTTCCCATCATTTTATTTCCTTTACTTTTTTCTCGCCCACCGTCACGATCACGCAGAGCGCCCCGTTCCGTCCCCGCCCCACCTCCACCCGCACACTGTAAAAAGTACCGTGACCCATTACGGTTTAGTCCACGAGCGAGCGGACCGCAACGGTGTTGACCGTGCATTGCTGTGCCAGTGGTACGTGCTGTACTTAACTTTCGGAAGATATTTTGGTACATCTCGTAGGATTTGGACCATATAACCAACAAAACATCACGGCCTGGACCAATAAGCAAACAGTTTACAGCGTGATACGATGGTGTTTCGCGTGGGTTTCGTAACAGAGAACCATTTGGTTGATACAACCAAATCAGGGCCGTAGGCAACATATCTAGTTCTTGAAACCGGCTAAATTTTAGTACCCACATTTTTGACTAAATGGTCGAATCAACCAAAACTTAGGTAAACTGACTTATTTAAACTGTACGAACAGAATTTAGTTCACAGAGCTAAAATTTGGTCGGTTTTCAATTTAGTTCCCTGGACTAAACGGTTTTCTGGGTGTGCAGACGCGGCAGCAGGCGGTTTCGGCCCCAACTTTGTTCCGCGTGGTGGAGGACGAGTAGGGAGCGGAGAGAAAGGTTGTGAATGAAAATAACAGTGAGGAGAAACGGCGTTATCGCGCGGACTGCTTCCCCCCGGCACTATAGGCCCCACACACCTTCTGGCACGCCTTGCACCTTCACACGTACCGACTTTTACTACTCCCTTTACGGCGTGACGCGGTGGATTGTTGCATACATTGGCGCCCTACGCTGTGACCGCGCCGTGCAGGCGCGGCTCGACCTGCCCTGCCCCTCCCCCTGCCCCTCCCTCCCTCCCTCCCGCACGGCACCCCACCCTGCCCGACCCCGCCGGCTATAAGGGGAGGTTATGGCGCCTGCCGTGCACTCAGACATGGACACGACAATTATTGACGTGCCTCTGCAATGCTAACGCGTCTGGCATTCTGAAATCAACCTGACTGCCTAGGGGTTCCATGACCTCGATGAGGTACACTGTACACGCTGTGGACACTTCTAATACCGACATTTTGGCATATTTTTTGGATGCCAAATTTTGGTCGTTTTATAAGGAATGTCAATTTTTGGCCACTATTCATGTCGAATTTCGGCCTCTCCCTAAATCATGCCAATTTTTCGCCAATGCCAAAACTTGGTATTCTTTAGAGCATTAAATCAGTGGCCTCCTCCGAAAAGAACGCCAAATTTTCGGTTACTTTAAACGCGCTCTTCCACATTTAACGCCAAAATTTGGCGTTCTTATCCGAGAACGCCAAAATGTTGGCATAAAAATGGCCACAGTCTTTACAGTGAAGGGGGTAAAAACCCGGACAGAGAACAGAAGCGGCAACACCCGCGCCACCGTCCTAGCAGGAGAGGAAAATCCCAGTGCGATGATGAGCGACCTGACCTGACATACCCCGCGAGAAATAACTCGGCAAGAGCTGACCTGCGCGCCCAGGTGCGGCGTGTACCGTGCAATGGAGAGAAAGAGAGGGGAGGGGGGGGGGGGTAGAAGCTGACCATTAACCCACCACCCGCTCTCTAATCCCTGATGAAGTAGGCAATTTGTACGACAAATCGCGCAGCTTGTACGCTCGGGACGTACAATAATCCACAATAAATTGCCGCGCCCCCCATCCATGCGTTCGCAACTTAAAACCACTCCCCAGTCAGCGCGACCGCGGTCACACCGAGCCGTCCACCCTCCTCCTCGCGCCACGTCCGTAATGTGAGCCTGACGACACTCTGAAAATCGCACCGTGAATTTCACTGTAAGCTTACGGTGAGTTTTCAGCGTAACCTAAGGTGAACTATAGGCATCACTGTAACTGCAGTGACGTTCACCGTCGTAGCTTGCAGTGAAAATTCACCTTAAGCTTTTATTAGTGTGCCAGCACTGCATGACTGGAAACCCAAAGTGTGTGAATACTGTTAGCTGTGTGTGGACTTCTAATTCGTTCACGCGTCTCTTCAGTAATGTGAAGAACTTTTTCTTGTTTTAGTGTGCATGGATTCTCACACCTGGAAGTGTGGGGTTCACACACCTACAAGTGTGTAACATTCAAACACCTACTACTGCCACACACTTGGTTTCTCCGTGACGGCGTATGCTCGGCGCCAGTGCGTGCAGACGACTGTGACTCTCACGCTACATTAACCAGCAGCACACACACACACACACAGCCCACAGACATGTCCTGAGTCACACTCGCATCTCATGACGCACACACACACACACACACGCTGCCGGCCGGCGGCCAGGCGCTGCTGTGTGCAACATGATGGATGGCGCCAATTACAAACTGCAATCATTGTCACTGACAAAAGAGAGAGCGAGAGCGAGAGAGGCGGAGCGTTGGAGCGGTTGAAGAGGGACAAAGAGGGAAGAAGAGAGATACAGAAAGCATTGCCGCTGTTGCTTGTGATAAAAAGGGCGCGCAGGGTAGCGGCAGCAGCAGATTGCGGCCGAGGGGCGGGGCGGGGCGGGGCGGGGCGGCGCGGGGCGCCGAGCACTCTCAATCTAGAGAGCTGTCGGCCATGCAGCAGCGTGTCTCCAGAGAGAGAGAGAGAGAGAGAGAGAGAGAGAGAGAGAGAGAGAGAGAGAGAGAGAGAGAGAGAGAGAGAGACGGTGCCGGGCCTCGGATGGTCAGCGTCTCTTTGACGCCCTGCTCCACCCTCTGGCAGGCGGCGCGCTGCAGAGGGATTAGGAGCGATAAGACACCCCCCCCAACTCCTTCCCGCTCCTCCGCGGCTCCAGCCGGCTCCAGCTGGCTCCAGCCCTGGAGGACGGGCCGGCCGGGCTGCCTCGACGCTACCGGCTACATTGATACCAGAGAAGAGGACAGCGGTCCGAACCCATTGACTGCACGCCCCGCCCCGCCCGGCCTCGCCGTGCTCCGTGCTGTACCGGCCAACAAGAGCCGGCGGGGAGACCTCGGGGGAAGGGATGGGGTGCGGCGGGGCGGGGCAGGGTGGGGCGTGGTGCCGCGGGGCGGGGTGCGGCGGGGCGGGGCAGGCAAGAGGCGGGAGAAAGCCACTTCCCACTCAGTGGATCAGATGCTCCGCTATGATTGATGCCAGCCGCTCCCGCAGACTGCCCCCCCCCCCTCCCCTTGCCCCTGCCCCCCAGGCCCGCAGGCGACAACAGGGCGAGGTGGGGCGCCGTGAGGTGGGGCGGGGTGGGGTGGGGTAGAGTGGGGTAGGGTAGGGTGGGGTAGGTGGGGTGTTGCTCGCAGGGCGGGGAGGGTTGGGGGAGGGGGCGCCTCACCGTGACACGGCGGCGAACAAATTGGCGGCGGTGTCATAATCAGCATCGCAACACCTCCAGGCCAGGCAGCACCAGGCAGTCTCCTCGAGGCGGGTCTCTATCTCCCAGCTCCGCCGCCTGGCGTCACACCCCCTCTGGGATAACGAACCCAATTAGTCTGCGGAGCACCTGGTTTCGGGGCAGCAGCAACAGAGCCGGACAGACAGACAGACAGACAGCGGGGACGGACGGACAGGCAGACGGGTCACCAGCGTCACTGCGGGTCAGTGGATCCGCACGCGTGGCGCGGGGCACCTGCTGGACGACAAGAAGTTCTCAAACCACCTGCCGCTCTGCTTCTCCCCCCTCCTCCTCCTATCCCTCCTCCTCCTCCTCCTCCTCCTCCTCCTCCTCCTCCTCCTCCTCCTCCTCCTCCTCCTCCTCCTCCTCCTCCCTCCTCTCCCTCGTCCTCCTGCTCCTCCCTCCCCCCTCCTCCTCCTGCTCCTCCCTCCTCTCTCCTCCCTCCTCCTGGCTGGAGTCCTGCTGGCGGTCGGGACGGAAAGGTCAGGAAGAGAAGGAGGCTGAAAAGAGAGCGCGGGAGAGAGCGGTTAAGTGAGCGAGAGAAAGAGACAGAAAGAGAGAGAGAGAGGAGAGGCCGAGGGAGGCAGCAGGCCGCTCCGCTCCGCCCACCAGGCCGGGGCCCGGGGCGAGGCCGGCAGCGCCGACGGGGAGTGTGAAGAGGCCTCGGCCCGGCCCGGCCCGGCCGGCGGCGGAAACTTTGCTTCTGGTTCACGAGTACTTTCCTCTACCTCCATAAAAAGTTCGTCTTCGGCCCATCCATCGCCGCGCCGCCGCCATCCACCTCCAGACCAGCTCCACCGGCTCCCGCAGCGGACCTCGCACTGCGAGAGGCCCTCGGTGGAGGCCGGCAGGGAGGCGGTCCTGGCCGCCGCCGGCCGGCAGGACAAGCAGGGCACGGAGGCGCCCCGCCCCGCCCCGCCCCGCCCCGCAGCCATGAGCCGACATGATTCATGCAGCGCTTTATGCGTCTTACGTGGGCCGTATACGGAACTGCCTATCTATATCCGCAACTGAGCAGCAGCCCCGCCCCCGCGCCGCCCCCACACCGCCCCCGCGCCACCCCCGCGCCGCCCCCGCCCCGCCCCCGCGCCGCCCCCAATCGTCCCCCTCGCGCGGCACTTTAAACAAGCATAGAAAAGACCTAATCACAGAGTCAGTTTGATCCGGACAGATTGCATGGCGCTGTCTGCTTCCGTGTCGTGCTGCCGTGTTGCCACACATTCAAAGCATGACGGGCAGAGTGGGGAGGGGAAATTAGGTGGGGATAGTGCGGGGGCAGCCGGGGCCGCGCCGGCGGGAGGCCGGGAGTGGGAGAGAGGCCGGGGGGGAGGAGGGTGGGGGAGAAGTGGGGGTCGGCGGAGAGGTATAGCGATTGGTAGTCACCGATAAACTTTCTCTCCGTCCCGGCGCTGCCAGCAGTATGAGGCCGAGGCGGGGCGGGGGAGGCTCACAGCAGCTCGGCGGGGAGGGCGGGCGGCGGCAGAGTGGTTGGGTGGCGTAACCCTCTCATAGCCTCTCCCCTGCGGGTGTGTGCGTGTGTGTAGGGGACGAGTTGGCCGGGCACCAGGCGGGGCGGGGGAGAGCGAGGAGGGGATCGAACACCTGGCAGATCTGCTGGCGGGTCATAACAGCGTGCTAAACGGCTGTGCACTCACTTAGCACCCCGTGCCGCCCCCCCCCCCCCTCCGCCCGCACTGACCCACGGGGAGTTTGAAGCCGAGGAATAAGGGGATCGAGGAGAAGCGAAACGAGAAAAAAAAGGGGTGCTGCAGGCGAACACTAGCGGCTCGTCAACAGCCGCCAAAATGTTCGTTATTTACAAGGCATTTTGCAAGCGGCAGCATGCTCACTGGTAACATTAAGGCGTAATAGAAGGACGTTATGAGGGCGGTTGCAGGGGGCAGGCCATCCCCCACCCCCCACAGCCTCTAGTAAACCGCCTAAAGGTAGGCAACCTGAGCTACAAAACCCCTGTATGTAGGCCCCCCCCCCCCCCTTACAGAGGGTGTAAGATCTTCAAGCGTCGTCGTACACCTACGGTTTAGTTTTACAAGAGTTACAGGCACGAGGGGGAATTCACATCGGAAAATCTTGTACAGACTACTCGGTATTACACGGTATTACACCTACCTGTATTACTCACAAGATTTAATCACTTTAGAGCATATTCTCGTGTTTTTCGGTGTAACATTACGTGTATTACGGCGTAATCCATGGATCAGGTGTACAGTGTACACCGGAAGTAAATTCCCCCTCGTACAGGCAGATGGTTTGACATAACTCGTTTGTTCTTTCGGCGAAAACGGCCGTCTGGTTTGGTCCGCGTTGAATTAGGTATCGATGCATTCCAAGGCAGCGAGGGTGTGTAGCGCTCGCGCTGAAGGGACGGCGTGGGGGGCGGGGGGAAGAGGTCGACACCTCCCGTGAATAACGGCAGCCGTTTGAACGCGCCGCCGTTAGAGGGAATGACCGATAGGCCCCGAATGTGTTTGCAGCGTAACGGCGCCGCGCTGTGTCCTGTGGTCAGGGCCAGCCGGGCCAGCCAGCCAGCCCAGCACGAGCGGAGCGCCCAGGCCCAGCCAGAACCCACGGCCCGGCCCGCCTGATCAAGAAGAATGTGGACGGCCTGGAGAATGTTTCAACGTCAACCTCGACGGCGGCGGTGAGGGGGTGGGGGTGGGGGTGGAGAAGAGTGTTGACCATGTGGGGGTCACGTGGTCAGGGCGAGGAAGAGGGCGAGGGGGCAGTACGCGCCTTGGGATCCTTCATTAATCACAGGCCTCATGGCTCAACTGGAGCACTGGGGCTGCTGAGAGAGAGAGAGAGAGAGAGAGAGAGAGAGAGAGAGAGAGAGAGAGAGAGAGAGAGAACGGGGTAGCGGCTGCATTTAATTTGCTGGCCGAACGAACCCGCACGTGTCAACTGAGGCGTGAAGTCGCTGCGATACGCTCGGGGAGGGGGGGGGGGGGAGGAAGGGGGGCACATGTGTGGAGGGCGCAGCCGAGCGCGCGGCGGGGCGGGGCGGGGCGGGGCGGGGCGGGGCAGCCCAGGCCTGGCGACGTAAGGACCGCTTGTCTGAAACATGCGGCGGTACACTGCGAGAAACAGCGAGGCGGGCGATGCGTGCGCGCCGCCCGCCCGCCACACGGTAAATCTGTTTCCTGCTGGGGCGCCCAGGAAAGTACGTACTCTTCCAGGAAAGTTCCTGGAAAAGTACTGGAAAAGCCTGGAACTTTCCTGGGAAAGTGCCTACGAAATATATTCACCGTGCACACGCCCACACACACGCACGCAGCCAGCAGCGCTTAGCGGGCGATTGGCATTGCAACACGAGAACAGGCGCCATTCAGGGCGGTAGCGGCGCCACCGAGGTGCGCACCGTGTCCTCAGCTTCTGCATTGCGATTTCTCACGGTTTGAGAGCCGCGCCTTGGCGGTGAGAGCGAGCGCGCGATCGGGAGCGAGAGAGCGAAAGAGCGAGAGAGCGAGAGAGCGAGAGAGCGAGAGAGAGCGATCGGGAGCGAGAGAGCGAGAGAGAGGGAGAGAGCGAGAGAGAGAGAGAGAGAGAGAGAGACAGAGAGAGAGAGCGAGAGAGAGAGAGCGAGAGAGAGAGAGCGAGAGAGAGAGAGAGAGAGAGAGAGAGAGAGAGAGAGAGAGAATGAGAGCGCGTGAGCAGCGGAGGGATTAAGCGCATTCCACTGTGCGGCAGGAAACGTGGTGAAGAGTAATGAGTTTAAGTGGCGCTGTGCGTAACGGCAGTTTGGCCCCTCCCTGCCCCCTCCCGGCCCCCTCCCTGGCCCCTCCCCGCCCCCTCCCTATTACTCACCCCATCCCCTCCCCTTGGCCTCATCCCCCCGGCGCGTCGGGGCCCTCATGAATTGTGCATAGCGCACACACCTATTACCGCCCCGCTCCGCTCTCCTTCCCCAATTTGCAGATCCGTCGCTGCAGAAACGATACGCACACACACGCACACGCACGCTCAGGCTGCTCACACATGGTCCCTCTCTCTCTCTCTCTCTCTCTCTCTCTCTCTCTCTCTCTCTCTCTCGCTCTCCCACCCTCTCGCACACACTAGAGGCGGGGGCGTTTATGTGCGCGCAGATTAAAAGGGCGGTGTGGCGACCGGCTCGCCTGGCCGTATAGCGCGTTACACCAACTGAAAGACTTCCGCAACTTTACATTTTTTCTGTATTTCTTTTTTTTTTTTTTTTCGGCCATTTCCCTCTCTCCATCCCCCTCTCTCATTTCCACTTCCGTTTCCGTTTAGAGCACTGCTGCTGCAGCTGTGAAGTCCTTGCTGACGTCGCCGCCCGGCGCGATGGCTCTAGCAAATCCGGGCGCGGCAGCCGCGCGACCCCCGCGCCGGAACACAGGGCCCAGGCGCAGCGGCCAGGCGGACCGGGGGGAAAAACAAGTTTGTTCTCCTCTTTTCAAGCTACAAATTGTGTTTCGAGCGCCCACTCAAAAGATGCGCCGCGCGCCAACAACTCGGCCCGGCGGGGCGGGGCGGGGCGGGGCGGGGCGGGGCGGACGGCGCGACGCAAACGCTCAGATAAGGGAGAGAGACTGGTGGGCGCGCGCGCGCGGTGCTGCTTCTAAACTGCTGCAGGCGGGGAGGACGGGGGGGGGGGGGGGGGTCTGCCGCGACCCTGCCGTCTCTACAGCGCTCGCGCCCCGCCCGGGCCTAAGGGCGTAACGAGGTCAAGTCCCGAGGCCACAGTACCGGCGGCGTAAGTTACACACAGCGGCCTGAGCATGCCGACTAGTGCCGACGCCTCCTGCTGCGTGCACGCAAAACGAAACAAAATGTATTTATTTGGAATCAGGAGGATATTCTTGCCTAACTCTACATGAGTTTCAGGGGTCAATGTAGAGTGTAGGCGAGTAAATTGAGCCCTAAAAAGTCCTCACAGCGTTTATCCAGCAGCGACGGCAGCAGAACCGTTTTCTTTTATTTCTAATGTTTCGCATTCCGCTGGACTGCTGCTGCTGCTGCTGGGGTGACAGTCCCGGGCCAGGCCCGGGGGCGAGCGGCATGGCATCAAGATTGGTATAACACTAATTCCGCGCGGGCGGGGTGCGGCTGGGCGCGGTGGGATGAGGCGGGGCGGGGCGGGGCGGGGCGGGGCGGGATGGCCGCGCCCTATTTGGCTAGTGGGGCAGGTCAGGGAGATGAAACCGTTGTCTGCAATGAGGAAGTGGCGGGCCCGGGCGGGCCGCGCTCTCAGGCCCAGTCACGGAGGCGGGGGAGGCAGGGGAGGGAGGAAGGGAGGGGGCGGGCGGAGGGAAGTTCCGCGTCCGGCCGGCCTTGGGTGCAGGGAGGGGAGGGGAGGGGGAATTATGGTCAGGAGGGACACAGCTGTCATATCTGAATGCAAATGGGGAACGAGAGTGAGCGGGCATGGAAAAGAGAGAGGGAGAAGAGGGGAGGGGGTGCACGAGGAGATGGAGAACAGGAGTGAGAAAGAGAGAGAGCAAGAGGAAGAGCAAGAGAGGGAGATAGAATCAGAGAGAGAGAGAGAGAGAGAGAGAGAGAGCGAGGGGAGAGAGAGAGAGAGAGAGAGAGAGAGAGAGAGCGAGAGAGAGAGAGAGAGAGAGAGAGAGAGAGAGAGAGAGAGAGAGAGAGAGAGAGAGAGAGAGGCGCGTGCGGGAGGCCTGTATTGGATTTCATTACCCTAAAGCACCCCACGAAATTACGGGCGATTGGCTTGAATTCGTCTACTCCTTCCTTGGCGGCGGTCGGGAGCGAGCGCTCCTAAAGCTTAGTGAGAGAGAGAGAGAGAGAGAGAGAGAGAGAGAGAGAGAGAGAGAGAGAGAGAGAGAGAGAGAGAGAGAGAGAGAGAGAGAGAGCAGAAGACGCACTTTCCCAAACACTTCCGCCCTGCCGCCCCTCGTTCCCGGCCCGGCCCCAGCCCCGCGGGGCTGCCTCTATTCGCTCATCTCTCTCTTCTCTCTCTCTCTCTCTCTGTCTCCCTCTCCCTCTCCCCCTCTCGTTCCGTGCGACAAAATAATTTCGAAAATCCCGCCGCTTTGCGCTACTTTGTTTTATTAGCGCACGGTAAAACTGGCGTCTTGGTTTTCAAGACAACTTTCTTGATTTTCAAGACGTTTTGGAAAACTCAAGATCTTTTGTTAACGTCCTGAAAACCAGGACGATTTCCAAAGGCATTGCTCTTGGTTTTCAAGACATTGTCTTGAAATCATTCCACTTTTTGAAGACGATGTCTTGAAAACCAAGAGCAATACCTTGAAAATCGTCCTGGTCTTGATTTTTCCTAAACGTCTTGTAAACCAAGACGACAGTTTTACCGTGCGGGAGAGAACCCCGCTGCAGCCGTGATAAAGGCTGCGGGTCATACCCTCTCTTACTCCCGTGTACTCTGCAGGTGGGATAGAGAGAAGGAGGCAGTCTCTGTCTGTCTCCGTCACTCTCTCCCTCCCCCCGTCCCCCGGACACACCTCCATACGCACACAGCGTGCTACAGCCGCACAAGGGCGTACGATCCGCTTTGCTTCTTTAATTAACTAGCCTTTCCTATTCCCGCGGTATAACGCCTCTTACCCCAGGAGCGCCGTGCCAGCTCAGCAGCTGCCGCACTCTCGAAACGCTTTAATAAAAAATAAACACAGCTGAGGGGAAAAAACGCGCAAAGAATGTCTCTGTTTTTTATTGTGAGGGTGGAGGGGGGAGGTCTGAGGATGTTCCCTGGCAGGTGGGTACCGTTCCGAGGGATAAAGAGAAGTGGGTGGTCGAGAGAAGAGAGTCAGATGGACGAGGAGAGAGAGGAGGGTGAGCGAGAAGGAGAATGAGAATGAGAGAGAGAGAGAGAGAGAGAGAGAGAGAGAGAGAGAGAGAGAGAGAGAGAGAGAGAGGGAGAGAGAGAGAGGTGGTGTGGCCGTGAGGGAGGGAGAGCGAAGTGTCCTTTCCCGTATTGCTTTCCCGGGTGAGGCGCGGGAGGTAAGAGGTGGGGCATGTGGCGGGGTGCGGGGCGCGGGGCGGGGTGGCGCGGGGCGGGGCGGGGTGGCGCGGGGCCGGGGCGGGGTGGGGCGCGAGGCGGCGCGACAGCAGGCAGTGAGAATGACTCTCCAGGGGAGCGTAGGTGGGGCGGGAGAAGGGGGGAGGGAGAGGTGCGCTGGGGTGGGGCCCGCGAGAAGGGAGAGCCAAGTACTATGCGACCTCGCCCCACTCCCCCCCGTTCAATTACAAATCCCGAGTGCTTCGTCCCGCGCGCTTGCTACTCCGGCTGACGAGTATCTTTGGTCTCTACACTCCCCGCTCACTGCAGCGCGCACTTTGGTGAGGGCGCCTCAGGCCATCCCCATTCACTCCCCTCTTACCCCCTCCTCCCATACCAAAGTACTGTCTATAACTATCAGCCCCACGGACACAGCAGCAAGAATGCAACGTGCAGAAGAGTTGCACTGTTAAACCAAGTGTTCAACTGCTCAACACTTGTATGCACTGTAAAAACCTTACGAAGAAAATTCTTCTTAACGTTGCGAAGCATTTGGCTGCTTCGCAATGCTTCGTATTACAAAGCATTTTCTTCGCAAGCCCTGCCTGACGAAGAAATTTGTTTGTACACTACGAAGAAAATGCTTCGTAATACGAAGCAGCCGAATGCTTCGCAGCTTACGAACGCTTACGAACGCTTACGAACACAATTTCTTCGCAAGATTTTTACAGTGTGTGTGCAACCTCCAGCCTAGCACGCGCAACAAGTGTGCAACTCGCCAGTTGTGCAATTGCAAGTGTCAAACTCGCCATAGTTGTACACTTGAAAGTGTTCAACACAACAGTTGTGCATTTGCAAGTGTTCGACTGCCCCGTGCAACACTATCCTTGTTGAAGACTTGCAAGTGCACAACTGTCGAGTAAAACACTTAGAAGTGTATAACTAGCGAGCTAAACACGTGAAATTGCACAATTGTCGATTGCGCACTTGCACGTGATATGCTGGGAGCTGCACACATACAAGTGTTGAGCAGTTGAACACTTGGTTTAGTGTGCTAACGCAGCGCGCTGGAAGACTCAGCCCGGATTAAGCTGTCTGAAGACTCGTGAACAGTGTAAGTAAATCCTACAGCCATTATTGTGATATCAAAGCAAACGACAAATCTGTTTTTCCGTATCATGTACCCTAAATTATATTTAAAAAAAATTATCACTTTTACTGTGATAAATGGAAATATTAAACGGTTTTTACAATAGAAAAACAAAGGCGCTAAACAACGCCTTTCCTGGGACGCTAAAATCAAGGGCTAAGTTTAATGCCTCTCCTGGGGCACTAAATCTTAGTGCCTTTGGAAAGGCGCTAAATTTGTTTGGAGCTCATACGAAGCCAACCAGTGAAATGCGTCAAGGTTTTACTTCCTAAACATTTGGTGCCTTTAGAGAGGCGCTAAATCTTAGTGCATTTCCTAAGGCATTAAATTTTGTTAGCGCTTTTTTAAAGGTAGAACTTAGCAACTTTGTTTTTCCTGTGTATTTTCAACACAGGCAGAGGAGCGGGAGTACCTGTCGTACTTGAACGGTTATCTTTCGTCAAAAGCTATTACATGCTTTTTTTCGTGTGTCAAACTCTTGCCGTGCACCCATTTACGTCTCCCCCTCCCTAAACACTCTCCCCCTTCCCTTCCCTTCCCACCGCGACTATCTCTTTCACTTATCCACACACTTCATATATCTTCTGCCACGTCTCCCGTTACAGCGCGCCAGAAAATAGACCTCTCCTCTTTCCACGCAAAACGACTACACCTCGCCGTCCAATCCGCCCCTCCCCTCCACCTTGGCTATCACACACACACACACACACACACACACACACACACACACACACACACACACACACACAGATGCATGCCCACCCACACACTCACACTCATAAACAGCAGAGGTCCGCGCGAAACACCACCACATATAACGGTGACATTTCGGTGGCGGGGCGGACCGCTCGGCGGCTGCCAGGCACTGCCAGGCCAGGCCAGGCGGGCGCGCGCGCGCGTGCTTTTAGAAAGGTTTCCGGTTACAGCACATCAAGCCCGCTGCTGCTGTTATCCGGGAGGAGGGGGTGGTGGGGCGCTGAGGGGGCGAGCGGCGCGGCGGGGGGGACTGGGGGGCCGGTCCCAGCGCCCAGAACCGCCCCTGCCCCCTACCCCCCACCCCCTACCACCACAGCCACCACTCGAGATTAATTCAATTCAACACCCAAAACAAGGTCCACTCCCCGACCGAAATTAACATAATTCCTGGTGCGCTGCGTTGATCTCCCTGTGCCGCCCCATATGCACCCGGCCCGGTCCACGCGGTCCCCTAAAACACATCGCGTTCGGCTGAGATTTATAGCACAATAACAAGGGGCGCGGGCGAGAATATTAACGCTCACACACACACACACACACACACACACACACACACACACACACACACACAGAGCCCGCGCGGGCGCGAACTGGCTGGCCGGTGGGCGAGACTTCGCGAGAGCAATGGGGAAGTCACGGCCTAATCGAAGCCAGAAACGCGATAGGGTTGTGCCGAGTACATTAGTCGGGGCGGTGCCTGGCGGCGGCTGGAGGCGGCGGGGGGCGGCCGGGGGCGGCCGGGGGCGGCCGGGGGCGGCCGGGGGCGGCCGGGGGCAGCCTGGGGCAGCCTAGGGCGGGGGCCCGGCCGGGACCCCAGGTGAGAGCGGGCCGAAGAGTCCGCAGGCCTAACCCAAACAAAAAGAGGATAGGCCAAAGATTTTTTTTTTCCCAGTATTATTATTTACACTTTTCGACAAGTTGGGCGCGCAAAAATATTGTTGTTGCTGGGGCTGCTGCTGGGGCCGCTAGCGCCACTGCGCTCGCTGGCCGCGCAAACATGCCATCAGGGGGACAGAAATATTACACTCAGAGTTTTGAGCAGCGCGCGGGTGCGGACGCTCTCCCGCCCCGCCCCGGCCCCCTCTGCCCCACGACCTCCCGTTTATCTCTCTCTCTCTCTTTCTCTCTCTCTCCCTTCCACTCCCTCTTCCTGCCTCCCTCCCTCACTCTGCAAACTAAACGCAGGGTCACAAAAATAAAGAATTTGTGCGCGACAGGCATTCCTTCTGCATTGTGAATGTCCCCGAAAAAGAGTCGGCGCGCCGAGCTGTTCACAAACGGTGTCAGAAGAGGGAGGAGAAAAGAGAGAGAGGAATAGACAGGGCGCTGGAGTGGGAGAGAAATACGTATGAAGCAGTAGAGGGAGAGAGAGGGGGGGAGAGAGAGGGGGGAGAGAGAGAGAGAGAGAGAGAGAGAGAGAGAAAGAGAGAGAGAGAGAGAGAGAGAGAGAGAGAGAGAGAGAGAGAGAGAGAGAGAGAGAGAGAGAGAGAGAGAGAGAAAGAGAGAGAGAAAGGGGATCGACGGACTGGGGGGGGGGGGGGGGGGAATGAAGAGCGAGGTTGCTAGGGGGCGAGCAACGCTTCCACGTCGCGTCTTGTCTTCCGACCGGAAGCGGTGTCCCGCGGGGCCGTGGCACTGCGGGGCGGGGCAGGAGGCTTCCACGTAAATGAGCGGCACTACTGTCACCACCCCGCCCCACCCCGCCCTACACCACCCCACCCCTGACTTTGCGAGGGCGCGATTTGGAGTCTTGATCGTACGCGGCGCGCGAGCTCCACGCCCTCGCCTCGTGCCGAGCCGAGCCGCGGCACAAATGGCGCCCAAATGGGGCCCAGCCCTGATAGGGGCGCGGCGGCGGGGCGGCGGGGGCCTCGGCGGGGGGCTTGGCGGGGAGGCGGCGGAAGCAACTGGTGCGCGGAATAACTTACGATGACACCGTCATCTTCGTACGACAAGCCGCGGCGGCGCCCCGCCCCGCCCCGCCCCGCCCCGCCCCGCCCCGCCCCGCCCCGCCCCGCCCCGCCCCGTCCCGCGAGAGAGTTAGGACGGTTAGCGAGCCGAGCTGCTATAATTGCTTGTTGGCCATTATTGTCTTTCAGCTCGTCTCGTCTCGTCTCTTTTATCGGCCATCGAGCGGCGCGGCGCGGCGCGGGCGGGCGGGCGGAGCAGGCGAGCAGGCTGTGACCCCGTCCCACTCCCCCTCTCTGTCCCTCCCCCTCTCTGTCCCTCCCCCCCTCTCTGTCCCACTCCCCCTCTCTGTCCCACTCCCCCTCTCCCGCCCCTCTCTGTCCCTTCCCCCCTCCCCCGCGCCCCAGCCGCCCCGCAGCGGTATAAGAGAGGGGACCACGGTCTTCCCTTCGCGGTGTTAATTTCGCTCGCCAAAACTGCAATTTCCATTCCGAAATAGAGGACAGGGCACGGCCCGCCTGCAATCAACTTTTCGAAGAGGAATGTCTTGGCGACGTCACCAGCAGAAGGGCGTGTCCGACGGCGAAACGGCTTGGGTACTCCAGGAAATTTGGGTATTGTAGGCACTTTCCAAATCAACCGTTATAGGGGTGCTGACCCAAAAATGGGTAAAATAAGGAGATTTATGGTTATTACGCTCCTGGTACTCTTCTATTACGCATAATATTGCGCCTTTATTACGGATAGAGTGACCCGACTATTACCCTCGATCCGGCATGGCCACCATGTGGCCACGCTCGAGTGTCATCATAGAAAAACCACCACGCACTGAATGCGTCAAAAATAAAATTTCCAGACAGCGAATGCGAACTCAATTTTTCGTACCATCAAAAAGAATTAAGGAGCGTATGGTGAAAACGACGGCGAGCACTTTTCCATTAAAAACCATTATCAGCGGTCGGGCGGCATGGCAGGGGCAGGACCCGCTGCCCTGAGAATGCTAATAATGTGACCGCCAAACAGCGGGGCGAGCAGCGCGAGGAGTAACGACGTGCTCCTCCCGCACCGCACCGGCCCATCACACGCCCGGCCCGCTCAAGTGCAAGGTGCGCGGACAATTTCATCTGGGGCGGGGCGGGGCGGGGCGGGGCGGGGCGGGGCGGGGCGGGGCGGGGCGGGGCGGGGCGGGAGCGAGCCCTTCGCTCTACGAGCGGCAGGCGGATCTCCTGCGCGGAACCGCACGCGGCTGAAACGCTGCTACCCCCGACCCCACCCCACCCCACCTCACCCTACCCCACCCCACCCCACCCCACCCCACCCCACCCCACCCCACCTCGCCGAGCACCTTTCATTAAAAATCTCATCCCGGCAGGCGCTGCGGCCGCGCGGCTCGGCGCACCAGCAAGGAGAGCGGGAGGAGGGGGGGGAGGCAAGGGGGCCGTATGGGGGGGGGACGGGGTGCTAGTGCGCCAATTACAGTGGTGCCAACTGCTGCAGCAGCGACGTACAGAAGAAGGGCCCCGCGGAGAGGAAAAGAAAGAAAGAGAGCGAGAGAGGAGGCAAAAAAAAAAAATCATCCCAGCTGCGCGGAGGCCACAGACAGCACTGGCAGGCAGCAGGGGCGGCGGCGGCCAGCCTCCCGCACTACTTGTGCAGAGGCTGCCTGACCTTCCAGTTAGGGATGTGCACATAATGCGTTTATCAACAGCCCCAGCCATTTCTGTCTCTCTCGCACTCAAAGCCGGCAATGAGTGCGAGAGAGACAGAAATGGCTAGGGCTGTTGATTAACGCATTATGTGCACATCCCTACTTCCAGTGCAGTCAGGGGCCCCGGAGTGCCAGGTCCGGCCCGGTCGCCCTCACCGGAGAAACAAAGGTGAGGGCAATGCCTTTCTTGGGGCGCTCAAATCAAGTGCTAAGTCTAGTGCCCTTCCTGGGGCACTAAATCTTAGTGCCTTTGCAAAGGCACTAAATTTGTACGGAGCTCATACTAGCAGGTCAGCTAAAGGTGCTAAGTCCTACCTTTAAAAGGCACTAACAAAATTTAGTGCCTTTAGAGAGGCACTAAACATTAGTCCCTTTGCAAAGGCACTAAAGTTTGTCAGAGCCTTATAAAGGTAGGCCTTAGCCCCTTAGTTTTTTCAGTGCTGTACAACTCGGTGAGTCCCGCCGCTGCTGTCGGCCCGAGGGGTCCCCCACTAAAATACTCATTGTACACCAAAAAAATTACTCGCGAGTTACTCGCGAATACTCGCCAATACTCGCGAAAAAAATCAAGAAATACTCGCACGATACCCGCGAATACTCGCCAATACTCGCCAAAAGTCACAAATACTCGCGAATACTCGCGAAACTCTTTGTACACCCTTTTGGAGAGTGGGGGACCCCTCGTGTCGGCCTGCTGGGCGCCCGCGCCCGCTACACCGAGTAGGCCGTCCCCTTGCTCATTAGCGGAGCGCCATCTTTTTTTAGCGCCGACAATAACGCGGGCCAAACGGCGCGGGCCGGGGCGGCGGCGCGGAGGCTGTGCGCTCCAACGCGGCGGCCTCGTAGTCGCCATCAGCGAGTCCCCCAGCCTCTCTCCACGGCTGCTGCAGCGTTTTGAGGAGGTTACTCCTTATTTAATTATGCCATCCTCTCGTTTGCGTACCGCCAGGCAGCCGCGTCAATGTTTAATTCTGCTGGGATTTACGTGGGAAAAGAGAGGGGAGGGGGGGGGGGGGGGGCAGCTGAGGCGGGAGGGGGAGAGGGGAGGGGGGGGCTGGGGCGGGAGGGTGTTAGGTTGGTGGGAAGGGATTACCTCGCTCGTAACCGCCCGGCCCGGGCCCGCCCCACAGCGGAAGGAATTATGGAAAGAGAGAAGGGGAAGTGTAAAAGAAAGGGGGAAAAGGAGGGAACGGTGGCGAGCCGGGCAGACGGGCGGGGGACGGGGCCAACTAGCGCCAGGCCAGCGGCGAGCGCCCTGAGGCAGGCCGGCCCGCCCAACAGGGCTGTGCGCCGGGACTGCCTACCCGCCAGGCGGCCCAGCGCGGGTCAGGCCGCAGAGCTCGCACGGGAGGGACAGACAGCGTGGGGGAGAGAGAGGGAGAGAGGAGAGAGAGGGAGAGAGGGAGAGGGAGAGAGGGAGAGGGGAGAGAGAGAGAGAGAGGGAGAGAGAGAGAGAGAGAGAGAGAGAGAGAGAGAGAGAGAGAGAGGGAGAGAGAGGGAGAGGGAGAGAGAGAGAGAGAGAGGGAGAGAGAGAGAGAGCGAGAGAGTGAGAGAGAGAGAGAGAGAGAGGGAGAGAGAGAGGGAGAGAGAGAGAGAGAGAGAGAGAGAGAGAGAGAGAGAGAGAGAGAGAGAGAGAGAGAGAGAGAGAGAGAGAGAGAGAGAGAGAGAGAGACTCAGAGAGGGAGAGAGGGAGAGAGAGAGAGCGAGAGAGAGAGAGAGAGAGAGGGGGGGAGGGGGGGAGAGAGAGAGAAGGGGCAGAGGGAGACACACAGAAAGAGAGGAATGCAGATAGCAGAGAGGGGGCTCGTCTCTGCTGGCTTCGCACTGGCTACTTCTGTCGCCGCGGCCCGTCCCCTCCGCCTCGGGACCAGGTGAGCCCCACTTTACAAAACTCTGACATTTTCTCAAGGACCACCCCCGCCGAGCCCAGCCCAGCCCGGCCCGGCCCGGACCGGGTCCAGGGCCCGCCGCGTCGTGGCTGGCAGGACGGCGAGGAACAGTCAGGTGTTTTAATTAAAGTTTACATCGCGAACGTCCGCGGCACCACTTCCACCACTGCCGCCCCGCCGCGCCGTCTCCAGCGCCGCCAACCCGGGCCAAGTAAAAAACTTTCTCCCCCCACCATTATCAGAGAAACGAGCTGCCGATCTGCCGAAGCCCGGCCCGGCCCGGCCCGCGGCGCGGCAAACTGCTGGGCCAACGCGACGGCCGGCTCCGGAGCCACTTGCAATCGTCATCAAAATATTCCCAGCATTATGACCCCACAGAACGAGTCACGCTTACACACAGCACATGACATGCCAAGGAAGTAACTTCGATGAAAATCTTTTATACACTGATGTGCACGATTGTTTTTTAAAGACCGAAACACACTGTAATTGTTTAATGGTATTTATATGCACTCAGAAGAGTGATCTGTATGCACAATAAACATATAGTGTTGTAAAGAACAAAATATACTTTATGGAGCCAACAAAGCGATAAACCAAGAATTTTAACTAAAATATCTGTTGAGTAAAATTGTGATCAAACTGATAAAACCTTTGTCGCCATGACTAAATTGTCTGATTCGTACAATCAAAGTTCAGTTGATGTAATTAAAATTGTGTTGGCTAGTCATCATCGCTACTTTTCTTTTCCGCGGATCAAACAGTTTTCTAAATGTGGGACGGCAAACGCAACCAAGGGGTGAACTGACGACTGCTCAAAGCTTACAGTGGATTTCACCGCAAAGTCGTCACGTCATGGCTTAGTGCTACAGGCTTCACGCTGTAGCTGACAGCAAACATCAAAGTAAGCTTTTCTCAGTGCAAGTGTACTCTGAGTGTACTCCACGGACAACTCGAGGGGGCCTCAACTCGGGCAATGTAGTGTACAACTCCCCGGCAAGCCATGTGCAATCTTCGACAATCTTGCACAAAACAGGGTACAAAAGCCGCACTTGTTGCCTATATGCAGGCATTTTGCCTTTAATGGGCCTTAAAATACAGGATGACTTTTTCCCGACTTAATATATTTCGAGGCGTGTAGAGGGTGCCTAGAAAAGCGTTTTGATATAAGACACTTGGGGTCGGAAATGAAAATTGGCGGTGCTACGCCAAATTTAAATTTGACAAATTGTGCCGGAAGGTAGGCAACCTACCCTTAAGGTGGGACTTAGCGTACGATGGGGTTGGGCCAGCGGGATGGCCTAACCCTTGTCGCCATTCCCCGCCCGGGCGAGGCCACGGCTCCTGACGAAACCGCGGGGGTGACCGCGGGTCCTCGCGGAACTGTGAGGGGTTGCCGCGGTTCCTAACGGAACCGCGGAGGATGTTCGCGGGTCCCTGGGGAACGGCTCCCGATGTGCGAGGGATGGCTACAGGGGTAAGGTGGAGAGACTCAGGGTAAGGCCACCCCACTGGCCCTACCCTCTCGCCCGCGAACCTCCGCCTTACGCGTGGGTTGCCTACCTTCCGGCGCAATTTTTCAAATTTTAATTTGGCGTAGCACCGCCAATTTTCATTTCCGACCCGAAGTGTCCTATATCGAAACACTTCTCTAGGCACCCCCTACACGCCCCCGAAATATATTCAGTCGGAAAAAAGTCACCCTGTATACAGGCAATCTGGCAATCTTGGCAGTAATCCGGCGTACACTGCGGGACGTAGTCGAGGCCCCCTCGCTACAACTAGACAGTCGAGTCGGGCTGTTGGACACGTGACGTACCGACTGCCAGCGAGGTGGCGGCACCTGCCGCTACAGTACTGTACCGGCACCGGGGAGACGTCGGCACGGGGGCGTAGCGTGGCGTGGCGCGGCGGAGCGCGGCGGAGCGAGCGAGCGAGAGCGGCCTGGACGCCGCGGAGCGAACCGGAGCAGCAGCGTCCTGCGCGCACGGGGTCCGGCGGCAGACTGGCTGGCCCGGCCCACCAGCACCCCCCCACCCCACCCCCACCGACACCTCCCCCCCCCCCTCCAACCCCCGCGCGGGGCGGCGCCGGGGGGTGGGGGGTGGGGGCGGAGGGGGGGCCGTGCCAGCCAGAGCGCCTCCACCCCTGAACCGCCGCCGGCCGCTGGACGTGCCGGACATTGTTTTTAACTGTGCACTCTAAGACTCCTCCTCCTCCTGAAGGGGAACCCAGAGAGAGAGAGAGAGAGAGAGAGAGAGAGAGAGAGAGAATTGAATTGAATTGAATTGAATTGTTTATTGGGTCCACATTAAAAGGACTAGAAAGTCCCGCTACAAATGTAGACCTGCATAAGCAGGAAAAATGTATTTTTACATATAAAATAAATTATTTAAAGATAGCAATAAGACAATAAGTAGGCACAACAAGCACATTGCATGTTAATGTTAAGTTTGTAAGCATGACATAGCTATTCTCTTTTTAACTGCTGGTATTGAGAGATTTATATAATTATATAATTTTAAATCATTCCACAGTTTGGCAGCTTGTACTGTAAAGGAGTTATGGTACTTTTCTAATCTGTGAATGGGAATTTGCAACATCAGTCTACTGGATCGAGTCGATCTTGAATTGCTATTGGCAGTAAAATTAAATTGGTTGTACAGATAGGAGGGAGTTTGGGTGGTGATCACTTTCCAAACTAAAATGGCTAAGTGGTAATTACGCCTTTGAATAACTTTGAGTATTCCCAACTCGTTATAAATAGGTGTGACATGATCGCGCATGTTCGCGCCACTGATGAACCTTATACAGGCATTCTGCAGTCTTTGCAATTTAGTGTTGTTATACACAGACATGTCAGTAAAAAGAACAGATCCATAATCAATGTGAGGAAAGGCCAAAGCGTTAACCAAAACAGCTCTCGTTTAGCTTAGGAATGAAGGAGAAATTACGCCTCAACTGGGCGAGGGCACTAAAGACCTTGTTCGCAACCTGAGCACAATGATCGTTCCAGCTTAGAGTACAATCAAATATGACACCAAGATTTTTAACAGAGGATGAGAACTTAACAGCACAATCATTAATAGTAATACAATCTGGTAATTTAAGCTCAGCAAGTTTGCTATGGTACCTCTGCGTTCCAATAATAATTGCCTGCGTTTTGGATATGTTAAGTACCAAGTTATGTTTGTTACAATAATCAATAACATTGCTTACATCCTCAGCCATCATGTCACACTTTTCGTTAACATCAGTTAGAGAGAAGGGAATGTACAATTGAACATCATCAGCAAACATGTGGTAAGAGCAGTTTTTAATGTGACGGGGCAGGTCAAAGAGGTAGATGATAAATAGCAATGGTCCCAACACACTGCCCTGAGGCACTCCTGTACATATGTTTGCCCAGTTAGAGAAAAGTGCCTCTGACACGAATACTCTGTGACTTCTGTTAGAAAGATATGAATAAAACCACTCAATAGCTGAACTTGAAAACCCCAGATATTTTAGTTTTGCCAGTAGAAGGTCATGGTGGACGCAGTCGAATGCCTTGCTGAGATCAAGCAACATTAGTAGGTTCATCTGTCGTTTGTCCATAGAGGCCCTGAAATCGTCCACAACCTTTAGAAGAGCAGTAATTGTACTGCGACCTTTTCTGAACCCAGATTGCTGTTCAGTAAACAAACAATGTTCCTCCAGAAATTCAGTCACCTGTTCATGGACAATTTTCTCAAGCGCCTTAGCCAACACACATAATATGCTTACTGGTCTATAGTCTTTACATACAGCGGGGTTCTTAACTTTAGGTATTGGGATAATATTAGCCCTTTTCCATACTGAAGGGAAAATAGAGTTTTGCAAACTGAAGTTGAACAGGTATTCGATGACAGGGAGTAGAGAGGGCATACAAAGTTTGATAAATACAACAGAAATAGAATCAACTCCTTTTGCATTTGACTTCACACTGTTGATAGCTCTAGCAATAACATCTGGCGTTGCATACTTGAAGAAGAATTTCTCATTAATGTCGTGTTCAATAGTAAGAGCATTATAAGTATCAATGCAATCCTGTGTTGTTTCATGACATCTGACAGAAGAAACAGAAGCATAGTGGTCGTTTAACTGTTCAACAGGTATAACAGGTTCACAATTTTGTACAACAGGCTTCCCTATGTTTAAAGAACGAACACGTCTCCACATTTCCTTCATACTTAAGTTAGACTGAAATTGTCCATGCATGTATCGAGTCTTGGCATTACGAATGACTTGTTTCACCAGATTTCTTTGCTTGCGGTACTCCTCCTTGTCTACAGGCAATTTACTAGTAAAGTATTTATTTCTAAGTTTATCTCTACATGCCATAAGTTTCCTAATATTTGCAGTCATCCAGGGCTGGTTTCGAGTTCCTACAGTTATAGTAACTAAAGGAGCATGTTTATCAACCAAGTCAGTGAGAATACCTCTAAATTTCTCCAGTTTTCCATCAATGTCAGCAGCTTCATACACATCCGTCCATGGGGCTAACTCAACATCCGACAGCAGATCCTCTTTCACAATGTTATCATACTTTCGGTAGGTAATTGACTGTTTACGATTATGGGGTACAGACAAGTTAAAAACAGCATAGATGACATCATGGGCTGAGAACCCCGGTGCAGGGGTTTGACCAAAATCAACCAAAAGCTCTGGACAATTGCTGGAAATAATATCTAGGCTTGAATCACAATGCTCCGTATGGAAGGTTGGTCCGAAGTTGACACAATTAAGGTTACAGAATGAAAGCATCTCTGAAATTATTTTAGTTTCTTCACTGCCGCTACCAAATCGGGCATTAATATCCCCACAGACAAAGACATATTTATAGTTGGTCATATATTTCAGTAGTTCCTCCTGAAAAGTTTCAAGGTAACCCCCCTTGGGTCTCCGGTATAGGCTGGCCAGCAAAACTCTATTAGAACCTAGTAAAATATCAAGCAACAGGTACTCAGGTTTATCATGTTCACCGCAGGACGCTGATAATAATCTGGTTTGGTAACAATTTTTGACGAATACTGCAACTCCTCCTCCATTCTTATTTTTCCTATTTACATAGAAGAACTTATAGTTAGGCAAGTTAATAAGTGTATCATTTTTTAGCCATGTTTCAGAGACGGTAACAATATCCACTTCACTCCTCGAAAAGTTGTAAATAAACTCGGTTTGATGTGCCGTGTCCTGTAGGGATTGAGCATTCATGTGAACAATTTTTAAATTATTTTTATGTGCTATGCATACATTTTGTAGAAAATCGTGAAGTGCCATCTTGGTTTTACAAAAGCAGAAGTTAAATACTAGTTAAATTTAGATAAGAAGTAGTACTAGTCCAGCTAGTCTACCAAAGTCCAGGGCTCGGCCCCACCACATAAATAATTTAATATTGGTGATGCTTAGACTAAGTTGCAGGTAGCAGATGTAATAAACAATTGAAATAATTGAGTAAAAAAATTAATAATAGAAGAGCACTACTAATTAATAAGTTGACTGGAAAATAGTGAGTGCACACAGAACAATCACAGTATAAGTTTTCATAAGTAGAGAGCACTAACAGGAGCACTGCGCTCTGCACCGCCCGGCAGGTAGGCAGCCCCTATTGCTCGGCCAATGCCGCCTAGTAGGTAGGCAGCCGCTCGTGCACCGTGCGCCAGAGGCAGTGGTGCGGGGCAGCGGGGGGCAGAAACAAGTTCGCAATTTGGCTTCTCACTTGAGGTCCTCTGCAGTGGTCGCCCGGTGGATAGAGCCATCGGCCCCCTTCCACTTTATGACCCCATCAACAGTCCAAACATTACGTTTACCAAAACGTGTAACAGCATCAAGAAACAATTGCCTCCTGATAGAAGTCAGGTCCTCGGTGATGACAAAGCCTGTGTCTTTGAGCCTCTTCTTATTGGAAAAGACTTGGCGACGCACATTATAAGTTGAAAACTTGACAAGTATGGCCCGGTGGCGCGGGGGCGGGGGGGCCTCCCCCTCCCGTGGCTGCGGCCGCCGGGGCAGCGGGCCGACGCGATGCGTCCGGCACAAGTCATACTGTTCCAAATCCACACCAAGTTTCTCTCTAAAAAAATCACTCACTTTTTCGTCCGTGCTCTCGCCTTTAGACTCCGGGATTCCAAACACACGCAGCGACGTGCGCCGGTGATACTGCTCGAGCTCGTCGGTCCGCTGGACGACAAGCTTGTTGACGCGGGTGTTGTCTGACGCGAGGGCAGCCATCCGGGCCTCCAGGGTCAAGAGACGATTTTCGTACTGCTCAATTTTGTCCTGCACTGCAACATCGACCAGGGCGACGAGCCTCTCCTCCAGCCGCGCGAGAATGTTTACACTGAGACTGTCCACAATTTCACACTCTTGCAACACCTCGCGAAGCGCCTCCTTGATGTCCGCGTGCGGCACGGGCTGCACGGGCTGGCTGCGTGATCTAGTAGACATTGTCCGAACACGGGTGTTGGTTGCAGCAGGAGGGCTTTCACACGAGGTTTAGGCGGGTCACAACATCAACACACGGCTAGCAAGGTTAGGCGGCCGGCCGGCCGGCGGCGGCAGCAGAGCGGCGGAGCGGAGCGAGGCACGTCTACTCACGACGGCGCATGGGACTGGACTGAGAGAGAGAGAGAGAGAGAGAGAGAGAGAGAGGATGGATGGATGGGACAGCAGGAGGGGGTGGGGGCGAGTGAGTGAGCGCGGAGGGCTTGTTCATATTAGTTTGCCCCTAGATTATTGCTTCCGCTCACTTGGCTTGCTAAAACACAATAACGCCTCCTAGAAGCGCCGCGCGCCGCGCACACTGGCGCGAGGGGAATGCACGTACATCCAGGACTCGGGGCGGGGGCGGTGCTCTCTGACCCCCCCCCCCCCCCCCCCATCTCTCTCCCGGTCCCGGTCGTGCCTGCCGGGTAGTAGAGGTGGTAACAATGTTCCTTACCTTCCCTATGGCCAGGGCGCGCCCCCCTCCGCCACAATCATGCTTGTGGCGGACAACCATGTTCACAGAACGTCAATTTCCGCCCTTTTTTGGGAACATTTGACGAACCGACAGCGAACTGCGGGCAGCGAACCTTGCGCGAACACTTGGAAGGTTCCACCGCACGACCGAGGGGTGGGCAATAACTCTTGTATTTCTGTGTACACTCTGCGTACGTATTTTTGAGTATTTTTGTTGCACATTTTATGAATGAGGGATGACAGGGTGGATGAGCTGCTACTATGTAACTGGAGGAGTCAAATTTCTCGCTCTTTGGAGATCCACTTGTGTGTCCCAACTTTTCATGTTCCTAGCGAGGTGGATCAACTTTGCTCTATTAGAGTCAATTTGACGAGGTTTTCGGACACCACTCTAATGGATAGATTTAAAAATATCAGAAAAGACTCATTTGAGTTTTATATTGACTATTATGTAACATGTGACTGTTATATTTAAAGTGTAGTGTCCTACGCTTTATCCCATTGGAGTGAGAGAGACAGAGCGCACGGCCCTGTTGCCCGGCCCCGGCGCCACACCGCCCACCCGCCCGTATACTCGGGCCAGCACCCGGCTAAAAGTAAAAACATCATTTTCTTTCTCGCGCTCATAATTTCCCTCTCCCATGCAAAGCGCGCGGAATTCAAATAAGAGTCGAGAAAGTAATCTTCATAATTTCTGTCTTGAGCGGCCGGGGGAAGAACCGACAGCACATTAGAACTGAGAATTAGAGAAGCTGCAAGAAGGAAGAAGGGGGTGGGGGGAGGGAGGGGGGGGGGCAGGGCGACGAGTAGTAGTAGGAGCAGGGCGGAGTGTAATTTCGCCCGCCACGCTCCGCCACGCTGTCTCCAGTCACGACCAGGGACTTCATTACGTCACCCACACTTCCGCTCTCCGTGTGGCGGGCAGCGAGCACATCGAGCACTTCGAGATATCGCTCCTCGTCCCATTCACGGCCGTCGCACCACACGTAGACATTTCCCCGCCGCGCAGGATAGGTTGAGAAGCGAGACGGTGGAGAGGTGAAGATTGAGGATATGGGTAAGCCGCTACGGACAGAATGACATGGTAATACCCTCTCAACACGCACGCGCACGCGCGCGCGCGCGCACACACACACACACACACACAGACACATGCACACAGCACGTGTTACACCCCCCCCCCCCCTTTGATTTGGGAACCCTGCTGTTATTGAGTGAAGTTCTTAAATATCATTCAAATAGATTCTTATATGAATGAAAGGAGCACCCCTTCCCGGGTGGAAGGATGCATACTCGATACTATAGACAAAAATCATCAGCAGGTTGATACACTGTAAAATTTTAAGTAGTCACATTACGACAAAGTCAGTGCTATTTTTTTGAAAGGTTCGTCACAAGGGCCGAGATAAATGTTAAATGACAAATGGATCATCACAGTGTGATGAAAGATTCGTGTCATGTGACGAAAGATTCATGTCATGTGACGAAAGATTCATGTCATGTGACGAAAGATTCATGTCATGTGACGAAAGATTCATGTCATGTGACAAAAGATTCATGTCAAGTGACGAAATGTATGTCATGTGACAACTTTTTCATCACAGCTCTTGAGACGAAATATTCATAGCAATATTTATCGTCACATGACAATTCGGTTTAACAGTGTTACAGGCTACTGTAGTTTAACAAGAATTTCGGTACAACACTGTTAAACCAAGTGTTCAACTGCTCAACACTTGTATGTGTGCAGCTTCCAGCCTAGCACGTACAAGTGCGCAATCGGCAATTGTGCAATTTCACGTGTTTAACTCGCCAGTTGTACAGTTCTAAGTGTTTAACTCGAAAATTGTGCACTTGCAAGTGTTCAACTAGGTTAAGTGTTGCACGGGGCAGTTGAACACTTGCAATTGCACAACTGCCGGGTTCTGCGTAAAACGCTCATTGCCATAAGTATCGTAACACGTAAGGTCTCTCTCCTGTATGAACCCTTATGAATACGGAGCTCTGCGTAATATGCGGCAAACCACAGCTCCTTGCTCGCAGAGGAAGACTAGAATTTTGTCAGTTTCGTCCCCGTTCTACTTCCCGCTCCTGCGGTCGAGGTGATGGGCTGTGTGCTGGAGAGGGTGCAGAGACAGGGAGACTAAGGACGGAAACATTTCACGCGCCATTTGCGAGAGAGAGAGAGAGAGAGAGAGAGAGAGAGAGGGAGGGAGAGAGAGAGAGAGAGAGAGAGAGAGAGAGAGAGAGAGAGAGAGAGAGAGAGAGAGAGAGAGAGACAGGGAGAGAGATAGAGAGAGCTAGAGAGAGAGGGAGGGAGAGGGAGAGAGAGAGAGAGAGAGAGAGAGAGAGAGAGAGAGAGAGAGAGAGAGAGAGAGAGGTCGTGCTACTCTAGTGCGTGTAATTTTCCCCCTGAAACACCACCACCACCCCTACTTCGCTATTCCTCTTCCCCCTCTTAGATCCACATGTCGTGACCCCGCAGCCCGATTTGCCGCGACTGCTCGATAAGCGTTTTTGCACTTGACTTGTCCAGCCGCGTATATTTTCCAGCGCGGCTGACGTTCGGAACGGCAGTTTCACTCGCGTGCACCCGCCCCGCCCCGCCCCGCCCCGCCCCGCCCCGCCCCGCCCCGCCCCGCCCCGCCCCGCCCCGCCGCGCTACGCCGCCTGACTGCTTGGCTGTGCAGCCGCATGCGAAATCTTGGCAGGCGCCGCCAGTGTGCCGCGCGGCGCCGCCCGGGAACAAGGCGACGAGGGGCTGTTCTATGTTCCCCGTTCCACGTCTAGCAAAAGACTTCAGTTTAAAAGAAAACAATCCGCTTCCTGCCCTGCTTGCTTGTCCATGTTATTGCCCCGGCCTTTCCGCGGCCAGCCTGTTCTGCCCTTCTGTGAATGATGGCGTTCCCTTATTGAAGAATTAAATACAGAAAAAAGCACGGCCGGAATTGAAAGCAGATAACACGTATTCTATGCTGGTTGAACGCTGAAGCGGGAGATAATGTGATACGTCCAGTTCAGGAAGTAAAAAAAAAAGTCATTAATTTGCTCACACCTTTTTACAGAAAGATTTTGATATTTTGTGAGACGTTAACCAAAAATATTACTGGCACTTTGGAAATTTCCATTTTACTGCTGCTTCATGGAGATACACGACTTGTCTCATTTTACCAATGCAACACACAGAGTCCATTAAACGCACACTATATGGAAAGTGTGAATGGAATGCACATTGTATCTAACGTGTGCATGGACATGCTCACTTTATGTAATGTGTGCATGGAGATGCGCACTATAATTTCAACAGTGAGCATTGCTCACATTTTGTTCAGTAAGCATGGGTATGCACACTCTATATACAGTGAGCATGTCCATGCACACGTTAGATACAGTGAGCATACGATACACACTTTACATACAGTGCACACTTTATATACAGCGGGCATTGCTCACTGTTGAATTTTCAGTGATGGACCCCATTTTGAACGAATTTCGACATTATGTTCTCGTTGGGGTACGAGAAAAAGAGCCGCGCACGAAATAGCCCTCCACGACCTGAACAGTTGCCGCGGCGGTGATGACCGGGCACAGCTTCATCTTTCACTTCCTAAACACGGAGGGAGCGCAGGGCGAGGGTGTTAGCGGGGGTAGTGTGCTAGGTAAGGGTAGGGGCCAGGGCATTGTCCACGGGGGGGCCACAGGGGCTGGCCTCATTGTCAGTCTGGCCCCCGCCAGCGGCCGAGCCGCCCCGCCCCGCCCCGCCCAAAGCCGGTCCCCACACTGCACACACACACACCAGGCACAAGCCCCGCCGCCCGGCCCGGCCCGGCCCCTGGTCGGATGTGCAGACAATAGGTATGCTGGCTGGCCAGCCAGCGCGGCCTAACTACGTTCGGGATGAAAAGTGCGAGCTTGCAGATGTGCCCCCCCACCCCCACCCCAAAGCTTACTACCCCTTCTCCACACACAGCCAAACTCTCTGTCTCTCTCTCTCTTTCTCTCACTCCCCCCCCCCTCTCTCTCTCTCTCTCTCTCTCTCTCTCTCTCTCTCTCTCTCACGCGCGCGCGCACGCGTTCTCATTGACGACCCCGTTGCACAGGAAGTACAGCACGGGTAAGCTTTTCCCTGACGCTCCTCTGACCCTCCGCACAATCAGTGTGAGAAATGTTTGTAAGAGTTAGGGGAAAATTTTCCATGAGAAATGTCGTAAGATTACGATATCAGATTGTAAATTTACAAAATTTTAAGGACGCTTGGTATCGACTAGTGATTCTTAAACGAGCAGAAATAGGCTTTCGTAAATTTACGATTTCGATCGTAAAGTTACAACACCGCTTGTAAATCACAAATTACGAAAAAAGCCCCTAATCGAGCAAGAAAACCAAACCTCGCTCTTGTACAGAGAGAGAGAGAGAACATTTCTCGCTCTCCTGAGAGCAAGAATCCTCGCTCTGGTATTTATAGTGCTCATGTGTACACTATGCAGCCATAAGTGATTAACCCGAGGGGGTATGCACTCGCGTAATAGTCGGGTCACTCTGTCCGTAATAGCACGCGTAATAGTATGCGTAATAGTAGCGTAATACCCGAAATTCTCCGAAGTTTACGTATTTTGGGGTTGTTTTGGGCTGTTTTTAGCTGAATCCCGATATTTTTGAGGCGTAATAGAGCGTCATAGGCGTAATAGTCGGGTCACAGGTTTTAAGAGAGTGCATACCCCTCGGATTAACCCCTCGCCGCCCCGCCCCGCCTCTCCCCGCCCCGCCCCGCATCTCCCCGCCCCGCCCCGCCCCACCCCGGCCGGGCCCCGGCCCAGCGCGGGGCGGCGCGACCACCAGCCGCACTCGCCTGCGCGTTGGCTGGCCTACCTCCCCGACCGCAGGCGCTCCGCTCCGGGCCTCGAGCCGGCGGCAGCTCCCGCGCACAAACAAAATTTTCATTTTATTATTGTAATTTTGTCGGTTGAATGTGGGATTCAGTTAAATGCTGGACCACTTCATTATTGCGGTCCCCCCCTCCCCTCCCCCACACAAACACACAGGCGGGCGGGCGGTCTGCATGCGGGCATTCTTTGTGTTGGTGTGGGGGAGTGGAGGATAAGGGATAAGCACACTGGGAAAACAAATGTTTCGTTCTCCACATCAATTGGTGTTTAGTTTCAAATTTGCAAAAACTAAACACATGGTGGTGTCGAGCTGATCGAAACGTCAACTGGTGTGCAGTTGCTCTACACTTGTCGAAACGTTTAGTAAAAACTGCACACCACATATGGTGTGCAGTTTCTCGAAGTATCCCATTGTAACACTATGCCTAGGATATGGGCCCAAGTGCGCACTTGCTTGCACGTTATGAAACGTTTAGTAACTAGACATTACGTGTAATGTGCAAAGTCATCAATTCGACACGTAAGTGTGCAAAAATTGCACATTTGTTTTACCAGTGCAGGGCGGAATGCACAATTGTCGCGCCGCTGCCGGCCTGCGCCGGTTTGGCCAGACATGTAAAAATTACAACAATCACAAGACGCACATCGGAAATTTGAAGAAGGCGTCTCAGAACTGGGCGACAAAGGCGTCTGCCATAGAAAAGCAAAAATGAACAATTTTGTACTCCGGGGTCCCACCCGACTACAGGTGAATGCATCGTTAGCGACGTACAGCGACGCCGTACCGTAGTAGCCTCTGAATTTTTACAGAGTAGGGTCTTGGTTTTCAATGTACCTTTCTTGTTTTCCAAGACGTTTACGAACAACCAAGACCTCCCCGTTGACCTATTGGAAATCAGGACGATTTCTTCCTGGAATTCGGGCGTCAGTAGACACGGACGCGGGCCGATGGGGCCTCCTCTCCCCTCTCCTGTAATCCTGTGTACACGTCTGCCCGGCAATCCAACGTGTAATCCTGCTGTAATCTCTGCCTAGATTTCCTCAAACTATACAAACATTTAAGAATACCCTAAAATTTAACGATTCAGCCCCTAAAACCTGGTGTTAATAATCATACGTTATCCCATGTAATCACGTTATCCCGAGGGGGAATTCAAAAAAAAGGAAAATCTTGTACAGACAACTCGGTATTACACGGTATTACACCTGTATTACACCTGTCTTACTCACAAGATTTAATCACTTTAGAGCATATTCTCGTGATTTTCGGTATTACATTACGTGTATTACGGCGTAATACATGGATCAAGAGTGTACATTGTATTACGGAAGTGAATTCCCCCTCGCGTAATCCCGTAATCCTGTGTTGTGTACGACGGTAAACAGAGTGGTGGCCTTCTCGACGCGGACGGTCTTCACCCCCTACCTACGCCCTCCCCACTGCGGCTCCCCCGGCATTATGTCAGCAGTTGACATTTTCACGGCCCAGTTCTGGCCGCGCGGCGCGCAGACCTGCCACCCCTCCCCGCCCATCCCCTAACTGTCCTGTCCGCCACTGTGCGCCACCCGACCCTAGAACATCTTGAGCAAGGGAAAGGGCTATGGGCGGGGTGGGGCGGGGTGTGGCGTGGGCGAGGACGACCCGCCCGGGTCCCTCCTCTCCCCCGAGGCGACCTCCGGCATCCGATGGCCGCTGCTGGCCCTTCGGCTTCGGCCGGGTCAGGGCCACCCTACGGCACGGCGCGTATAGCGCCGCGCTGGCCGGCCCGGCCCGCCCGCGAGCACACGCCCCACGCCCCACGCCCCCGCCCCTCCCCTTCTTCCCCTGGAGCCTGGAGCACCTGGAACTGGAGGGAAACATCCAGGCATATGAGTTTGAATGCAACTCTCGCGCAACACAAACAAAGACGGGCCCGTCCCGCCCCGCTATATGGAGAAGTTGAGGCGGAGCATGCAAGCTGGCGGGCCGAGCCGCACGATGGGCTGCCTACCCTTCAGGCGCCCCGCCGCGCCGCGCCGCGCCGTGCCACCGGCACCGGGTCCGGAGGGAGCGAGCTCAGCCGAGCGAGCGAGCGTCTCTGTGCTTCTTTCCCTCTCCTCTCACAGGTTACAGGATGATCCGCGAGAGGGAGCGAGAGAGAGAGGAAGAGGACGAGGGAGAGGGAGAGGGAGAGGGAGAGGGAGAGGGAGAGGGAGAGGGAGAGAGAGAGAGAGAGAGGGAGAGAGAGGGAGAGAGAGGGAGAGAGAGAGTGAGAGAGAGAGAGAGAGAGAGAGAGAGAGAGAGAGAGAGAGAGAGAGAGAGAGCGCGAGAGAGAGAGAGAGAGAGAGAGAGAGTGAGAGAGATGGGAGGAAAAACGCGGCGCGAAGCATGTGCGGAGGTGGTGGCGCGGGGGTAATGAGATCGGCAAACAAGAAATTAGGGGCGCCACGCAGCCCGGCCTGCCGGCGCCCGACCCGCCGCCGCCTTTGTAATACCGGAGCTTAATTGAAATATGTGAAAGATTAAAAGACGCTTAAGCAGGCGCAGAAATTGAAAGATACTGTCTGCCCGGCTGGGCCCCGCTGCGCCGCGCCGTGCCGAGCCCAGCCGGGCCCTGTCTGCCTGCCTGCCTGCTCCCTCGCTCGTTTGGTGGCTGGCGGGCGCCCCCGGGGTGGGGCCTCTCTCCCATCTGCCCTCCCAACGTCTGTCGAGTTGTTGATGCACCACGGGGCAGATATTAAAATTGCAGAGCGCCCAGCCCAGCCCTCCGCCCCGGCCGCTTCTGCCAGAACGGAGGTCAGACAGCCACGGAGTCTTGGCGCGTCAGAGATGAATCTGCAGGAGGTGCCTACACCAACAACTTTTATCCATGTCGCACCCTACACGTCATGGAAAACGTAACAAGCACCGGGTGCTTGAGTGAACAACTAACCGTAATGCGCGTCCGCCTACCCAAGGAGCCACGGTGCCTTGCGGCAGGGCCGCAAACTATTATGCGTTCTCTTATCTGAAACACCCGGTACTTAGTTAAAGATTACGTAAACATCCCTAAGCCGCTATTTTAGACCTTCAACTTTCGCACGCAGGTCAAAGCAGGGGGAGCTCTAAAGTTACAGTGAGCTCGCTAACTAACTCCGTTAGTTACAATGCATGACTTTCTGCTACGGCGACTCTCACTGCGTGTCAATGATGGGGTGCTCTTCGTAGCCTGCTGTTAACTGGAGAGAATGACTTGTTATAAACTTACTTTACACGTCTAACGCGACGTGTAGCACAAGCCTAGTTTATAGCAGTATCTACTTGAGTTACCCGTGTTCGAGGGGGAATTCACATCGGAAAATCTTGTACAGACTACTCGGTACTACACGGTATTACACCTGTATTACACACAAGATTTTGTCACTTTAAAGCACATTCTCGTGTTTTTCGGTATCACATTACGTGTATTACGGCGTAATACATGGATCAGGTGTACAGTGTATTACGGAAGTGAATTCCCCCTCGCCCGTGTTGCTCGACATTCAGCTTAGCTTATGGTGCTGCTGGCTTCACTGAAGTTTAGCTGCCAGAGAAATTCACCACGAGCAGCAGCTCTCGTCCAGCATGGTGGCCATGGGGCACCCCCACGCTTAGTTACAACCATCGCCAGGCGGGGCGGCGCGGGGCCGGGCCGGGCGTCTGCTGCCCACAGCAGAATTTCGCGACGTGGCTTCGCACTGCTCCGCACACGGTCCGGGTTCGCAGTATATTTGCCAGTCCCGCCCCGCCCCGCCCCGCCCCGCCCTGCCCGGCCCTACCGGGAGGAACTAATGTTTGCTTGTTTCCGCGCCTACCTACCCTACCCCGTGCCCCAGGTGCATGACGCAACTCGGATTCGAGCGGATGGAGCCCCTTGCGCCCGGGGGAGGAGGGGGGGGGGGGCACAATCCATCCAGCTCGGCCCGTTTATGATGATGCTATAGCCAAGGTACACACTCAGCATTTCCCCGGCGACATGTTGTCAAACAAAACTCGGCGCGGTGCGGCGTGCGCGTGCGCCAGAGCTGCGCGGGGGCCCCGCTCACCCACTGACCCGCTTCACAGCCCGGCCCGGCCCGGCCCGGCCCGGGCCCGCGCTCACGAGGGGACTTACCTACGTGTTACTCTTCGATTTTGATCCGCCTGGGCGGATTAGAAGGTGGACTGCATACCTGACGATTGCCGAATAAAACAGGTCGTGCCCAGTTTGATATCCAGGGGTCCAGAGGTCGACACCAACATCTGAAAACAGCCATATGTAGAGCCATGACTAAAGAAACGAAAGAAATTTTTAAATACTTTTTTTTAAATGCCCTAGGGGTAAATTCACGAATTGGGATCCAATGTGCTCAAATTTTGTCCGTTTTGCTCTCTCGTACAGTTTAGGCTGTAGAGGCGGGTTTACAGTGCAATCAGGCTTTTGCGGCGACACTCGCCTGCGGTAAGTCCCCCTGTCAGCCGTGGCTCAGCCCCACCAGGCCTGCTCTTCCTCACACCGCCGGCCCGGGCCCGGCGGCCGCCATGCGGACCCACGCCGCGGCCCGCACGCACGCGGCACGGCAGGGCCTCCCCCGCCCCGCCCCGCCCCGCCCCGCCCCGCCCCGCCCCGCCCCATCCCCGACACGGCAGCACCGCGCTGTCCCCGGCCCGGCCCCGGCCCCGGCCCGGCCCCAGCCCCGGCCCGGCCCCCGGCCCGCCCCGCCCCGCCCGGCCCCGCCGGACGAAAAGGAAAGTGCGCCGTGCGGGCAAGGCAAACTAATCCGACAGACTCGCAGTACAGTCATTCTGTGGACAGACGGCGGACGGCGCTGTCGGCGAGGGCTGCTGCTGGTGGGAGCGCGGCGTCAACGTCAACGCCGATCTAGGGACCTTCTCTGTGAGAGATGCGCACCGCACGGTGGCCGAAAATACGTCCTTGTGATTGGTCGGGAGTAAACTAGGGCTTGGGAGAACCGCCCGGCGGGACACTAGAACGAAGGGGGGAGGGGGGGGGGCGCCACGGCCCGTAACCGCCAGGACCCTCGTACCCTAGACTCGCTTTCGCACATGGCGGAAATTCCCCAGTTTACTCCAGCTCCAGCAGTCGAGCGTGCTCTGGAAATCCAAGTGTACGAATGTCGCTCACTTGTAAATGAGCGAATAAATTCACTCACTTGTAGGTGAGCGTATAACCATTCACTCACTACTTGCACCTACAAGTGACCGGATAGTTGTTTGCTCACCTACGACTGAGGGGATGGTTATTCGCTCACCTACAAGTGTGTGAATGATTGTTCGCTCACATCCAAGTGAGTGAATGGTTATTTGCTCACGTACAAGTGAGTGAATTTATTCGCACGCCACGGCCAGAAAGAGTTCTCCTACGACTGGGCCGACGACCACGACCTCTGTTGTAGACGAGCCCTCAGAGAGGGAAAAAAGCCCCCCCAAATTAAAAAAAAAAATTTCAATCCAGATTGGAATTGAAAGCAGATGATACATTTTATTGCTTCATGCTTATCGGCATATTTAATTTCATTGTATCTAGAGTGTTGAAGCTAGAGGGTAGCTGGGACGATAAAAATTAAAATAGGTGAGGTTTTCTTCATTTTAAAGCTATTAGGGACGGGGACGGGTTGCTGAGTCAAAAGCGTCCAAAGGTGGAGCGAGCATTGTTGATCGGCCGTTGCGGCAGCGGCAACTGCAAGGCATTGTCGCGCGAGCGACCAGCGACCACGCCGAGGCGACACAATCCCCCCTGTATAATATTCTGCCACACTCGCCACTCGCTTTATGAGAGTACAAGCTAGCTGATACATTATCTTACGTTTAGTAATTGTCATTTAAGTTAAGGCTAGCTAGAATGTATCATCTGCTAAAAAAAAAAAACCTTCCCCCTCTCTGTCGCTCCCCACCAACCGGAAACAGAGACGCGAAAATGAGCGAAGCAGCTTGAGCGCTCGAGCGGCTGGAGCGGTGCGGAGGTCGGAGGGAGTGAACCGCCGCAGATCCAGCCGTGTCCGATCGGCGCGGATCAGTAGCGAAAGTCCTTGCGCCGCCAGGCCAGGCCAGCGTCAGCCACCAGCGGGCTGCATACGGGATGCACGCGAACCCGATGGAGACTTAAGAAAATCTCACCGCGCTGTCGGGCCGCGCCGGGCCGGGCGGGCTGGGGTGGAGCGAGAGCGAGTGAGAAGAACGTGCGAGAGCTAGGCGGGGCCGAAGAGCGAGAGAGCGCCGCGCCGAGCCTCGCGCACAGCCCCTATCGAGTGTTCGCTGAACGGCGGCAATCCATCTGGCGGTGGCCGGGCCGGGCCGGGAGGGCGCGGGGCGAGCATACGAAATGAGCATCAGCCTCCCTGACTGATAGCATCGCCCGCCGGACTGAGCCGCAGCCGTAGGACCCGCAGGACTGCCCAAGGCGGCCCGCCCGGCCCCGGCCCGGCCCGGCCCGGCCCGGCTGTATGGCCTGCCGGCCTGCCTGCCTGCCGGCCTGACCGATCAGATGGACATGAATAAATCATTTTCTTTTCTGCCAAAGTGAAATTTTCCTGGCAAAAATAAGAGTAGCGAAAATTCAGTTTCTTATTTTACTAGGAGTGCGTGCGGCAGGCACGTAGTAGCTGAGCGAAGTGATAGAGTTAAAACTAATAAAAAATGAAGGTTTCAACCCTACCGCCGAATAGATAGGCAACCTACATGCCAGTCAACACGAAGTTATTAGGACTTTGAGGGGGGGAGGAGGAGAAAGGCAGTAGAGGTGGCGGAGGGACAACAGGGCAACAATCACCAACATCAGAGACAAGTTGAAGTCAGCCTTGTGGCCCACGGACGCGGGTCGGTACCACTCGTCCTCGCACCCAGAGGAGGGAGCATCCCCCCCTCTGAGATATCCTGAAGTCCCGGACACCCAATGTGACTGTCGCCAGAGGCGCGGAGCGCGATGGCCTCCAAGATGCGGTTGTCCTGTGCGGCCACCTCGCGACACCCCCTCCCGTGCCCGACGGTAGGGGTAGGCCATGGGGGAGGGGGGGGGATGAACGGTGGGTAAGGAGCGGGGAATAGGGGGGAGAAGGACTCAGGTACCTTATTCCGCCCAACTCCATGGGAGAGACATTGGTGCATGAGCGAGAGGGGGGGGGGGGGGGCATCAGACCCACAACCGCCTACATCAGCGACAAGTTCCGGTCGGTCGCAAGACCAGACGCGTGACGGTGACACCCTTCACGAACCCCGGAAAACATTATGAGTGTGACGCCGCTGTGGCAGGGGCATGCTGAGCATCCCCTGTGAGGTGGCCTCAGGTCCAAAGTCTCGGACACCGTATGGGGTCGACGCCGACGCCAAAGGTGCAGTGGCCCCCAAAATGTGGTTAACCTGTACGGGGACCTAGTACACACTTCCATAGCCTCCCCCCACCCCCCACCTCTACTTCCCCCTGCCCGCCCGGGGGGTAAGATAAGTGCTGATAAGTATCATTTACATGATTACTATATGAATGGACCTGCATGATATGCTGTCCACCCTCACCCCCTCTCCTCCCTCCTATCCTCCTGAAATAAGTTTGTACTCTTACCAACTCATAAGTATCAATGGTAAGACAATCATTGTGTCACTAAGACTTTGATTTAAAAAGACATGGTAATGAATATTGTTAGAGGCCAATAACTTTAAATGCAATTAAGACATTCACAATGACTCAGGGCCTTACTTCAAAACTTCTGTAGCATTTTAATGATTATATGACCTTGTTTTGATAATATTTCAATGTTTTAGAAAGACTGATTCAGTGTTAACACTCTCAGCACAACTGTAATATTACAAGTACTGTTTCTCACCTAAATCCAATCTACAGTATCGCCCCTGACATTTGTGGGAGTCAAATTTCTATAAACTAATCACTTTTTAGAAAGGAATTTACTCCGTATCATTACTTTTAAAAAGCAGCTTTTTTCTCATTCTTATTCTTAGCCAAAACGGATCAAGCAGTATTTTTGGTTTAACACATCAGACAGCTTGATCAGAAATCGTATCACTTGGAAGAAAAGCAAAGGTTCGGAACAAAATTCTACCAAATTTATCTGAATAATACCCACACTATTTTCTTTTTCTTGGTGGGTTTAAAGGTTATAAGATTTTTATACTTTCATTACACTTTGATGTGTCTTCTTTAGTAGAATGAGACTCTAAATGCTTCTATTTAATATTTATAAAATTAATAACCTTTTTTATAACAAATGTCTCTTATCTCATGTCTAAAAGGAGCACACTTTTACTACAGCATCAATACCGTATTGGGGAAACCGTTTGGCTGGTAATTTGTGGCGGCTTAATAAGAAATCACAACACTTGGGTACCGCGCAAAGATTACAAACAAAATTTAACCAAATATAAGGAAATAATGTCACAGTTAGTAACTCTCACTTGTCAGATCAAGATGTTATGTGATTTTAATACTCAGACCAAAGTCTGCTGTCTCCCAGACGGAACTGTGTGATACTCTATTGTAGACAACATTGTTTATGTTATTAGGTTATGTCACTCACCCAAATAATAAGTTGAGAAGTAAGTTGAAGCGATCCTGGCTGTCGTTTCAGTGATCCGTAAGGTTCATTTCACAAATCCAACACAGTCACAGGTATTTTGAGAAGAACTTGAGGCATGAGAAGAACTTGAGGCATGAGAAGAACTTGAGGCATGAGAAGAACTTGAGGCACTTGCCCTCCCCACCCCATCCCACAGACTAATCACTCGTACACACACTTCTACAAAATGACGAAACTTGAAACTTCGTGTGGCCACTACCACCACTCTCACAACGATTTCAGACCGCATATTTTGTCGAACTGACAGTTAAATTTCTAATTTGGATCTTGTAAACAGTCAAGGTGGACGCTGGGCGGCTTGGCTTGGGGATCGTGCGTGAAGTACTGTAAGTCGCGCACTACCGCTAGGTCGCGCTATAGTGGAACTGCCGAGAGTTTAGTACACCAAATGAGTGAGAAGAATACGATTTCCCATGAGTGCGAGAGAGATAGATAGTCTATTCTTTCGGTGGGACGACCATACCTGTCAACTCCTTTCGTTACCAGCCTTTCCGGACTGAAGTTAAAATTAAACGTTTAAATATTTCAAACTCTATTCATAGTAAAAGTCTGGACGAATATTATAGCACAGAAATTAGTAGATTAGAGTGTTGCTAGAAAAGTTCGGCAAAACCCGCCGAAGCACAGCTGCGCGCAGCGGGCTGCATCGACGCCTGCCTACTAGGCAACGCCCCTACACGCGCGTGCGCGGATGTTGCCTAGTAGGCAGGGGGACATACGCGTCCGTTGAATACGGGTGTGTTCCGGCGGTTTTTACCTAACTTTCTTTCTGTCAACACTGTAGATTACGGAACAATGCCGCTTTTTACGATTACTTCTATACTGTATGTGGAGAATCGGCTACGACAGGCAGGCAGACTTCCAGTCCCCTGCAGGAGTTAGCTTCGCTTCGCTCAGCGAAAATAGGCAAAAGCGAAGTAGGTCGAAGTTAAGCGGCCGGGAAAAAAGGCAAGCAGTTACGAGGAAGGCCTTTAAGCAGGCGCAGATGAAACATTGAGGTCCCGAAGAGTGCTGCGGTCTAAGTCAGCACCATCTTCGGTGATGGAGCAAAGGTGGCCCATTTATGTACCCGGATTTGTGGAAAACACTCCGCGGCCATTCGGCAAAGATGCAGAGCGGGGAAAGGAAGGGGGGAGGGGGAGTCGAAACAGAAGAATGGAGCTCAGAATGCTGGCCATGGGCGGCACACGCGGCCTCAACAAACCTAAGGCCACCCGAAACTCTTAAAATAGGGTGAAGCAAAACATTGAAAAGGCGATAAAAACTACTGTCATTGAAATCCGCCGTGTTATGAACGCGCGGCAAATCGCCAGGTTGGTTTGCAATATCGGTAAGCCCCGCCCCGCCCCGCCCCGCCCCGCCCCGCCCCGCCCCACCCCGCCGCGCTCCGCCCCGCCCCCCCCCACCCCGCCCCGCCCCGCCCCGCCCCGCCCCGCCCCGCCCCGCCCCGCCCCGCCCCGCCCCCCCTCTCCGGGGCGAGCCAACGGAACTTGTCGGTCGTGCGGGACGCGACACGATCGCCGCCGCGCAACGCCGCGCCGCGCCATCAGCGGCCCGGGAGCGGCGTCGTGGCGTGGCGTCGCGCTGCGGGGGCCCCGCCACGCCGCGGGCCGCGGCGGGCAGAGGGCTGGCGGTGCGGGGCGGGGCGCGGCGGGGCGGGCTGTAGTTCCTCCGGTTGCTTGCAGCTCTGTCCGTCCGTCACTCAGTCCGTCCGGTCCGCAGCAGCAGTCTGCACACGGCGCGCGCTTCGTCCGTTCCTCGCGGTGCGTCGTCGACGTCTTGTTCGCGGATTTCACAGAGTCGCCGACAGAGCGCGTCGAGCCGTGCCCTCCCCTCGCGAATCTTTCCCCGAGTGTTCCGCGTCGTGGTGTTCCGTTTGCGAGCAGGTTTTCAAGTTTCCGGGCGAGTGGCTGTGCGTCGCGGGCGGGGAGTACTCTGTGCTCCGCCGAGTGCGAGTGCACTTTGTAGTTGTCAGTGCTCGTGTTACAGTGTTACAGTGCTACGCAACAGCAAGATCCTGGTGCGGCCGTGCCGCGCCGCCCAGCTGGTGAAATAAAACAAAAGTGCATCGCGGACGGATAACTTGCGGGTCACGCACCTCTGCTGGAGGCGTCCCGCCGCTCACGCACCTCCGCTACGAGCCCCGCTACGCCCCGCGGAACAACAGGTGAGCGGCCCGGCTCCAGGCCCCGGCTCCAGGCTCGGCTCCAGGCTTGGCTCCAGGCCCGGCTCCAGGAGGAGCTCCAGGAGGAGCTCCAGGGACCTGACCCGGCCCCGCCTGGCACGGCCCGGCCCCAGGAGATATGCTCTACCCCCACTGTTTGGTAGAGGGATCCACCTCCCTAGCACGTTGCTATTCACGAACTCAGAAAGCTCTGATTTTTTAAAAGTCGCTTAAACAAAAGCAAGCAGATGCAAACATCAAAATATTGCCGATGGGGGTGGGGGGTATAAACTCAAGGTGCCCCCACAATGAACTCTTCGGGAGTTGCGAGCACGAAAATTTAGGCCCCCGGAATTTAATTCCTGTTTCCCCCTGAGCTTGGGCTCTCCGGGTAGGCCGCCACCTTCACACGAATGCTTGGCGGGCTGGCCTATCCGGTGTGCCGCAGGCGCTCTCATTGCCTCCGCCTCCATTGTGGAGGCGCCATCACCCAGTCTGGCCTCCACCCATCCTGCGACTATCTATGAAAATCTTTACCAAAACGGATCCAGATGGCATTGCTCCAGGCTACTTCCAGGGTGAATGTATAGTGTTTCGCCTAGCTACAAGCTGTTTTCTATCGTAAAGCCCGTATATTTTTCATGCAATCTCGCTCACTCGACTAGATAGTTAGGTCCCCTCGCCTACGCCACATACGCAGGCACGACCCCCTTCTTGAACATCTTTCTTCCCGTTGAAAAGTTATTTGCCGGAGATAAAAGAGCGAAATGATCCTACGCTGACACTGTAAGGCTATGGCATAGCTGATATGCCTTAACCATAAAACATGATAAAATGCATAGCTCATTTGTCGTACATGATAGTGCAACGCGTAGGGCAGCGGCTCACAAAATCCCGAGCCCGCCGCCCCTCCCGGATTAAAGAGGCTGGCGAGGCCTCAGCCTGTATCTCCCCTCACTTAGCCTTTCGCTTCTTTTCTGTTCGTGGGAAGTAGGTGACTTCGGGCAGGCCGCCCGGGCGGCCGGCAGGCAGGCAGGCGGGTCAGGTGGGCCCGGGCCGTGCAGCGCGAGAGCGGGCGGCCAGGGCGGCAGTGCCATCACCTGCTTAATTAGACCCATTCCACTAAGTGAGGGGAAAATAAAAAGGGCGCACGATGCATTATGCCATTATGCGTCGAGTTTCCAGAGGAATGAGCCGTCAGTAATGAGAGCCAACTGCAGCGTGCGTACGCACCGAGCGGCCCGGGGGGAGAGGGGGGGGGGGGAGGGGGCGTAGGCGTTTTGGGGTCAGCAGCGAGAGGGAATGATACAGAGAAACAAGAGATAGCCAGAAGCCCCGCAAGGCCCCCCCAGGCTGCTCGCTTGTTTCTTGTTTTCAGTTCCACGGAAACCAAACGAAACGTCTTCATATTGAGATTGCAGGCCCCGTGGCCCCGTGCCCACTCCGTCCCGCCCCGCCCCGCCCCGCCCCGCCCCGCCCCGCCCCGCCCCGCCCCGCTACTACAGCCGCGTACACAACCACTTTGGGGCGCGTACACTCCAGCGGAGGCGGCAAGTTCACACGCTTTACCCGCCTCAGCGCCAGCCATGCGGCGAGGGAAAAGGAATGCAAAGTGAAAAGCGAACAAAGAAAACACCACGTTATAATTCGCATAGTTTGTACAGTCGAAAGGGCAAGTCGGGAGTCTGTTGTGTTTGCGTATGTGTGTGTGTGTGTGTGCGGAGAGTGCCTCGCTGTGACGAGTAACTGGGTTGCCACAGTGAACTCCCCCTCCCCCCCCCCTCGTCCGCTTGGTTTGGGAAAGTGATCGCGCAAAATAGACGGCAGCAGAGCTCGCCCCGGCGGCCCAATCCCTAACAGCCGACAGGCAGTCTACCAGAACCAAGTGCCGGGCGATGCCAACTCCCTCTGTCTCTACTGTGGGCTCCGCTCAGCGTTGAGTAAGTTCCAACCTACCTCAAAGCTAGGAAAATATAGAAAATATTTTTGGGACTGCCTCACGCGGGCTATTCCATCGCGGCAGAAATCCCGCGATACCGTTGTCGATTTAATGTTTAATTCTTGTTGCATCAACAGCTATCGAGAGGCGGAGGTGCTCGTGGGCGGGGTGGAGGGGATGCGGAGCGGCAAGGGTGGAGGGAGAGGACGGTTTATGGCACTCCCGAAATGGCACATAAAGTATTACGAGGCCAATCGGCCAGCTATTCGGTCTCACACGGCGTAGAGAGGGTGGGGTTCGGGGGAGGGGGTGGGGGGGGGGAGAGGAACAGGGCTGTTTTGTGCAATTTCTAACGCAAGGCCGGGGCGGCGACGAGGGAGCTGGAGGCTGTGGGCCCCGTGGGGCCCCGGCCGGGGGTGGCGGCCGGGTGGTATAGGGCCACAGGGGTGATTTCGCGACCTCTCCGGGATGGGGGGAGGGGGAGGGGGAGGGGGAATGGCGGCTGCGGGGTCTGCCGAGGTATTTAAAGGGTGTGGGAATGGGATGGTGAAAGAAGGCGGGGCGGTGTACGAGCCCCCCCCTCTCCCCCGCTCCACCACACCCCTCTGTGCCCCGTCCCCTCCGCCCTCTATATTCCCGGCTGCTTATCAGTGGTCCAGGAGGGAGAGAGAAAAAAAGATCGAGGGCACTGCAAATGCAGGAGTCCGATCACTGGCAAAAATATTGTACTACCAAAGTACACTAAATGTACAGTAAGTTTGTACAGGAGAAGTACATAATCGTTGTACCTTTTTAGTGTACCTCCCATAAGACTCCATGTTAAATGCATGTGTACTTCGTACCTAAAAATTGTGTACCGTGCCCTGTACGATTTGAGCAGGCAAGGACTTGACCAGTCCTATCGTGGTTTTTTCTGGGAGTAATGTCTCATCTAAAAGGAGCGACATTTTCCCCTTGATCTTATTGAGTGAGATTCTACAATGACACTCAAGTTTAGTGATATTAGTCAAGTCAAGGAGTTGAACCCCCACTCAGTAGGAGCGAGATTTCCTACTCATCACTCAAATAAAGTCGTAATTTTTAAAATATCGCTCCAACCGAGAAGATTAAATCTCACCTTCGGGAGAAAAAGATTTTGGGGGGCAAAATCTTTATCTCTGGAGATCGATATATTTCTCCTCCATTTTAAGGTGGGGGGGGGGGAGGTGCAGAGGGTGGGTGAAATTGCTAAAGTGTGCGTCCGGTGCCCGTTAGCCAGCCTACTGCCCTGTTTTGGTTTGGGACATGGGCCGCCACTGCAGGGATGCAAACATTATCGTATGGAAAAGTAGTTTTGTGTGCGTGACGGGGCCCGGCCCGGCCCGGCCCGGCCCGCGACCGTACTTGTGTGGCGGTGTTATTTGCTTTGGCTGTGTGGGTGAGTCATCAGCATGGCACAGTAGTGGGTGAAATTTATGCCATGAATGGCGCGTGAGTGCTCGGCTTCTACTTCGTGTATCGTGGGACAACTTTTTTTCCTTCTCTCTTTTCATTCTGGGGCAGGCTTATTTGCGAACTACCATCACTATTTTGTCCTCGCGATCACAGAGTCGTGTAATGGAGTGGAATATAGAGCAACAGATAGCTCGTACAATGCAACCCCACTTCCCCGGTTCTCCCGCGCCCTTCCTCCCTTCGCAGACTGTGAAATTCTGACAAACTACATGCTTCGCAATGTTACGATTAATTTTCACTCTTTGTATTGCAAATAAAAAAGAAATGTTTGTATTGCAGGGCATTGTAAGGTTGTGAAAGTTCTTACGAACCAATCGGTTTACACTGCGAACTATTTGTTTACGGAGGATTTGCTTATAATAGAGCGCTTAACTCGAGGGGTCCCTCACACTGGTACGAAATTATGCGTACCCTTTGACCGGTAATCACTGGTAATCATATCCTAAAGATTCTTCTTTTCGTGGTTTTTCACGCTGTTTCGGGTTTTCCCTCATGAAATTATGTAGGAAATTTCAAAGTCTCTTCAAAATTTTTACTGAGAACTTTTGGTAATCGGTAATCGTGTGCACGCTCCTGATCCGAGTGATGGAGCCCTCTTTCTAAACCCTTTGTAAGCTACGGACGACTAGGCTTGCATTGCGCGAGCCTGCTCTTCGTCAGCAATTTACAGTGCGCAGCTCCCTTAAAAGACGTCCGTACGTGCAGAGTACGTGCGCGCACGTGCGGTCAGCCGGTTACGTGTCGCATTGCGCCACGGGCGCGGACGTGCGTCGACAAGGCGGCAGAGGGACAGGGCGCCCGTCACTGCCCGCCCCGCCGCGCCGCGCCGCGCCGCCCGTTGTCCGTACGCCACCAAAAAAACCGATGACGTCGTCAACACACTAAACCCTTATGCACGATTGTACACGGTTATGCACGATTATATACAACCATAGTTATGCACAAAATTTTATGAATAAACTATGCACACATTGTACATAATTATGCACAAATTTGTGGATAAGGGGCAGAGTTAAGCATAGTTGTGCAGAAAAAATTGTGCATAGTTATGGCTGCTTAAAATCCTGCAAGGCTCATGCACAACAAAGTAGTGCATAAGGGTTCAGTGTGAAGGTCCGGGCAAGGTATGTAAGAGTGTTGCATATTGGCACGCAGCGCGTAGAACCACACACACACACACACACACACACACACCACCACCACCACCACAACGAGATGAGCTAAGCAGCCCGGCCGCCCGGCCGGCCGGCACCTGCCCGCTGCGTCCACCCGTGTCTAACGGTCCGCGACGTACGTGTTATGACGGCCGGGCAGGGCCGGGCCGGGCGCTGTGCGGCGCTGTGTCGTAGCCGGCTCGGACATTGAAATGAATCCTGGGGGTGGGAGGCGGAGGGGGCGGTGGGAGAGGCGCGAAGAGAATACGTAATGTGCAGAGGGCACCTCCTGACGAGGCTGGCAGCGACGCGACGCCCTGCCCTCCGGCCAGCAGCAGCGGGGCGGACCCTCTGCGCCTTGTCATAAGCGCGGCTCGCGGGGGCAAAGCTTAACCTCCCAGTACAGCAGGGAATATGAGGGAGCGTGTGGGAACACACTTAACCCTTATGCACTTTGTCGTGCATAAAGCCTTGCAGGATTTTAATGGCACCCCCACAATGGACGTTACCGAGGCGGAGCTAATGAGAGCGCCTGCGACACACTGGATAGGCCAACCCGCCAAGCACTTGTGTGAAGTTGGAGGCCTACCCGTAGAGCCCAAGCGCAGGACGAAGCAGGAATTTAATTTCTGGCACACAAACTTTCGAGACGTCGTCGTCTCCATTGAGAGGGCACCTTAAGCAATAACTATGCACAATTTTTTTTGCATAACTATGCTTAACTCTGTCCCTTCCACAAATTTGTGCATAATTATGTACAATGTATGCATAGTTACGCATAAAATTTTGTGCATAACTATAGTTGTTTATAATCGTGCATAACGATGTAAAATCATGCATAAGGGTTTAGTGTGTATTTTCATGTTCAAGTAATACGCAAAGAGTACCGCCTGGATTTTACACCTATAAATTAGACAAGAGATCTAGGCTGTTAAAAAATCCTTTTAATGCTTACAGTAACTTACAATTGTATAACAGACATTCTTATCAGTATGTGTTTTTAAGGCTTGCCGGGAAATAAAAATATACATGGACGTGACCTCATAGGCGAACATCAAATCTGGTGATACTTCTGAACATGGGAATCAAACACCATTTTATTATTAAAACGGGCGGGACACAAAAGGCAGCTATGTTGAACTTTACTTTTGTGGAGCGACAGGTGTTTCGGAATTTCTTCAAGTCCACAGGCAAGTCCACAGAGGCCACACACTGAGTACGGCCTTTGGTACTTTTTAGCAAGCTCGGCTGTGTGCAATTTCGCAAAATGCTGCGTGTAGGCCTCCCAGGTTCTGAATTTACCTTTGCACTGCAGGCATTGTCCAGTTAGTTCTCTGATGTCAGAAGCTTGTGGAAGTGTAACGGTGGGTGTACTGGCTTCGGGACGATAAACATATTCTGGAGGTAAAGCTTTTAGAAGCGGTACTTGAGGGCCAAACTGAGGCATACGGAAGGCATCTGGCACAAAAAGACGGGGTCCACTTGCATTTATAGGCAGCTGACAACTTGCACCTCGACCTGCACATACCGAAAAATAGGCGCACATGAGAACTTGAAACTACTTTGGTACGTTCGGTAATAACGTTGCACCAAAAACCACACCTCACATGCTAATCGTTCGCAAAGAAGCGCATGCTGTCTGTTGTTTAGCAAAACATTTGCAAAGCACGCGGCGGATATCAGCGCTTGAAGTAAAGCGATAGCAATCAGGGTTTACTAGCGCCTGTACTTCGCGAACGTCTGATATATAATCGAGTCAAAACTACAAACAGGAAAGAGAAGCCTTTTCCGATGCAAAACTGTACTACTCAACAGATAGGCGTAAACCCATTAACCCACAAACAGTTTTACCTTACTATAGTATTAGATGTGACAGTAACAAAAACAACAAACGCAATGCTGTACCCTAAAGGAAAAATAACGATGAAATGCAACTGTTGCAAAAAAGGGACTGTTAAATACAATGAGTAGCGAAATATCACATAAAGCAGATAGTGGTACTCCGCACCCCAATAAACATTTGGCCTTAAAACGCGCTAATCAATGGACACGAGAGTTGGAGTCGAGAGTGGTTCCTAATACAGTCGCTCAAAGCGATGTTTCCCGGAAAGAAATTCCACATTAAATTATTAGGAGCAACTTTTTTCCTCAGTTATGCGTTGTTATGAACTGAGCGCATAGTGTTCTTCCGTATGATTTTTGTTCTTAATTACAAAAAAAAAAAAAACAATAAAATTGTTCACAATAACTAACAAAGTTGTGCATAGGTACGTATAAAAATTATGCGCAGCAGCAGCATGCACACAGAAATTCATAAGCACATACAGTATGCAAGTCGGCAATGCCCACGAAAGTTCCGGTGAGACCTCTTCCACCAAACTCTTTCTCACTCTTTCTCCACCTCGAGGAGAGAAGAAGAATCTTCCACCATCACATCCAAATTCTGCGTCTCAACTTCAAACGGTCAATCATTACCTGCAAACGGGAAAATGTTGATGTCAAATGAGAACAAAGGCTTCTCCGGAGAAAGAAAGACACACACACCACACACATACACACACGTACGCACAAGGTACTGCGAGGTTCTACGACGCAGCTACGCTACGCCCCGCCCGCCGCGATGAGCACAGCTTACACCAGGCTCATGGCCGTACGCCCCGCTGATGATGGCCTCCGCAGTGGGTCAGAGTGTTACATGAGTCACTGCACGGAGGGCGACGAACTCGCGCGCTCTTTAGAAGAGCACGCCAAATTTCAACCGCCAGACCAGTCACCTGCCTCTACTACAATCATTTTTTACTCGTTCTTTACAACAGTATGTACCGGGCGTTTCATAAAAGACGCAGGTGCGGGCGGGGTTGCCTACCCGATCTCCCCGTAAGGCACCATAGCCCCTTGGGTAGGCAAACCCGCCCGCACCTGCGTCTTTTATGAAACGCCCGGTACATATATACTACCAGTACATTTTACAACTCAAAATGACATTCAAACATTGAGCTTTATAAAACATTACTGATTTTAACGTGTAATGCGATAAAAAGTAAACTTTTCAGGTTCATAACAGTTTTTCTTAGGCTAACCTAACGGTATTTCAGGTTATGTATATGAAGGAGTATTTATAAGATATGCATGTGCAAATGACTAAAAATGAAAAATCACACAGAAACTACGTGTGTACATGCCACGCATGTGCATGTACACACTATTTACTGCATACATGGCCATGTACACACTATTTACTGAATAACTGTAAGTATGCAGTAAATAATGAATACATGTACACACTTGGTTTTCCACAGTGTCTAATACACATTAGTACACTTGTTGCGATGGCTACGGCTTTGCAGCTACGAGAAGTCATTCGCTCAGCTCCAAGCATGTGAATAAATTCACTTCCTTGCAAGTGAGCGATATAAGCACTCTTCTAGTGTGCGGAGTGCGGACAGACTGACTCTGGCTTCAGGCGTGTCGCTAGCATACCGCTGTCAGTTGACACCAATACCTCAATTGAGACGCTATACCGCATGGAAGTTGGCTGCGTGGCGGTGCCGTGTGGTGCGGGTGGTGCGGTTGCTCTGCGGTTAGCGGGGTCCCGGCCGGCTGGGCCCCGCCGAGCGCTGGGCTGGGAGCCTTGGCAGAGCCTCGCTCCACATCTCGGCCCGCGCCGCGAGGTGTCGCGTGTCCTGCGATACCAAAGGCCGGAACGTTGGATTATCATCTGAAGGGTTGAAATCTCCCACGGTCCCGAAGTTCTAGTAAAGGCTACTGCTAGGTCGCCGATCTGCTCAGCAATCCGCAGACTACAAAATATTTGAAAATGGCCTGTTTTAGTCACTTGGTTGTGTAATGTGAGGTAGAAATTTCTTCTGATTCGAATGATGCTATAAAAAGCACAAAAAAAAGCTACAAAAAGTGCAGGAAAATCCTATTAATTACCCAAAATCTAATTTAAAGTAACCTCCTCAGAATAAATACTTGCACAAAAGATTTCTCATGCTCCTGCAAAAATAAATCCCTAAATAGGGTTATTTGATTCAAAAGAATCAGTGCTACAAGTTGTAAGAGCCATTTTTCATGATTTTAAGCTGAGAGAGATTTTGACCTTCCACATTCAGCCACAATCAACTTCATGGATATTTTGTTATTGTTGAATGTTAAAGATCTATCTCGGATTTAAATTATGACTAATGGATCTCATGACTTTTAGTATCAAGTGCCCTGAGTCATCAAATGAACCTAATGGGGAATTTCTAAACGATCAGGTGCATGAGAAATCTTGTGAGCAGCCATAAATTCTGGTATGTATACTTTTAAATAAGTTTTCACTAATGAATAGTATAACCCATGACAGTATGTAAACTTTTAGATCATCAATCAAATAGGGACAAATTTCTGCATCAGAGTACAAAAAAAAACAAAAAACAATGGATAAAAAAGGCCAGTTTCAATAATTTTGTACAAAAAGTTACAAAATTTCACTTTTTTTCACTATATTTCCACCCTCTTTCAAAGGCAAATTATCACACGATTTATTTTAGGTTTTTTACATGGCTTAATTAAGACTAAAGGAGGGTTGTAGGCATATAAACATATATTTGGCATATTTCATTTCAACTGGTTAAGGGTCTGTGGTGAAGCGTTTACCCAGGATTCTATTACGGGTTATGTTAATAGAGTTTGATCTCAAAAGTTTGGGCGGTAGAGGTTACAAACACCTAATGACATTATAACTCTTCGGAACCTCTCCTGTTCAAACTTTTGAGATAAAACCCCATCATGTTATATTACTTTATAGAATCCGGGAACATTACCTTTAATGTAACGGAGAGTTTTAATTTTTAAAACTATGTGTCAAATTGTCTTGTTCAAGATGCATTGCAACTTTCTTGCCATTTTTTTAAATTTTGCCCTAAATATAAGTCGTTGTTTCAGATGGAAGTTATTTTTATTTCACTTTGAGTCTTTAATCACAGAAACATCAATATGCAGCCAATATTTAAAGTCCTCCGCTTGGTCACAGAGGCTTCTACGCTGAGACAACTAAAGTGTTCAACTTAAAAGTTTGCGCACATAATACATCTTCTATTCAAAATGAATTTAAAACTTTCCTTTTATGTATTTAAAAAATAAATATCATGAGGGTGACTTTAAACAGGTAGCCTTTTAATGTTTTTTTGATAAATGACTCAATAAATGTTACACAAAAATCACTATCACCTTCAGCATTGACTAAAGAGCTGACTTAAGAGCATAAAAGACAATTACATTTGAACATATGCCCAATAAAAACACTTCTCAAATTCTTAAACCCTCTTAGCACAACTGCTATGATGCACCCGATGCCTTACTAAAATACACAGCAACCAAACACCATTTTCATATTTTTCTTTTAAGAAAGAAAAGCCAAGTACAGGTTATGGAGACAAGTACAGGTTATGGGTACCGGCAGGCCACCCCGCCCCGCCCGGGCCGGGCGCACAGCGCACTCACCCTGCTCTGCGCAAACACCCTATCCACTTTCGACCGCGGCGCGCCGTGCCCGTGCCGCGCCACACCGATGTACGTACACACGCCGGTCCTATCTACATCCGCAAGTTGTGGTGAGCACCCACGAAGCTGCCCCTTCCCCCTCCCCTTCCTCCCCCTCCCCGCCATGACTTTCACTGCCGGTGCTCTGGCGGCGGAGCGGGGCGGAGCGGGCCGGGGCGGGCCGGGGCGGGGCGGGGTGCGATGGTGAGGAGGGGATCAATGGGTTGTCATTGTTTTTGGCCCGGGCCGGGCGCGGCGGGACAGACAGGGGGCCGCGGTAGGGGGGAGGGGGAGGGGAGGAGGGGGGGGGGGGCACCACACCAGCCGAGGCCCCGCGGCGGGGCGGCAGGCGAGCTGGCGGGCTGGACCGGAGTGGCGGGGCCTCCCGCCGCGCCGCGCCACCGCGCCGCTGTGCCACTTGCAGTCGAAGTAGGCCTTGTCTTGTCAGACCCAGCGACTCTGCCCGCTCCGCTCTGCCCCCTCCGGTCCGGTCCGGTCGGCCGCAGCTTCTGCACTGCGCCGCGTCCCCCGCGCGGCTCTAGCTAGACGCACTTCCAAGAGCATAACCCACTAATACTTACCCTCCTCCTCGCCAAAATCACCGCCCTCCCTCCGCATAACGACAACGACTGATCGCCGATCCCAAATTGAATAACGCGATAATGCGCGCTCCCCTGCTGCTCCCAGCACAGCTACGCTGCAGCGAGCGCCCTGCCGCCCTGCCCCGCCCCGCCCCGCCCCGCCACACCCCGCCCCGCCCCGCCCCGCCCTGCCCTGCCCTGCCCCGCCCCGCCCCGCCCTGCCCCGCGCGCAGAAGCATCGCCCGTACTTTATTCTCCACCTCATGATGTGCAAAATGTAACAGCAGCGCCTCTCCTCCGGCGAATATCGGCGCCCGCATCGCCTCGCCTCGCCTCGCCGGCGCGGTACGGCGCACGGTACGGCGCTGCTATGGCCTCTCCGCCTTGCATCCTCGTTCTCTTTCGCATCGGTTAATTTGGCACGCCCAGTCGCGGCGGAGGAGGAAAGGCGAGATAGTGGCGGGGGGGGGGGGGATGACAAGGAGGGGGGAGCTGGGCGGTGGTCCAGGTGCGACTCCGGCACGCGCGCCACTCCGGGGCGCCCCGCCACACCGGTGGTATCGGAGAGCTTAGAGCCAGCTTCCAATCTCCTAGCCCCCTTTTTAGCGGTCTCCAGCCGTAAGGGGCAGAGGCTCTTTGGGTAGGCAGCAGTGCTGCCAGAAAAGTAGGCAATAAGTAGCCCAAACACAGTGGAGAGAAGCGGGCTGCATCTGCGCCTGCCTACTAGGCAACATATACGCACTTGTGCAATGGTGCTGCCTAGTAGGCAGGCGGAGATGCAGCCCGCTTTACTCCACTGTGTTTAGGCTACTTATTGCCTACTTTTCTGGCAGCACTGGTAGGCAGGCCCGCAACACTGTTACATGTTTCCTGAAACACCCGGCACATGAGCAGTACGAGCTTGGTGCATGCTGTTTGTTTGGTTTCGTTGCAAGACAATTATTTATAGCCATCAGTGTTAACATCCTCTGCCTACGCAAACAAAAACTGGCTGAACTAAAACGCAAAGCTGCTACCATATCGGCGGGCTAGGGCTGGCCGCGGCGCGGCTCAGGCAGGGCGGCCGAGACATCAGCGCATTTCTCGTCCCTCCCACGCCCGGCACGCCCGGCCCGGCCCGGCTGGCTGCCCTATGCAGTATGCGGCGACACGGCCCAGCTCTTTGACCTCCCGAATCCGCTTAGCAGGCGGAAGCTGTCTGCGAATGGACGGGCCCAGCCGGCAGCAGCTAGCCGCCCCACGGGGCGGGGCGGGGCGGGGCGGGGCGGGGCGGGGCGGGGCGGGGCGAGGCGGGGCGAGGCGGGGCGAGGCGGGGCGGGGAGGGGAGGGGCGGGGCGGGGCGCTATAAGCGTCAGCTCAGCCCCTCCGCGACGTCCTGAACAATAACCGCTCCCATAGCCAGGGCTCATCCCCCGCCCCGCCCCGCCCCGCCGTGCCCCGCCGCGCCAGGCTGCAAGGCGGGCGACAAACTGAAGCGCAAAAGCCAAACCCTCGCCGATCCAAAGGGATAGGAAAGAGAGCGGACCGGCGAACGTCACGCCCCTACCCTCTCCCCTGGAAATTGAAAGGAAATAAATCGGAAACACGATACGATCCACAAGCGGGAGCTGCCAGAAGAAATAGGCAATAAGTAACCCAAACGCAGCGAGGTAAAGTGGGCTGCATCTGAGCCTGCTTAGGTAACGCCATAGCCCAGGTGCGTGCATGTTGCCTTTGTGCGCAGGCGCCGATGCAACCCGCATTACTCCACTGTGGGTGGGCTTCTTCTTGCCTACGTTTCAGTCAGGCTGCCTGCCGTACAGCAGATCCCGCTCGGTCCACTACTTTTAAATTTAATTCCCTATAGCGTAGTTCGCGAAATCTCCACGACGGAAGTAAGAAGTAAAATCGAAGCTCAAAAACGGAACCAGTAGCTGAACCTGCACCGACGGAGTACGTGAGATGTACCGGGTGTTTCAGAGAAGACGCAGGGCCGTGCGGGTTTGCCTGCTCGCTCTGCCCGTAAGGCGCCGTAGCCCCTTGGGTAGGCAAACCTGCCCGCACCTGCCTCTTCTCTGAAACACCCGGTACGTGGGGTCATTAGCCTACAAACAACGAATCAACGACGGAGAGCCAATTCAATTTATCATACAACGATGAATCGCATTCAACAGCTGGTTCCGTTTTTTGTGCTTCCATTTTACTTCTTCCTACCGACCCACAATATTCAGTGAAATACCTTATTCGCCTGCAACGACCAGTACAGTTCGTTTTAATGGGAGTGGCCACCCACGCATGGAGTGTCTCGCCCCTCCAGGCATCAGCTAAAGTGACCCTCACCAGCCCGCTCCCCCCTCTCGCGCGCGGCGCGGGGGTGGGCCCGGGCGCAGGTGCGGCATGAGACTGTGTGTACTCCTTTTCCACTTTCGGGCGAAGCAGATTAGCTTTGGCGTCACAAAAACGAAACCGGCAAACTATGGTCGAAATAAACACTCTTTACTTTCGTGCGGGCTATGCCGTTCTACTGAATGCGCGATGCAATAATATTTCAGACATTCACTCGCATTCACTACAGCGTGTTCAACAACTGACAGACTCGTGCAAGTGCTTGTGCAGACTTGTGCTCAACTCTTTTGATTACAGTGTTCTTTTATTTCATCACAAGGCCCTTCAATAATGGAAAGCTCGAGAGCAGGCACGGATAGAGCAGCATTCCGAGTACAACAGTCATTTATTTATAAAATATTCAAATTGGTATTGAAATTCAAGAATTGTCCAGAGTGAAGGAGCAGAGAGAGGATCATGGAGGAGAAACGCCACCAGAGGAGATGTAAGGAGAGGGGAAGGTAGGTGCAGGAGCCAGAGCGCCAGAGAGAGAGAGAGAGAGAGAGAGAGGGGGGGGGGGCGTTGAGGAGTTCCTCCGCAGACTGCTGGTCGCCCCGTCCAGGTCTCGTGGCCACATGTTCGACCGGTGCCGCCCAGCCTGGGGGCTCGGCACTGCATGGAGGGGCATGGTGGACTAGTCCCAAACCGGTCCTGTTTAGGGCGATCCCACGGTCACTGCCACGCTCTCACACACACAACCGAGGCTGCGCGCAAGTAGGTGCGTGTGTGTGTGTGTGTGTGTGTGTGTGTTCGGAGGAGGGCGGAAGCGTATATAAAAATGAATGATCAAAGCTCCGCGCGGTGGGTTGGGTCTCTCGGTGCAAAGTAAAAGGCAGTGGCTGCAAGAGAGAGGTGCGGGTCGCGGCCGCCACCACACTGACCCAAGGATCAAATATGTCTGAATTCATCGCGGTGAGACGAGAGTGTTTCGTTGCCGCCCCTCCCGTCGCCCACTTCCACTTAAAGGCCCCACCCAGGAAATGCAAACACCACTTCCACCGTCACAAGGTATATTTTTTTGGGATAAAAATGGAAAACTTTGAGAAGTTCCCTTTTCAGATTTGAAGGAAGTCTCCTAAAAAATTGACATTGTCCTTACTGTGCAAAGGGAAAGAAAAGAATCGCTCAGTATCACTCACCGTACAGTGACTAGTGTGGGAAGAAAATTAAAAACAAAGCATGTATTTCAGTCGATCTGATTTGAGTCGCTGCCGCGATCAGAAAGACATGGTCTAGCAGCAGTGACCGCGCGCCGCCCCCTCCGGCGGCTCCAGCATAGACCAGGCAGGAGCCAGGCGTGGCGCGGGGCGGGGCGGGCCTCGGCGGCCGGGCCGACCCCAGGCCAGGCCAGGCCAGGCTGCCAGCAGCTCTTATCACTCGCCAATCGAATCCAGAGCCAATCGTGCGAGTGGACAGCTAGCCTGTGTGCGACGACACGCAAGCGGCGGTCCGGTCTCAAACGGGGCAGGGCGGCAGGGGCGGGGCAGGAGCAGGGCAGGGGGCAGAGGAGCAGGAAGATTCCAGGGGGTAGGCAGCATGGGGAAAGGTCCTCGACTCGTTGGTCGTTGTCAATCCTCACAATAATGTTTCCGTCCAGTATCACTTTGCATTTACTAGCATTTACAAGACTTGGCAGAACGAAAGCAGAACTTACCTCCAGATCCTACTGTTTCCTCTTCTTTCCTGCTGAGTGAATGTAATGGTAGTAGGTTAGGTTAGGTTAGGTTGGGTTGATGCATCCACTGCCATTTCATTTTGTCGCGCAAGCACAAAACAATTTCCTTTTACATACAACACTAGCCCCGGGGAAGTCGGCAACTCAACGCGCCCGTCGGGAATGTCCGCCATCGACAATTTCTTCCCGCATAATCCTCCCCTTTTCCCTCGCGGTGTCCGCAATCGACGTTCACTCCATTTTCAGCCGTTTTCAATCAGATTTTAGTCAACTTTTATCAGTTTTATTTTTTTCTATTCTTTATGCTAGTTTTCAGTCAATTCCAATCAGTTTTTGGTCTTTCTCAGTCATTCATTTAATATTTTCGGTCGGTGATTCTGTTATTTTTGACCAAAAGTCCCTGAACGCGAAAAATCGAAGTGAGGGAGCAAAGGGCAGGCAGCAAGGGGGCAGGGGAGCAGGACGGGGGTAAAACCACGCAAGGGGCTCTGGTGCTGAGGGGACAGGGTAGGGGGCCCGAGGGGGGTATTGTTCTGCGAGTGCTACTGCCCCCCACCCCACCGCATAAGACCGCGCAAGTTGATTTTTTTCTGCTTTGGCTGCTCAATTGCAGCTCCCGGAGAGTCTGGTTGAACCGATCCCTACTGCAGTTCTTCAAATAGAACTCGATCTACTGCCGCAACGCGCCGACGGCACCAGCAGTACCGTACCCCCGCTCCGCCCTCTCTCTCTTTCCCCTCCCTGTCTCACTCTTTCTCCAGCGCGGCTCTACTGTCGAGATCTCGATTCGAAAAAGCAGTCGTCGCTTTTATCGTCGTGCATTTCCGGTATAACGGCGGCATTGGCGCGGGCGGGGCGGGGCGGGCGGAGCGGGGCGGGGCATGGCGGGGCGGGGCGGCAGACCCTGTTTGAAGGTCGAAGGGCCCAAACCCGGCAGCCTGGCTCGGAGCACCCGATCATCAAGGCTTCATATTCGTATTTGACTCGCGCAGACAAGAGCACCAGAGGACTGATGGCGAGTTGGATAAATTATTTACGCGACAATTTAGTCGCTGTTTCTGTCGCTCTCTCCCTTTCCCTCTCTCTCCCTCTCTTATTATTATTCGCGTGCCACAGACCCACACCCCCATTCACTGCTATAATTCCTCCTGCTCCCATCTTGGCGCCGCCCGTCGAGCGTCGTCCTGAGGCTCGGGTGGGGAAGGGGGGGTCGAGGAGGGAGGTCCTTTCAACCCCTCCACCTCCATCCCCAACCTCGCGCGTGGCGACAGCTGTGCGAGAGAGATAGCCTTTATTAACACAGGGGAGGAATGGTTCGGCTGCTCGCTTTGGCGAGGCGGGTGGGGGCAGGGGGGGGCGGAGCGGGGCCCCCCAGCAGCCTCACGCCGGACCCCAGCCGGGGCCCCGGGTCGCCCCCCGCCCCGCCGCTGTGTTATCTGCCGGCCCACTCACCGGCATGGCGTGGCGTGGCGCTGCGTGGCGTAGACACGGCCCCGGAAAACGCCCCGGAAAGCCCAGTGTGTAGTGAGCAGAGCAGGCAGCTGTGCGGGGCGGGGCGGGGCGGGGGCGACACAGCGCCACCGCCGTCCACGGCGCTAAGAGAGGCTTCTCTCACAAAGCGCAAGGGGTGGGGGGAGGAGGGCAGGGGCGCCCCTGGGACGGAGTGGTCCGCCCCGCGCGCTCCCCGCCGCCCCCGTGGTGTGAGAGTGAGAGAGAAGGACCAGAGCGGACGCCCCCGTGGTGTGAGAGTGAGAGAGAAGGACCAGAGCGGACGCGATCTCTCCAACACAAACTGATGATGCGCGTTTAGAACGGAAATTTAATTTCGCGTCGAACGACGCCACCAGCGCTCAGCCCCCCCCTCCTCCCCGCACCCACTCCGCCCCGCCCCAGACCAGCGCGCTCATCACTGTCCGCTGACCGCCCCACCCACGCGCCGCCCCACCCCGCCCCGCCCCGCCCCGCCCCGCACCGCCTCCACTGAAGAAAAGGTTCATTTCCCTTTTCAATGAATAATCAGCGACGCGCCTCTCGCGCGTCCTTATCCCCTAGATAACCACTGGACAGGACTAAGAGGCGGGGCGGGGCGGGGCGGGGCGGGGCGGGGCGGGGCGGGGTGCGCCAACAGTAGTAGGGCCCTACTCCGCTGGACCAAAGGACGAGACGGAGGAGAGCGATCGTCAACGACGAATCAAAAACTAGATTTTGAGAGAACGCACAGCGAACACTAACCCCCACCCAACCTTCTCCGGCCCTGATGTCCCGCGTTCATCAGCAGAGAAAGGGTTGCGAGCGGGGCCAGGCCAGCGGGTAGGACTGGACGGGGTGAAGTACGACGGGGTAGGATTTTGTGGTGGGGAGGTTAGGGGCGGCCCGTGGGGGGTGAGGGTGCGTTACCTGATTCGCGTCCTTGAACGCCCTCCGCGAAACGCCACGACAAGCCTCTGCGCGGACCGGGACCGTCATACTCTCCCACCTAGACGACCTTCTCGTCGAGCCGGCCCAAGTCGCCCCGTGCCCCCTCCACCCGAACAACACCCTTTGCGGCCATTTCCCACGCCTTGCCGTGCTTGTCACAGCCAAACAGGCGGCGGGGCCGGAGCGGGACGGGGCGGGGCGGGGCGGGGTGGGGCGGGGCGGGGCGGTCAACAATAAAGACTGCACCAGGGTAAAAGCTTAATTAGTTGGTAAACGAGGTCCGAGCGTCGCCCCGCCCCGCCCCGCCCCACCCCGCCCCCCCTACCCCGCCCCCCCTCATCCCCCGCCGCCAGAAGGAGCCTCGCTGGCGGCACGGCACTAGGGCCTGGGCCTGCCCGCCCCGCCCCGCCCCGGGCGTGCGCAGCCCCGCACCCGCCTCCAATGGCTTCCGAGGCGAGTTTCCATCAAACTTATGCCACAACAAGTTACTCCCCGCCAGACCCCCCCCCCTCCCCTTCCCGCCGCCCCATCAAACCCTCGGCAGCAGCCGCCACCCCGCCACAGGTCGTCGCCGCGGGGGTCCTAAATTAAAAACCTCCCCCAAAACACCACACCACCACCACAACCACCACCACCACCACCACCACCACCGCCACCACCACCGCCCCCACCACCACCACCACCGCCGCCACCACCACCACCACCACTACCACCTCCACCACCACCACCACCGCCGCCGCCAGCAACACCGCCAACAACACCACGAACGCCCCTGGTCCCAAATGAATTACCGCTCGTCCATGCATTTGAAAATTTAGCAGCAGCAGTAGCAGTAGCTGCAAAGCGTCCCGCCTGCATTAAACATGAGAAGGTGTTGAACAAACAAAAGACTCGGCCATTAGGCGTCATTGCCGTACTGTGCGGGGCGACACGGGGCGGGGCCGGGGCGGGGCGGGGCGGGGCGGGGCGGGGCGGGGTGGGGCCGGGAGCCAGCCCGCTCTTCGTCTTTCATTATACAAGGTCAATATGAACGCTGCGTGGCGTGGCGCGGCGCGGCGCGGCGATACGGAAAGTGCTTCGGCTGGGATGCACGCGGGCTAAATGGCGCGTAGCCAGCAAGTTAGGCTAGGCCCCCCCCCCCCCCCGGCCGGGCCCAGGTGCGCGCCGGGCCGCGCCGCGCCGGCCGCACTACTCGCCAGGGGCGCCGAGTGCTTCATCATTTTCGTGTCCACACAACACCCGCTATCTCTCAGCAGCGAGGCGAGCGCCGGGCCGGGCCGGGCCGGGCCCGCCGCACCGGCAGGCGCCCGCACAATTTATCGGCTGATTTATTATTTAAGAAATACGGCCAAAAATAGACACATTTTCATGTTCAGTCGACAGCATTTGAGGCTTTACTCACCGTAAAAAATATCTTTGGAGATGTGCGATGTATTTTGTAGATTACAGTTTCCGAAATATGTTGTAAATTTTCGCGAACTCACTCTTGCTTGAGATTGAATTTACGATACGTTGCCACCGGCCCCACGGTCCAGACTATGATGAGTACCAAGGCGACTAGGTCAGTGCACCACGCCACGGAGGGGAGGAGAGAGGAGGAGGAGGAGGAGGAGGAGGAGGGGGAGGAGGAGGAGGAGGAGGAGGAGGAGGAGGAGGAGAGGAGGAGGAGGAGGAGGAGGAGGAGGAGAGGAGGAGGAGGAGGAGGAGGAGGAGGAGGAGGACGAGGGAGGAGGAGGAGGAGGAGGAGGAGGAGGAGGGGGAGGAGGTCGAGGAGGAGGAGGAGGAGGAGGAGGAGAGGAGGAGGAGGAGGAGGAGGAGAGGAGGAGGAGGAGGAGGAGGAGGAGGAGGAGGAGGAGGAGGAGGAGGAGGAGGAGGAGGAGGAGGAGGAGGAGGAGGAGGTGGAGGAGGAGGAGGAGAGAGGAGGAGGAGGAGGAGGAGGAGGAGGAGGAGGAGGAGGAGGGAGGAAGGGAGACGGGAAGGAGAAGGCGATGATCGCCGCGGTGAATCTGCGCGGCCCGGCCATGTCGTCGTCCTGCCAGCGATGCGCGGGCACGTCCGCGAGGCAGGTTTGGAGTCCCCCCCCCCCCCACTCCCCTCCCCTTCCCCTCCGTCACACTTCAGAACCACCGGCGCCCTCCCAATCCCGCCTCCCGATCCACTCTGGCGATTGGGCACACAGCGACATCTAGTGGCTGATAGGGTGCAGTGACAGGGGAACACTGCCCGGGTGCGTGCTGCGGCGGGGTGCAGAGCGGTGCAGAGGCACTACTTCCCTGCCCCGCCCCGCCCCGCCCCGCCCCGCCCCGCCCCGCCCCGCCCCGGAGCCTGACGAGGCGAGGCGAGGCGAGGCGAGGCATTGAGAACGGAGTCCTTCTCCATGGAGGCGAGGCGATGCTCGATGGGGGAACGTTACTCTGCGCCGTCGACAACTTACTGCTGCTGAACTTGATTATTCCAGTCGCAACTCTGTGTACACGCACGGCCCGGCCCGGCCCGGCCCGGCGCCGCCAAGTCGTGCCACGCCACGCTCTCTCACTCTCTCTCTCTCAAACTTGGCGGCGAGCGGGACGCGGGACGGGCCGTCCTGCCAGCAGGTTGTGCTCGGGAGTCACCGCCCCGCCCCGCCCCGCCCCGCCCCGCCCCGCCCCGCCCCGCCCCGCCCCGCCCCGCCCCGCCCTCTGCTGTTGTGCCGCTGAGCGCGCGCAACTTGTGTTTCCCTTAGGTCAGGGTTCTTCTCTACGGCGCGCGCCCACCCCGGGCTTCCCCCGGCCGGGGCGGGCCCCCACAAGGACAAGAGCGGTGCGTGCCGTTCTTGGCCCAAGAGGCGACCAGCTTCGTGAATTTCTCTGTACACCTTCCTTGGAATTTTTAATGTAATTTTTTTGTATCTTGAGACGTGTGTTTCGATGTAGTTCTGCGTATTTTTATGTATATCGTACACCCAGAAAACTATGTACTTAATTTTTCAGTGTTCTTAAAGTTTTAGAAACATTCTGCTTGAGTGAAGCGCATTTGGTCATTAAACTAAGTTAAATTTCTGAAATCAAGAACTCTGTTCTAAAAACAAGACAATGTTCTTGAACTAAGAACACCATTTCTTTTTGGGGTGTAAGGTATTTCTTATGGTAGTCCCCTCCCTTCCCCTCGTCTTGGCCAGCGCTCTGCCGCCGGGCCCAGACAGGCAACCCAACACGCGCGGCTGCGCTGCTCGATGGGTTGCCTACCTCCCGGGCGCTCGCCGTAGCCCGCCCCGCCGGCCCGCGGCTGCAATAAGGATCTCCCTTCTTTACTGCGCTCCCTCTCTCCCCCTGTCTCTCGCTCTTACAATCCGGACGGATACTGCAGCGTTCAAGAAGTGTAAGATTGCTATACACTTGACAGGCACTTGCCATACACCTCTCACGTTTAGTGCAGAAAGAATATACTCTAGCTGAGCTAACAGTGTAGAGAGGCATCTTATTCAGAACCCTGCGAACGGTAACTACACTTAAACTTCCCTGAAATGGGGAAGGTTTACAGGACGAAGACTCCGAGGACATTGAAGTTCAGCAAAGCTCGTCGGATATGGTGAGGGCTGGAGGGAGAGAGGGTGGGGGGCATGATGGGGCGAAGCGGAGGAGGGGAGAGGGGGAGGGAGGAAGGGAGGGAGGAGGAGGAGGAGGGAGGGGAGGAGGAAGGGAGGGGAGGAGGAGGAGGGTTGGGACGGCGGGAGAGCATTCGACGAGACGCGCCTCATCGATTCCCTGGGTGCAAACCGTTCGGTTCCGCCAGCGCGATGCGAACAGCAAGGGTTGTGAACGTCTCGAGGCGTAACTACTGAGGGGGGTAGGGTAGGTTTGGAGACGCAAGAGTGACTGCGGGCTAAGGTGCTCGTGAGAGGGAGAGAGAGCGAGAGAGAGCGAGAGAGAGCGAGAGAGAGAGAGAGAGAGAGAGAGAGGGAGAGAGAGAGAGAGAGAGAGAGAGAGAGAGAGAGAGAGAGAGAGGAGAGAGAGAGAGAGAGAGAGAGAGAGAGAGAGAGTGAGAGGAGAGAGAGAGAGAGAGAGAGAGAGAGAGAGAGAGAGAGAGAGAGAGAGAGAGAGAGAGAGCGAGAGAGCGGGGGACGAGGCAGGCACAGGAGAGCAGGCCCGGTTGCGCCCGATGTCAGTCACGAGGTTAATAACATTACCAAGCAGAGCCTCGTCTCGCTCGCCCTCCTCTGGCCCGTCCCGTCCCGCCCTGCTCCGTCCGCCCCACCCGAGTTTCATCCCTTTAAAAAGGGGTGCCAGCCAGCCACGCCCGTCCTAATTTGCCCCTATTTATACCCTCTTCAAGACAGGGTCAACGGCAAAAAGCCAAATCACAAAAATAATCAAGGCAATTTTTCACTCAACGTTCCGCACTGTGTGTTCGTGAGCTCGCAAAAATTTGCTCGCAATTGCGAAGGATTTTCGCCCACCGCGGGTTTATCTTCTCACACCCAGAAACATCCTATTTTGTTCCAAGTTCATTTTGTACTCGGGTTTGCCTAAGAACATTTTTTACTTGGATCAAGAAAAAATTAATCTTACAATAATGCCATTAAACTTGAGGCACCTAATCCAAAGCTAAAAAGATCTTGGAACAAGTATTAATTCACCATGATCTAAGTAAAAAAATGTTCTTTGGCAAAACCCGAGTACAATTTTCTTGTTCGAAGATAGGATTTTTCTGGGTGCAGAAGAAGCTGCCGTCTCCTTCGAGATGTCGATGCAATCCGCGCCGCTGCTCCGCGGGCCGCCCCGCGTGGCAGTACTGGGAATGTCACTCACGAGGGGGGTATTCACTCTTGAAATCTGTGACCCGACTATTACGTCTATTACGCTGTATTACGCTCTGTAATTGTACAAATTCAGCGAAAACAGACAAAAACAGTCCAAAACGACCCAAAAATTAGTAGAAAATGGAGAATTTAGCCTGTCATTAGCTGCTATTGCGCTTCTATTACTCGCGTTTGAGGAAACACCACTCACCTGCACGTGAGTCAAACCCACGTGAATTTCGCGTAAGCAGGGTGAGGAGGGTACCGGTGGCAGCGGCATAGTGGCCCCCAGCCGAGCCCCCAGCGCCCCCGGCGCCCCCGGCCCCGGCCCCACCCGCATAGCATCATAACACACGACGCCCCTCTTCGCCCCGCCACACTATGAAAAATATGTTCGTACATTTACGTTATATTTTGTAATTCATCATGTACAAAGTGTATCGTGCATGTACAACATCCCACTCTTCACTGTAAAAATTTTTTGTTGTAAATTTACAAGAAATGTCTGTGAATTTTGTTAAACGAACTGCATGTTAATTAGCAAGTATTCTTTGTTCTTTTGCAGAGCATATTTGTGAATTCACGATTTTTCTCTGTACATTTACGAAATTGATCCGTAACTTTACAAACTTTAATTGTTGTTTCACGACTTTTCTTGTAAATCTTCAAAATGTATTCGTCAAAGTACAGGAAAAATCTGTTTGCTGCAGTAACAACAAAAATCATGATTTTACAGAAAACATCTGTGAATTTTTTGTTGTATTTTTACAACAATTTTTTACAGTGTTGCCCGTCACTTGATTTCAAGTCGGTCCGCAGTGCTTATAAATTTACAATCTTGAATTGTAATTGCACGACATCTTCATGGAGAGTTTTCTTGTACCCGGTACGACAATTTTTCACAGTGCACGCATGGGGCCAGTTACTCCCCATTTGTCCTCACGCCCCATTTTTGTCTGTTGCAGAATGGAGTGAGGCGGCGGCCCGCTCCGCCCCGCCCCGCCCGGGCCCGCTGGCCGGGCGATGACAGGTGAGCACATTACTCAGTGGACCAGGCCAGGCTAGGCCGGCGGCTGCGCCCCGCCCCGCCCCGCCCCGCCCCGCCCCACCCCACCCCGCGCCGCCCCGCCCCGCCCCGCGCCGCCCCGCCAGCGGGGTCGCCCAACGGAACGGGGGAAACGAGAAAGGCACGGGAGACGCGCGCGGGCAACGCATGTGCACGCGTGCAGTGAGGCTGCCTAGTTGGAGGGCGGACATCGGCGAAAACCGAGTTTTTACGAATTTTGCCCGCAGATTGTCGGTAAATGTTATCGATGCGCGGTGGGTCATCAATAACCCTCACTTTTAGCTGCACTGTTAAGAATTCCGTAGCATACCTATTACGGAAATGGTTACGGAGAGCACCGTGGTATTTTTTTTTTACGGAGTAGCCCGTACCTCCAAAATGCGGCAAAAACCGTAGTTTTACGGTACAGTGTAACTATATGAACAAGCGCCGAACTTTAAGAGTCACCTAGTATGAGCCAGAAATAGGGAAAAATCAGTTTTTTGCAAATACCCAGATAATGTATCCAAATTTTTTGACCTTGATTTTTTTTTAAACGAACGGTCTTATAGTGGCCTCTTTGCCGTGAATTTTGTTAGATTTTACAAATGGAAAACAGCTGATATAAATAAAAAGAGGTGCATAGTTTTCACTTTGAAGGTACATAGAACCGCCATTTTTAATCCTATTGAAATGGTCTGGTAAAGACGTTTTGTTCGTCTTTCGTACATCAGCAAAGAAAATAATCCTAAAATTCAAAATAAAATTGGGCAAAATTATAGCCAGGGTATGGATAAAGGTACTAGACTGGAAACAGTGTTGCAATGGTGTGTAGTGGCGGTGTAGTATTAATCCGGCTCGTGTTACTTACCGGGCGGCGGTCGCTTTGCGAGGACACCAACCCCTGAGCGGGGAGCTGAGCCTCCAGCCCTGATCACCTCCAGAGCATGGAGAATGGCTGATGGAGAGGCATCTGGCGCTCGAGCGGGCCGCACACGGTGACCGAAGAGTGAGAGAGACAGATATGTTCGTATCTGCCTAAAACGCAAACGGAGTGATCAAGACGTTTGAAAACTTCAACTCGTACTTTTAGGGCACTAAAACAATGCACAGCACGCAACTCCGATGAAAAAACCCATATACCTTGGCAGCTATGACATCAAGTACGTTTCAGACACATGCTGTCTCTCTCTAGCTTTGGTCACTGTGTGCGGTACACTCGATTTCTTTGTATTTTACCGTTCTTACGGGCCAGTTAGTTGATTTCTAATTGTATACCGTACATCTTTGAACCTTTGAGATTAGAAGTGTGAAGACCAGAGGTTCATAGGTCAAAGGACAAGCCTTCTGCGCCATCAAGAAGAAGACCGTGTCACGCCAGATGCTTCTCCATTAGAATTAGTCCTTCTCCATGCTCCAGAGTGACGGCGGGGCGGGGCGGGGCGGGGCGGGGCGGGGCGGGGCGGGGCGGGGCGGGGCGGGCAGCAGATGCAAGTGAGAGGAGACCGGCCGGCCAGCCCCGGCTGGCAGGGCTGGCAGGGCCGGCAGGGCAGCGCCAGGACGCATTAGCGGAAACTCTTTGTTTGACCTGTGGTGTGGGGTCCGGCACGGCCCCTGCCCTGGCCCGGCCCCTGCTGTCCTGCTGCACTTGACTTGTCGGGCCAGGCCCGGACACGCAGGCAGCAGGCGCGGACAGGCACACGCCCGTCCCGTTCTGCACCCGCCCCGCCCCGCCCCGCCCCACCCCGCCCTGTCACAACTGTATAACTGTCCACTACCTGCTCCGCTGCGCTGCCCGGGGTCAGGGTCCCGGGTGGGGCACCTGCCGGTCCTGCCGGGGCGGACGGGCCGGGCCGGGGCCCTGGGTGGCACCGGGAGAGAAGACAAAAGCGGCAACGTAAAGCAGTGCAATAAAAAGCGCACGCACCACGGCACACAGTTTGCATTGATTTATTGGATGGAGCCGGCTATATTATTATTATTTGTGCGCAGAAGCTAAACTTGCTTCGTACTCCTCGTCGGGCTGGAACGTCTTCGCGTCGCTTCGAAGCGGTTGTCGGGTCGGGTCAGCTGGGGTCATTGTGTAGTAGGGTTGCGTCTGACCTGTCCTCGCTAGGCAGACATGCCCCCATGCCCCCCACCTCTCTCTCTCTCTCTCTCTCTCTCTCTCTCTCCCTCTCTCCCTCTCTCCCTCTCCCTCTCCCTCTCCCTCTCTCTCTCTCTCACCACTGCTGTCTGTACCGGAGTGTTTTTTTGAATGCGTAACGGGGTGCGGGTTTGCCTACCCCTTTCGAGCGTGTGTGTGTGTGTGGGGGGGGGGGGGGTTGCGCGCGTAAACGGGACGCTAGCGAGTTTGTAAGCGCGCAGGCGTGTGTCCGTGTGAGGGTGTGGGTAAGGTACGGCGGCGCTAATGCATCTTTCCCTGACGCTGATACCGTGCGTTCACTCTCCCCCAACCCTCACTGCAACCCCCCAGAACCTCCGCCCCCACCCCCCTCCCCATCCCAACAACGCCTCGAACCGTAAAGTCGTCTGCTCGCAGTACGTAATGCGCCCCGCCCCGCCCCGCCCCGCTCTGCTCAGGTGGGCAGTCCGCTGCGCAGAGATATCCCCTTCCTGTCAGCGCGCGCCGCAGCAGAGCCGGGGCCTATAGCAGATAGGGATGTCTAGAGAAAGAAAAGGGAAGGAGAGGGAGGGAGGGAGGGACGGAAGGGGAGAGGGATAGAGTTTTACCTTTTACCGAGGATTTATTGGGATCTAAAAGAGTTGGTGCCAAAGAAATGTGCATGTAATGTAATATGGAGGTGGTGGTGGTTAGGCAATGTGGAGTAGGTACTGCGGTGGTAGGCGGGCTGGCCCACTCACAGAGAAAGAGAGAAAGAAAGACAGAGAGAGCGGAGAGAGAAGGGACAGAGCGGCGAGGATAGGAAGGTGCGATACACGACGAGCAGCGCGCACACTCGATAAAATAATTTACATGTAAACCAATGTTCTCGCGCCCGGCCCGCTTGCAGCATTTGCATAAGTTGGTTGCCCCGTTCCGACCGCTCTCCTCTCCACACTTCATACTCGCTGCTCTCCTCCTACTCTCGCTATTCTCATTTCTCTCATGCTGTGCGCGCCGACGGAAACACACAAAAACTCAAAACGAAGTCTGCCGCTGCGAAACATTATGGGCGACCCTCTCTCCTCGCGTTATATATGTATTTCCCTTCTTTTTTTATTACTTTTCACCCCTGCTCTCTGGGCTCCCCTTCGGTTTTAATTTCAGCAGGGATTACAAACAATAGCGGGCGGCCAAGCTGCAGCCAAACACACACAAACACACGCACGCACACACACACACACCTCGACGACTCCAAAAAAGTGGAATGTCCTAACACACACACGAGCGCATTTGACTTGACATGCGGGTCAAACTTTTCATATGGTGCGTTATTGTGGATGCTCCAGAAAATTATGGACAGATGCATCCACCATGCGGAGAGGATGGAAAAGCGTGGAGTGGTGGGAGAGAGAAAGGGAGGGAGAGAGGAAATGAGGGAAGAGAGGGACCGAGATAGAAACTGAGAGGGGTAAGGACGGAGACTGAGAGCATGTGTCGGAGAAGGTGAGAGAGAGAAAGGTAGAAAGATAGAAACAAAGAGACAGAGACAGAGACAGCGAGAGAGATTATTTTTAGTTTTTAAAAGTGGTTTTATTGGGGGGATTTTGTGTACAATTTTGGGGCTTGGGGATGAGTTTTTTGGGTCGACAAAAGGGTGGAGGAAGAAATGCTTCATTTTTTTTAATTTTTTTTTTTTGTTATCGTTTTAGAAAATTTGGAATTTAGTAGAAGGGAACAAACAAGAAAAATTTTCAGGGCGCTGAATGGGTAAGCAAAATATTGTTGCACTTGAGCCTAGAGAGTGAGTGTGAGAGAGAGAGAGAGAGAGAGAGAGAGAGAGAGAGAGAGAGAGAGAGAGAGAGAGAGGAGGGGGGGGGGAGGGGGAAGAGTGGGAGACAGAGCAAGAGCAGCTGCGGTGAGGCGTTCTCACGCGGGATCTGCTAAATGCACCGCGGACCACCGCCTACTGCCACGGGGCTCTAGCCGCTCCAGCCGCTCCAGCCCATCCATCAATTTCATTTACATCTGATAGCGCTGTGCCGCCGCCCCGCCCCGCCCCGCCCCGCCGCGCTCTGCAGAGCCGCCGTCACCTCATCGCGGGGTCGCGGGGCCCTCAAGGCGGCTGGGGAGGGGGCGGCGGGGGCGGTGGGGGCGGCGGGGGCAGGCCACTTCCACAAATGTCACGGACGATAAGGCGCCGCCGTGGCCGCTACTCTACGCCTCTCCCTTCTCCAGCAGCGTGAGGTGAGGAGCATCTACCAGACACGCGGAGTACACACATCGCCATTTCAAGTAACAACCAAGTCTTATTATTATTCCTTTCCGCTGAGGCTGTGCCGAAATATGTACGCTAAATTTTTATGAACTTCTGTGTGCATGCTTCTGTTGCGGATAATTGCGATACATAACTACAGACAATTTTGTTTGAAATTATGAACAGTTTGATTCTTTTGTTTGTAGTTATGAACAAAAATTATACGGGAGAATAGCATACACGTAGAAGTTCATAACTATGTATGATTGCGTTCAAAAAATGTTCATAAGAATTTAGTGTGTGCTTATTGCACCCAGAAAAACTCGCGTGTATTAGCTTCATGGAGTCCCAGTAAGTCTGACTTCACTTGACTTGAGAGAACCCGGTCACAATAGGGTATTTCACTGAATCGCAGGGCCGGAAGTAAGAAGTAAAATGGAAGTCCACACTAAGATTGAAGTGTTGTTCTCGGTTGTTTTAAAGTAGTGTGCGTAATATCACAGGCTGAAAAATGTCCCAGTTCCAGTGTAACTCGGGCGAAATCATAAAGGAGTACCTGCACTCTCTTTCAACATCCTTATCCTCATCATCGCGCGCGTCGCGTTGCAAGATTCTCCAGCACCAGGTGCCACCCCCCTTCCCCTTTTCACTCACCCCCAGGGGCCCTTCCCTTCCAAACACGGGCGTGGCGTCGCTCCCCTAGAGGGGCCCCGCCCTACCCCGCCCTGCCCCGCCCCGCCCCGCCTCGCCTCGCCCCACCCCGCCCCGCCCCGCCCCGCGCTCCTCCCCTCGCTCCCGCGGGCCAACTAAACTGACTTACTTGTAACGGCCAGCGGGGAGGGGGTGGGGGTGAAGGGGAGGCTGCGGTCATAATGGAAATCAATTGTCCTGTCCCAAACTACTACCACTACTGTACTGACCTGATCAAGAGCACGATTATGGACCCCACCACCGCCACGCCAGACCCCAAATTGTTTTCCAGCGGTGCGCCGGCCCCCGCCCCGCCCCGCCCCGCCCCGGCCAGATGGGGCTTTTGCCCGCCGCCAGGCCACGCCCCGCCACGCTCCGGACCACAGAGAAACAGTAATTGACAGATAATTAGAAGTGCGCTCGGGGCCGGGCTGGACCGCGCGGTCTATGAGTGGTACCCGCATCCACGCTGCTGCCCCGCCCGATCCCAGGCTCTCAGGTGTGAAAAGGGCGTGGCGTAGCCCTCCCCGATGGGGCGGGGCGGGGCGGGGCGGGGCGGGGCGGGGCGGGGCGCGACCAACACGAATAAGATAATGCTTACTGTCAGGACTTATTACATTACATAGGAAGGTGCCGACTACTCGGGGGCCCGGCCCGCCCGCCCGGGTCGTCAGAAAGCTCGTTAACGGAAACTGAAGAGGCACAACGGCACAGGCGGGACTCATAAAAGTGAATGTCCCATATTTACAGCAGAAAGAAATAAGTCAACATGAGCCAGGCAAAGCTCCAGACCCGACCTATTCCTGCAGGCATGCCACGACTCACAAAGCTCTTTGACTCTTCATTGCGATTGCATCTTCCGACTCAGAGCGGCCGGCGCGTTACATCACAATCTCCTTCCTATAAGAAGAGAAGCAGCATGAAAAGTCGGTTCCAAATCACCCCCAAGCCTACAGGTAAAGCCAAGAGCACTGTTATAAATTTCCACGGAAATTTTGGCGGTTTTGTCCGGAATTTTTTTAACCGGCGTGGACCATTTTTTTTTTTTTTTTTTTTTAAATGTGTACGGTTTGATTGTCCCAAACGATTTACGGACCTTACCGTACTTCTAAAATACGGTGCGACCCGTACCCAAAAATCCCGTATTCTGCATATTATTCCTACTACGGCACTTTTGATGGAAAATTTTTACGGGACTCTCTATACTTAAACAGATACGGAAGCGGCCGTAATTTACAATTACGGTTTTTGCGTATTTTGGAGTTACGGGCCACTCCGTAAAATAAAATAAAAAAAACGGGTCTCTCCGTAACCATTTCCGAAATATGCTACGTAATTTTGAACAGTGAGCCGATCTTACTTCTCCAGCACGAGGTGGTGACGCCGGTAAGGGCGCGGTGCGGCCCCCGCCCCGCCCGGCGGCAAAAACCATCGTAACCTTGGAGGCGCCACGCAGCCGCCCCGCCCCGCCCCCCCCCCCCCCCCCCAATTCATTCATTCGATTTCGTTCCGCGTCGTCGTTCGGACGACGGACCAGACTCGTCTCCACAGTGCTCTTGATTCACTCACTTTCACTCACTCTCGCACTACAAAGGGAGGCAGGCGCCCCGGCGGCCCCGGCTGGCCCCGGCCCGGCCCGCTCCGGCGCCACGGCCTTGGGGCGCCTCGCCTGCCTGCCTGGCCTGCAGACGGCGCCTGTGCGTCACTTCCGGTCCAGCGGATGACCCGCCCCGCCGCGCCGGGAGGGAGACACTTGAGTACCAACACGACACAATCATTACTGAGCTGTGTGTGGAAACAATAACGGCAGCAGGGCATGGCATGGCGAAAGTGTTTCATGTCAGGGAGGAGGGTCTCCAGACCAGCAGGGCAGAGGGCGGCGGGGCGGGGCGGGGCGGGGCGGGGCGGGGCGGGGCGGGGCAGGGCGGGGCGGGGCAGGGCGGGGCGGGGCGGGGAGATGGCCGGTAGAGATTACAATCGGTGCCGCTGTTCATGCTGCCCCCCGGAGCTGTCCGGAGCCGGCCCGGATGCGTCCCGTCTGCACTGCAGTCACTTTCGGTTTCGTTCCTCAGCCGTGGCTGAGGCCGGGGCGGGGCGGGGCGGGGCGGGGCGGGGCGGGGCGGGGCCGGCGGGGACGAGCATGACGAGGATATGTGTAATGGCTCCCGAGGCCGTCCGAAGGAAAGGGAAAAGGACAAAGAGGGCGCAGCAACAGGGCGGCCCGAGCCGAGAGAGGGGGGAGGGGGGGGGGCCACATCACCATCAAAACCATACACCACATAAAACTCTCGTTTCCAACCTCGGTCATTTCGGGCAGGAGTGAGGGGAGAGAGTCCCGCCAGGGGTGGGGCGGTGCGGGGCCGGGCGGGGCGGGGCGGGGCGGGGCGGCGTAAGCGTTATGGCGCACGAGTGGGACCCAAAGGTACGGCGCGTTGCGCGGCGTCTGGAGGGAAAGGAGAGCCAATGAGGAGATAAAGGGCCCCGGCCCCGCTACAGACGTGCACCAACACTGGCCGTTAAGGCAGTGACATCACCCTGCAGACAGGGCGGGGCGGGGCAGGGCGGGGCGGGGCGGGGCAGGGCGGGGCAGGGCGGGGCAGGGCGGGGCCGCTATCGTCCTTTGGCGCCTGGCATTACTGGTCATCGCCAGACGCAGACACTGCCGGCCGGGCTGGGCCGGCACCAGCACACCACGGACAACCCATTACCGCTCCGCCGGGATGAGTACCGGGGAGCGTGTGTGACGTCACCGGACTGACTCACTATAGGGGCGGGTGGAGCGCAGGGCAGGCAGTGGCGCCCAAACTATGGTTCAACCCATGCACGTGCATGGGTACAAAGTTATACAGGTACATTTTAGAGCCCTATACAGGTACATGAATGGGGTAAGAAAGGGAGAGGGAAAAGAGAAATGGAAAGAAAGGAAAAGGAAGAGAAACGGAAGGGAAAGGTAAGGAGAAGAAACAAGGGAAAACAGAAACAACGGCTATAAGGGTATGTTTTGGGGCATACAGGTACGGTACAACGAGGGGTTTGCATGGGTACACGCGAAAATTGTGGGCGCCACTGTGGGCAGGGCAGGGCAGGGCGCCGGGGGATTCCCTTCGAAATGTCATCGCCGAGGTGGCCGTGAGGGTGGAGCTGCGGGGGTGGCCGCATGCACCGCCGGCCCGCGCAGGCCCGCGCGCTTTCTCCCCCGTGACACACCCGTGGTGCGCCCGGGGGCGTCCATCAGCGCCAATACGGCACCCAGGAGGAGAGCAGACAAGGCAATCGAATTATCCAGCAGCAGGGGTGGGGCGGGGTGCATTCCGCGCGGGTCTCAGACGCCAGCCTGCCTCCTGCAGTCAGCCGCCGGCGTCCTCCTTGGAGGCCCACCGCTCCCGAACACGCCCCGCCCCGCCCCGCCCTGCCCCGCCACCAGAGGGGGGATTGCTGTAAGCTCGTGCCAAATCGCGCGTGAGCCTCATGCACAAGCAGTCCGGGTAGGGGGGGGGGGAGGGGGGCGCTGGCGCCCGAGGGGGCGTCCCGGATGGCCCACCAACTCCTCCTACAATCCCTTCGCCCCCTCCCCTGCTCTCCGCCTCCAGCCCCCTCCTCTCCCAGGTCTAGCAACCAGCCCTCGGGCCAAAGAAAACGAAAGCAAAGCCCGAAAGGATTGGGGATGCCATCTCCTGGACGGGTGGAGGTCCCCGCCACCCCCCACCCCTCCCTACCGCGCCCCCGCGACACGTACCGCCAGGACGTGTGGACCCGCAGGCGGGGCGCGGAGCGGGCCGGGGTATTATCCGGTCAAATAGACAAGGCCCGCCGGCGCCGGGAGTCGAACCGTCGGCCAGCAGCGCTGCGCACCACGGACCCCGACTGCTGCACCTGTTGAGTGGCCCTGCCCTGCCCTGCCCTGCACCGGGCGAGGCCATGACGTCTTCATTGTAGACGCGGATACGGGCCGCGGGTCGGGCCCAGCACCACCGGAAGCCCGGTAGGCGCGGCAGCCAGCAGCTGGCGAGCACCAATCAGCAGCCGGCTGGGCTCCGCAAGCGCGACGATTAGCGTCCCGACAGATGAATAATCACGTCGAGACATTAACATATCGACTGCAAACATCGGGAAGCCAAAAATTTATTTTAAAGGAATAATGTCTCAGTAGGACCTATAACCACTGATTTAAAAAAAAAAAAAAACAAAAAAAAACAAGTGACACTTGGAGGGATGTGGCCTCTGCGTGCCACCCGGCAGCCAGGAGGCAGGCAGGGGAAGGGCCCGCCCGTCCGCGGCCGCGGCCAGCCCGCTAGCCCCAGGAAACCGACCCGCCGCACGACGCGACCGCGCTGTCTGCAAGGGTGACCAGCCCCCCTTCCCCCCGGTCCCCCTCCCTACGATCCGCCCCTGCTATGCCTCGCCGACGTTAGTTTCTCGCTGGAACTTGAAATATAGGCTCAAGTTAGCTGTTCGGGGGGTTGGGGGTTGGGGTTGGGTGCCACGGGGTCCGGGGAGCCGGGGGAGGGGGGGGGGGGGCGGCAGGGACTGAACCCAACTTGGTTCCTTCCTAACTAGAAAGCTCCCTCCGGAAGGTCACAGCTCCCCGCCCCCGCCCCGCCCCGCCCCGCCCCGCCCCGGCTGCAGGGGCTGCCGCTGCGGCCGAGCGCGGCGACACTGAGGAAGTAATCATGGGCGCCGCGCCGGCCGGGCCGGGCCTGTCCGGGGTCGGGCTGGACTCCACTGGAGTGGAAGCCACCAGGTCAGGTCCGCTCCATAGGGGATCGCCCCTCCCCGCCCCGCCCCGCCCCGCCCCGACCCGCGCTCTCAAACGAGAGGAGCTCATCCACGTCGGGCGGAAAGTGCACCAGCGCGCCCCGCCAGACTGGCACATCCACTTCTTTTTCCATATGAATAAATTCGTCCTGGCTCCGCTGACGTTCCTCCCCGGGTGGACGTCGCCCCCCGGCCGCCCCTCGGCCGCCCCCCGGCCGCCCCTCGGCCGCCCCCGCCCTCCGGCCGCCCCCGGCAGAGCCACGCGCCGCTGTGTCGGGTCGCGTTCCGGACGAGACTATACAGAAGCGTGCAGAAGCCCAAACTCTCGGCTAATGAGTGGCGAAGTTTTCCCTGCCGTCGCTGCTGGCCGGGCCGAGCTCGGGCGGGGCGGGGCGGGGCGGGGCGGGGTGGGACGGGGCGGGGCGGGGCGGGGCACCGGTGCCACTCCGTTGTTGGCCCCTGATGGCCCCGGCTTGCGCCGCCCTACAAAACAATCGCGCCCGACGGATTTAATACGGTTTGGCGTGACTTGAAAATATTTCAATGGACGCATCATTACGACTGTAGCGACTGTACATTACATTTTAAGGGTGGGGGACCAATCCCTAGGCATCAAACTCTAAATAATTACGGGCACAGCGAATATATGTGGAATAATGAATATCAAGTAAAATTCACTATCGAGACGGTGAGCACGGTAAAAACCTTTCCTTGGTGCCCAACGACCACCGGAACGATTCAAGGAAGAAGGTGGGGTAACCGACGGGGTAACGGTATGAGGCTGTCCTGGGAATCGTTTCGATGGTCCTTGGACATGAAGGAACCGTCGTTTTTATTATTATTGATAGCCATAGAGCCCAGTTTGTCCCAAATTACGAGACGCACCCTGGGTTAGAAAAAAACAGAACAGAGCTCTACTTTTCCACAGCAAGCACTACAGCACATGGCACTGCGTGCGAAATTGCTTTAAATCCACCAAAAAAAAGTTTGAGATGAGTGCGCGTGCGCGCGCACCAAAGTTAAAATTGGTTTTTGTGCCTGAACGTCTGAGCCTGCCTAGTAAAGCCCCTTCCCCTCCTGTCAAGACACCAAGGGGCGGGGCGCGGCGCGAGCCTGACGCTCCAAATTTGACATGACTGTCGCTAATCCAATCCCCCCCTTTTAGGAGGATGCTCTACAACTCTGCCGGTAAAAATACCGTCAGTTATATTAGTTACTGTGACAGGACGCGGAAGAATAAGCGGGGAGTAGCGGGAAGTGAAAAGTCACCGCTTGTATGCAATGGCTCACTGCCGCCTGCCACCGCGCCTGCAGAGTTTTCAAACACTGCTGGATTATGCCAACCAGGCTTTCCAAAATGACGGGTTCGAGTGGGAATAGCTATTCCCCGAAGAAGACGGATCTTGGCCCGAAAGAACAGGACTACTGCTAGGAGAGGGTGCCTCGACATGAGCAACCTGCTGTGCGCCAGCATTGACAATCTAGTTATTTCCTCGGACCTTTGAAACATTTGGATCAAAATCCTTTCGCCTATCTACAGAGTGAAAACACTGTAGAAAACGCCGGCAATAATAACCGCCCGCATGGAAATAAGTACCCCACAAATGTGACTGGCAAAAGAATACACAAGGTATACAAAAAGTATACTTAAACAATAGCAGATTGGGACTACTATACTTTGCTATACTTAAAGTGACACTTTTAGCGTACTTTTTTCATAAGTATACATACAAGTGTCATGCCCATGTACTTATTTCCGAGCGGGCGCACAAACCGTTGTACTTAGGCAGCCTCCAGTCGAATGTAAAACTGTTAGCTTCCAGTGCTACTACCCACACCCACCGCACTGAGAGCGGGGGGAGGGACTCAGAGCTGGAGCCACCACCACCAGGCCCCACGCCCGCCAGTCAGGCCAGCCCGACCCCGACCAGGACGAAGGGAAAAGAATGGGCAGAGAACAATTATAGATATTGGTCTGGAAATATAAGTCGATTTCGGTTGAAAGATTTCCAATAGGAAGGGTGAGCCCTGGGCAGCCACCTAGAGGGCGAGCGTGCGGGGGGAGGGGGGGTGGGGGACTGCAATTGAAGAACTGTCCTTCTCTTCTAATACGCCCCCAGACCGCCTCGGCCGCTGATGAGTCAGCTGAATATTTCAGCGAGGAATGCGCGGCCTGGGGCTGGGGCTGGGCGTAAAGGCGGCGCAGGGCAGGGCAGCAGCGTCTACTTCTCGCTTCGATTCCATTTCGTCGCGGAACGCCACCCTGCCCGCTGACTGCTAGACGACGCGACGCCACCCACATACAGTGCCAGGGTTGGCATAGAGTATTAAAAGGTGACAAATTGTGCCAAATGCAATATACCTGTGGACACCTCATGACGGCTGTATAAATTCGCAGTTGATATAGCGTCGTGAGTTTCAGCCAGGTTAAACGCTGACTGAAGCGCAGGACGGCGCGCAGTGGAGAGAAAGGCAATATTATTTGACCAAATGAAAATAAAGTAAAAATTTAATTTAATACTCTATGCCAACCCTGACTGGCGCTACCCACGGAGGAGAGTCAGTCAGCTGACCACCGGTAGTACAAGCAGCAGGGCTCTAAAACCCAAACTCATTATTATGCACAACTTGCGTTGGAATAACTCATTAATAAGTTGAAGGTTTACCACTTTATTTATCAATGTAATCTATGAAAACGCCGTAACGACTCGTGTCCATCACAGAAGTACGCCGATTATTATGAAGTTTTTTGTGGAATACAATCCAATACAAGCAGGCTCTTGAAATTTATTTTCTATGAAACCATCAGATACCTCGTACAATTTCCGATCGAACGCGCCTACATGTCAATTCGCCCCGAGCTCTAATTCAGAATATTCTGAATAACATATGTTATTAACTTGCACGTGATATCAAACTATGGGTCGACCCGAGAGGTGGTATATATAGGCTCGTTCGATCGAGAAGTTTACGAGGAATCGCGAGGAATCGGCAACATTTTAAAATTTAATTTTAACGACACCATCTAAGGCAATGTGCTTAAAAAAATAAAATAAAAATGCTTAAAAACCCGCACAATGTAACAGGACGATGCATCGCCTATGTCCAATAGCGACGTGCTTCTGCACGGCCCCTCCCCCCGAGTCTCAGCCTGGTACGACGGGGGTACCCGGCTTCATCGGACCCGTGGATCGTAGCCGCTCATAGATACCAAACTCCTATTCTTAATAATGGGAGAAAGGCAAGGAACGCCGGCGCGGATCGGTCCAGCCAAGTTGTAAAATTTTACTGCATTATTCGATTGGGATGTGTGTGTGTGTGTGCGAGAGGAGGAGAGAGAGAAAGGGGGAGGGAGAGAGAGAGAGGGGGGGGGCGGATGCAGAATAGAAGACGGGTATTTGGAGTTGGGCCGCCGGCTGTACGATGCGTTATGGTGTTCATCATTGTAGTGGGGTACGGGTACGAGCGCGCGTCCGGCCTCACAGCTCAGAAGAACTGGGCCCCTGCTGGGCAGCAATAGGTACAAGTACTCCCGGGGTACCTATTAGTGACAGCTTGCGTAACCGCGCGGCCACGGGTGGGAAAGGGGTGCGGGCCCAACCCGTGTCCAGCATATGCCCACCACGCCCCGCCACGCCCCGCCCCGCCCCGCCCCGCCCCGCCCCGCCACGCTCGTGCGCGCGCGGCGCGTCGCGTCTCCGTGATTAGGCCCCGTGTGCGCCTCCGCTAGCTCTGCCCGCCCCATCTAATCGCTATTAATGGGCAATCATAAAACAATTACGCAACACTGTGTTACGGCAGCCACCGTAAGGCCCTGCCCCGCCCCGCCCCGCCCCGGCCGCTCCGTAAGGCCTCCGGTAAGCCCTTCCACGCCCGGCCCTAAGCCAGTAACGCACTCTTCCTTTCTAAAGCAATCAGTAACGCCACCGCGTCACATTCCTTTCCTCGTCCCATGAATGCTTGGCTGGGATGGAGGGGGGGGGGGGAGTTTAACCAGCACTAGGCGCATTGACCGTTCTGTCGCGCAAGGCCGCAAGGGGCAGTAAGGCACCGAAAGCGAGTGTCCCGCCACCACTGCAAGCGCTCGGGAAGCGACCGGCCCGGCCGGGCAAACACGCTAAATTCTTATGAACATTTTTTCCACTCAATCATACACACTGGCAAAAATCCTGTACCCACTGTACCCGGACACGATGGTCAATGATTTGCCTGGTGGGACCGTACTGCCTGGGGTACGGCGTTTTGGGGTACGGAGTACAGAAGTTCTTTTCAAAATCTGGGTACTGCACCGTTCGATACCGTACCCAAAATACCGTACCCCAGTCAGTACGGTCCCACCAGGCAAATGATTGACCATAACAGACCGTACTTTTTACTGTACTTTTTTCTGGCAGTGCATAGTTATGCACTTCTACGTACATGCTGTTCTTCCGTATGAATTTTGTTCATAATTACAAACAAATGAGTCAAATTGTGCATAATTACTAAGAAAATTATGCATAGTTATGCATTGAAATTATGCGCAACAGCAGCATGCACACAGAAGTTCATAAAAATTTAGCGTGAAGAGCGCAGCCCCTCTCTGCATGAGAAGCTCCCTATCATCCGCTTCAGTGCACTCTAAAAAGCTTACGGTGATTTTCACTGTAAGCTACGGTGAACCCTGCAGCACTGTAGCTTACAGTGAAATTTCACCGTAAGCTGCGGTGATTTTCACTGAAAGCTACGGTGGTGTGCCCTGATTCACCGTATAGCTCACATTCACCGTAACTTACAGTGAAAATCACCGTAAGCTTTTTAGAGTGCACTGAAGTGGATGATAGGAGCTTCTCATGCAGAGAGGGGCTGCGCTGGTCTGCACTCCTGTACCACGTGACGGGGTGGGCACGTGGCTGCGGGCGCGGTGCCGTGCCGCCGCCGGACCGCGGACCACCCCGACCCGCGCACCGCCAGCGCCGCCCCTCCCCCCCCCTTCCCGCCCCGTCAAGGTCTGGCCCGGCTCGCCAGGCTGCCGGAAACACGCCAAACCGAAATCCTGTAACGAGCCAATCACAGCCCAGTCATGTGGAAGACTCCGCTTCCACCACCACCGCCACCCCACCAAACCCAACCCGACCTCACCCCCCGCGACACGCACCCCGTCCCCTGCCACCCCAATCCTAACAGATTCGCGCGGTTGTTCCGGCAGATATAAACAGCAGCGGCTCTCTCTCTGATCGCCCACCCCGCCAACCCCTCATCCTCCAACCCCTTATTTCATCGACGAAAAGGAACCACCTCGCCTCTCCCCTCCCCTCCTCCCCCCACAGCCTTACTCCTGGACATTAATCCGCGGCAGGCCTGGACGCCCCCCCCCCCTACTCCCCTCCAGCCCGGAGGCTCCGGCCATCCATATGCGGCCCAGCAGCAGCACATTCGATTTCCTCCGGGGAGAGAAAAATTACCGCGATCTCGTTATCCGTGCTTATATCCCTTTTGCGCCCTTTGTGCAGCGGAGCGCGTGCGTGGAAAGTGAACGACGGTGGAAAGGATGTAGGTGGGAGGGAGGGAGGGAGGGAAGAGGGCTGAGGTAGGAGGGAGGGAGGGAGGGAGGGAGGGAGGGAGAGAGGGAAGGAGGGGTAGGCTAGGGGAGCACCAGGCCGCCCACCAACCAGCCCGCAGCAGCTAGCTCCGTGTGATGGATCGTAGATATTCCTCAGTCGCTTAAGCCCCAAGGCGGCGGCCCCCGCGGGACTGTATCAATGGACGCCTCATCAGCGGCCGCAGGACAGCGAGCAGGAGGCTCTTCCAGGCAGGGCACACCGCTCAAGCCTTATGAAAGCACCGCAGGAAAATTCCAGTAGCCATGCAGCCGCGCTGCTGAGGGCGCGCGCGCGTCCAGGCGACCGCGCCTCCTGCAGCTAGCCGCCCGCCGCCCGGCCGGCACCAGGCTGGAGCTGGAAGCTGCTGGAGCCGCGGGAGGTTGCAGCTCACGGCCCACATGACGCATCGCACGTCGGGCTGCATTCTTGGGAGGCTGTTGCGTGAATTATGTGAAACTGGACAGAGCTGGGCGGGGCGGGGCGGGGCGGGGCGGGGCGGGGCGGGGCGGGGCGGGGTCTCAAGGGAGCCGCGCTGGACCCTGTCGCGTGTGGCGTGGACTGAGGGGCGGGGCGGGGTGATTCACCCATCGCCCCGCCCGCCTATGGTCCGGCCTGCCCCGCCCCGCCCCGCCCCGCCCCGCCACGCCACGCCCACCCCGCCCTGACACCGCGCCTCACCACGGCGCACTGCTGCACTTTCCCGGAATCGAACGACCCCTATGGTCCGACCCTCCCGCGTCAAACTGGACGGCACGACGCCGCCACCCGCGACGCACCCGCGCGCCACCGGCCCCACCGGGCCCCACAGTACCGCCGTGCCCCAGGGAATTTCCTCTCTTTCCCACTCCCCCCCCCCTCCCGGTCCTACAATGACCCTGCGCCGTCAGAAGCGGTGATTCACCCCACGAGGACACACGGCAACGGCCTGGACCGATTGGGCCAATGGCTCTCGGTATCAGAGAGAGAGAGAGAGAGAGAGAGAGAGAGAGAGAGAGAGAGAGAGAGAGCACACGCAGCGGGAACTCTATGACAGTGGTGCCGCCTCGGCCTGCCCCGGCCGGTGGGCGCAGAGGTAAAGGAAACGATAATTGCCCGCGCCGGCCGCCCGGAAATACCGGCCGAGTGGAGTCAGTAGTGACGCGACGCGATAAGGCCTCGGCCACTCGAGATGCAGCGTATTCTAGAAAAACAAGAATGTACTAGTATTCATGATTTATTCCAGTACTAAAGCTTATAGAGAAGAATTTTCACCGCAAGTCACGCTAGAAAGTGTTTTTAATTCACGACAAAAATCGAGCTAGATGGTGTGAGACGTTTTGGCCTCGCACCAAATGGTGTGAGACTGTCTCACACTTGTATTTCCAGAGCAGTCTACCCTGGTCTATGATTAGTCAACTTCAGTCACATTACTATCATTTTCCAGACATTTCCAGTCAAAGGGACACGGTAAAAACCACGTCTTGGTTTTCAAGACATTTTGGAAAAACCAAGACGCTGCAATGCATTTTCTCCATAAGAAACCCGTGGCGTCTTGAAAACCAAGACGCAGTTTTTCCCGTGGAACACTGTTATTCAATTACTGTGACGTCACATTCTATGCCGTGTGAACTGGCACATTCTCTAAGATATTATTGTCACATTCTCTTCAATGTGACTGAAAAATTAAGCCTGCATATTCCGGCCGATCCATGTTAAAACAAATGTGACATCACATTCTGACCAATGTGACAGTTTTCACATTAAAAATGATGTGACGTCACATGAATTGAATAACAGTGGAATAGGGAAAACCAGTCGCTAAAGTCCCTTAAATACTCCAAAATAGGGTGAAAACCGCATATATGATCGTGCTTTATGTCCCAGACATTTATATACCTGGCCTCTGTGAATTCCAGTCACTTTCCAGTCGCGTCCAGTCATTGCCGAACTTCCAATCTCTTGACTTCCAGTCAGTGTGCACCCATTTCTGGAGTGATGCAGGCAGCGCTCCACCCATCAAACATTCAAGAGAGCACCGCAAACCAAATGGCCCCCCATCGGTACCAACGTGGTAGGTCCGGCCCCGGCCGCTGCGCTACCGCGGACAAGATAAGACGAGCGGCAGCCGTTTACTTCTCGCACTGGACTAGACCACTCCGATCGGATCGCAAACGGGTATACGCGCCGCGCACTACTAAAGATAGACTAAAGAATGCATTCCACGACACGGTAACGCATTTATCGAGCCACGGCGCGTTGATAAAATTCTAAACGGAGATACAAATAAAAAGAGAACCTTGTATGAGCATCGCTGACTCAACAGTATAAACTTGCCGTGAGCGTTGCAGATCATTCCCATTACTTATACCACTTCATACTACTACTGAGCAATAGTTCCACCTCCTCTTGAAGATCGCAGCCGCGATGTTGGCTGTCGGCAGCAGCAGCCCAGCTGGGCTGCTCGCAGCTCTTTCGACCTCCGCCACGGTCAATGGCATTCATGTTCGAGTTAGATCATCGATATCTCGATATATCTGAGGTCTTCCCCACCGCAACAACATGCGTCGCTCGGCCTGCCGTCCCGCCGCCATCAGTTTGAACAGCAGCAGCAGACCACCTGGCACCGCAGAGGGCGCAGACCACGCGGGGGGAGGAGAGGGGGCTTGGGAGGGGACGGGGAGGAGGAGGGGGAGGGGCAGCGAACGGGTAGGAATCCCGCGGCTAAGCCACCCGTGGATTTCGGTCTGCAGAGCGGGCTGCGGCCTGCAGCAGCATGTGCGCGGCATTAGAGGGGGTCCAGCAGCAGCGGCAGCAGCTATCGGCGCAGTCGGCGGCCATGTGGCCATGTGGCCACGGCCCCGTGGCCACGCGGGGCGGGGCCTCAGTGCTATTGGGCCACGGGGACCACGACATCGGGCCATAAGGGAGAGACCATCACCATAGTGACATGGACCAGCGGGCCGGGCCGTAAGGGCGCCACCCACCCGCGTCTGACACTGATTCAAAAAGTGCCGCGGGGCTTATCACCTCTCCTCCGGAGAATGGGTTCCCGGAACTCCCACCGGAGTTGAACCGAACGGGGCGGGGCGGGGCGGGGCGGGGCGGGGCGTGGCGGCATGGCACTCAGCCTGGACATGTAAAGTGCAGCGATAGGCGGGCACTCAGAAAACCGTTCCTTTGGCGGAAATAAATTTTATTTCCCTTAACGAAAATCTTTCGTTCCTGAAATCAAAGTCAAATTTTCGTTGGGACGACAACAAATTTTATTTGTTCCAATTTCAATTTTTTAAAAATATTGACCGATTTAGTTATGCCAACGAAAATTTTATTTGTTACTACTAAAATTTTGTTAATTACGGGGACGAAATTATTTTGTTCGCTCAAAGAAGTGGTTTTCTGAGTGGGATGGGACCACAGTAGCTCCTCAGTGGCGTAGCCTATGCCCGCGAGGCCGACACGCCACTGACGGCACTGGTAAAACTAAGGCGTAACAGTACGCTTGGCCAAAACGTACAGTTACGCCTGAAGAGATTACGCTCTTGAAATGAAGCGTGGGGAAGAAACTCTCCCATACATTTAGATAGGAGGAATAGGAGCGGGTACTATGCGTGTGCGCTTTATTTCAAGCGACGCTTGAAAAAGGGCGTAAGGTGACGCCTTAGTTTTACCAGTGTGGCCCCACCCACACATGCCGCGCCGCGCCCCGCCCCGCGGGGGCAACACACCCATAAAGACATCCTCGACAAGCCGGGCAGCGTTTGGCGTAAGCTTGCGTCAAGAGAAGAGCAACGACGCTGCGGGTGACACGCGCGCGCGCGTCAGGCCATGGGAGGAGGGCGAGCGGGAAGCGCGGCGCGGCGCGGCGCATGGGAGAACTCTTCCTCCGAACAGAAACGGCGGCGGGGCGGGGCGGGGCGGACCCTTCAGTGAATGGGGTGGAAGCCGCGAGCTTCCTGGAAGGCCAGTGTTTTGGTGTATCTCGCTCCAGCAGGAGCCCCAGCAGGCTCCGGCTCCAGATGTTGGCCGGGCAGGGCACGGCCCGTTCAAAGGCCTCCGCCTCGCCCCGCCCCGCCTCGCCCCGCCTCGCCCCGCCCCGCCCCGCCTCGCCCCGCCCCGCGCGCTGTCTGTCAAAGTCACATCATTCGCTTCCTCCCCACGGCCACGTCTCGCCTCGGCCCCGCTCTTGGAGCCACAGCAGTAGGCCTGGCCACCACGCCCCACCCCACCCCGCCCCGCCCCGCACCGCCCCGAGCTCGGGCGCGGTGCACCTGCGGCCCGCTGCCACCGCCACCGCTGCGACAAAGCGCGAAAAGTGCGGCAAAACGTCTCGCAAAGTGATTTATCGCGTTAAAACAACTTGAGATCGGATTGCGGAGGGGCTTTGTGTGCAGCCGCCGCCCCGGGCCAAAAGTTTTGGAGAGGTAGATCCCCGCGGAGAACGCCCTGCGCCCCGCCACGCCCCGCCGCGCCCGCCCACCACGCGCGCCCTTGTCTCCCCCAACAACGTTTTTAAACATTTATCTTCTCAGAAATTTACATCATCTTGGAAAAGAGGGGTAAAGTAACTACCAGCTGTACCGGGTGTTTTGCAGCAGCTCGCCCCGCCCCGCGCCCCGCCCCGCCCCGCCGCACCCCGCCTGCGTCCAAAGCCACACTATGGCGTGGCGGGCATACCTCCTGCGGGCCTTACTGTATTACGGACAAAGTGGGAATAAGGCAGTGTAACATAAAACACCAAAGTATCCAGGTTTGGCACTCGTCACTCGTCGTAAGGTGCCATGGCCCCTCGCCTAGGCAGACCCGCAACACTCGTACGTATAAAGGGTACTTTCCGCGTGAGGCAGCAAACACACGTAACCGTAGGAGGGTTGCCTGGAGCTTCGGGGCTCCTCGAGTAGGCAACCTCTCAATAGACCTATAGAGCTGTCCTGTGCGTGCGCTCACCTCGCCGCACACTAAATTCTTATGAACATTTTAATTCGTAAGTTATGTTTGATTACACTTGCTCAGCTTATGCATTTTTTTAAACGCAACAATGAACAAATTGTTCACAATTATAAACAAATTTTTTATACATGCGTAATAAAAAATGCATAGGCTAAGCCTTGTGCAAATTAAATAAATCATAAATTATGAGAAAGTGCTCATACGAATTTAGTGTGTGCCAGCTGGTCCTGGGGGATGGTCCGTTCACGGACTGGTGGCTGTGCCTAAGTTATAGGTGTCTCAAGTTCACGATGAACTGTCGTCGTTTTAACCCTAGTTGAATTTGAAGTTGAAGGTTACTATCAAAAGTGTCTCAGACACCTCTACCAGCCAGTGTGAATCACAACTTGAATGAAACAAATCGCCTCACAGACGGGAGTCAGGATACAACCCGTAAGCTAGTCGGTATACCCTATTAGAAAGGAAAAGTTCCAAAACCCGGCCAAAAGTAGCCCGTGCGAGTCCGATTTTGTACGGGCTGTTCCACTATACGCCCGGTTGCATGGCGGACTGTCACTGTGATAAATATTTGTAAGAGTTACGGGAAAATTTTCCATGAGAAATGTCGTAAAGTTACGATATTAAATTGTAAAATTACAAAATTTTAAGGACACTTGGTATCGACTTGTAATTCTTTAACGAGCACAAATAGGCGCTCGTAAATTTACGATTACGATCGTAAAGTTACAACACCGTTTGTATTTACAAATTACGAAAAAAGTCGTAAACTTACAGGTATATTTTTCACAGTGGTTCCTCAGTCGATCCGGTCATCGGACTGGTATATTCGCACTCGCGTGAAACACAACACAGCAACAGCACACGTGCCCGGGGCGCGGCAGCGCGTGGCGCAACCCAAGGTCGGAGAATAAACCACAGTTACACACGCGCCCCGGCCCGGCCAGGGCTGCAGATGGACGCATGGGCCAAACTCGACGACACATGAAAAAAATACGATTTCAGGAAATTTTGGTAGGTACGAAGTATGTTTTGATTTCATCAGAGTTTCCGGTGGATGGTCTATGAAGAAATTGAGTTAAAAATTTCCAGGCATTCGAGTGGAAAAATATTGAATTTTTTCCCTCAGTGTTTGATAAGCGACATAAGTTTAGGTCACAAGCCAAATTTAAGCTCTCTAGCTCAAACGACTTAGAAGTTAGCTTCTCAGTAAGGAATTGTCCGATCAGCTTGATTTTTGAACTGTAGGCTCCTTGTGCAATGAGCGTCCGAACACTGAATTCACATTTTTATTCTGACGTGTTCTTTCAATTTTTAGTTTTTGAATTGCTGTGCATGACTTGAATCAACCAGGGCCTAAAAACTTTCTGGCGAAAGCAATAGGCACCCCTGACGGGGGCCTAGAAAACTCACTGGCGTGAGCAACAGGCACCCCCGAGGGGGGGCTAAAAAATCGGATCCTGCGGGGAAACCATAAGGCTACTTCGTGCCTGAAAAAACCTCTCGCGCGGAATTTTGTTTGTGTTCGCCTAACACGCTAACACACGTGTGTGCTGCGGCGGGGCGGGCGCAGTAGTTGTACGGCATTGCTTGTTGCGGCAGTCGTAGAGGCGGCATGCTCTCGTGTGTGTGTGTGTGTGTGTGTGTGTGTGTGTGCTCGTGCGTGTGTGTGCGCGCGCACGCGCCAGTGTAAGTGCGAGTCTCTGTTTGGGTGTGGGCGTTGATGGGGAGTTTATCGACTCGTCGTGGAAGAAACCCGGTAAAGCCGCTGCTGTTTTGCCCCCCTCCCGCAATCACCAAACACCCGCCACCCTCTCTCTCTCTCTCTCTCTCTCTCTCTCTCTCTCTCTCTCTCTCTCTCGCTCTCGCTCTCGCTCTCGCTCTCGCTCTCGCTCTCGCTCTCGCTCTCGCTCTCGCTCTCGCTCTCGCTCTCGCTCTCGCTCTCTCTCTCTCTCTCCCCGATACACACACAAGCGCGCGTGCCCAAAGAATCGCGCCAGTGCCCTCAACCAGGGCGTATGCAGAGTGTGTGACGTTGGCGATGAGATGAGATGAGGTGACACGCGGCTCATCAGCTGCCCCGCCCCGCCCCGCCCCGCCCCGCCCCGCCCCGCCCCGCCCCACCCCGCCCCGCCTCGGCCCCGCTCGCCCGCTGCTCATTTGCATTTCGCGCAGGTGGCGCGGCGGGCGCGCGTATCGGTCGGTGATGCAGTCAGTCGGCGGGTACGCTGTAAAAAATATGATTGATTTTTTGAGAAAAAAAACTTTGAGGAACTATCTCAATTGAAGGAAAACTCATCTGATTCACCACTATTTTTACAGACTTTTCACGCAACAAAGTACGCATAGTATTCCGATCAGCAGTATGAGACAGTCGTAAACTTTTTGGTGTAGGATCAAATGGTCCGAGACCTTTTGGTGTAGGACCAACGTCAACGACGTTGAGAACAAAATTGTTTGTACCTTATGCTTGTTGAATACGTTATTGCTAGTTTACCAACGCAAACGACGTCACTATATAGGACTGAGGTTTTAGGTTAATTCCCCTGTTTCCGCCCGCCCGCAACTCTATAGATTTTTGTACCTTTTCTCTCCCTTCTCCCCCGCCCCGCAGTGCCCAGCTCACCCGCCTGAGACTTCCTCCCTCCGCGACCACCTTCCGACTTGTTGCTGCTGACTGAGCTCCGGACCCGCGCAACTCTCCCCCGCGCCCCTGCCTGCCTGCCTGCGCAGCTTGCTACTGTACCGGGGACTTTCTTTCCCACCAAACTTTTCTCCTGTTTCCTTCCCCAGCATCGTGTTTGCACCACCACCATCTTGTCCCCCACAGAAGTTTACGCAGCCCGGCGCCGCAAAACTAAAGGTGGTACCCGACCCGATACATAGGCCTCTAAGGAAAGGAAGTTCACTGCCACAATGTGAAATGTTTGTCGGGGTTACGGCCCGATCGGCATCAAACTTAAATGTTAAATGCAGTACCATTGGTCTCAACTGCAGTAGTGTCCTGCACTGTGCAGAGTAGCAGCTTAGGGACAACGCTACCATAAATTCATGATCTAGGCAGCAATACATTTTGGTTGTGAGGATCGACTTTTGCTGACTGCAAACCGAGGGGGTATTTACTCCGAATTTTTGTGTACAACGCAATACGCGTAGGCGGGTTATTACGGTATTAATACGCGCACACTACGTGTTATTACGGGGTAATTATGCCTCATTATGCGTTATTGCGCCAGTATTACGCGCCAATTACGCGTATTTTAGCTGTTATTTCGCGTTATTTCGTATTATTACGCTCCAGGGTGTACAACGAATAGACCCCATTCTCAGCCCAGGGAGAAGAAAACAGGAATCCCGACCGGAACCAGTACACTAATTTACGCCTTTTTCGAAACTCAAACCACATTGCTGGTTTCAGTTGTCACCAAGAACGTCTAATAATACAACTTGCAAATCCGATTTTCAAGTGCATCCGCTGAGATTTTGATTACTGGTTCCGGTCCTGATTTGCTTATATCTTCTCTGAATGCCGAGACCGAATAGGGTCTATGACGCGAGTAAATAAATACCCCCTCGCCGCAAACGGCACACAAGCATGGTTTCATGGTCGTATTTACAGTGGTGGCCTGGTCGAACTTCCCATTTCCCTTGTCGAGTATCCTGCATTCACCGCGGCTCCGCGCCGCTGCCCTCCCTGAGGGGATCCTCCTCCACCGAGGCTTTTCTTACAAGCACGCAGTTCGTTTTCACCGTGTTCACCACTGCCAGCCCGCCCCGCCCGGCCCCGCCCCGCCCCGCCCCGCCCCGCCCCGCCCCGCCCCGCCCCGCCCCGCCCCGCCCCGCCCCCGACTGCAGCAGCGAGCAGCCGGCTGGCAGGGAGCGCGAGACAAAAGAGTGTCATGCGCTCGGCTCCAGTGGCGGTGGCGCGGCGCGCTGCTGGTGATCGCGGGGCCGTAATGCAAAAGACAATGGGCGCATCTCTCGTTACCGCTCGCTGGAATGTGGCACAAAAAAAAAGAGAGAGAGAAAGAGAGAGAGAGAGAGAGAGAGAGAGAGAGAGAGAGAGAGAGAGAGAGAGAGAGAGAGAGAGAGAGAGAGTGAGAGGAGCGGGGGAGAAATGGTGCCACGCAGTGCGATACCAAGCCGCACAGCCCCAAGGCCGTTTTCCACGGCGGCGCTGCGCTCGGCGGGGCGGGGCGGGGCAGGGCGGGGTGGGGCGGGGCGGGGCGGGGCGGGGGCGGGGCGGGGCGGGGCGGGGCCTGAGAGTCCAGTCTCATTACCGCTACACCATGGGCTCACCTCGGCCAGTCTCCTAATCACGGTGAATGCTGCGAAAGGGGTTGCCGTTCGTCCTAGGGACCGCCTCAGCCCCGTCCCTCACCCCCCCCCCCCCCACCTTCCCCACCCCCACCCCCACCCCCAGCGCCCGCCAGCCACCCCCAAACCACTCGCTGGGGTGGAAGACATCGGGCCGGATTTCTCTCGGACGGATATGGGCCACGCTGCGGCTCTCCGTCTTGGTTCAGACCACCTCGCCCCTCACCATGCCCCCACCCTCCCTCACCATGCCCCTCCCCTCCTCCCCTCACCCTCCCCCTCCCCCTCCCCTTAACCGCCTCGCCATCCCCGAAACACCCCCTACCCCCTACGTTTCACATCGCGAAAACGGCTGGCTGGACTCGCCTGTTGTACGCATTGCCCCTTCCCTCCACCCTCTCCACTGGTCCTCGTCTGCCTCCCTCTCACTCCGAAACAGAAAGCCATAAAGCCTGAGGGGGGCAGAAACATGCGTGTGTCGGCCGAAAAGAGAAGGGGGCAGGGGGGAGGGAGGGAGGAGGGAGGGGGGGAGGGAGGGAGGGAGGAGGGAGGGAGGGAGGGAGGGAGGGAGGAGGGAGGGAGGGAGGGAGGGAGGGAAGGCTGCAGCGGCCCTTGTGCATGTACAAAATAGTACATAGTATTTCTATGTGCAGCAATATCGCCCGTTTGAACGTCGTGACATGGTCTGGTCATTACCACATACAGTACCCTAAAGTCATATGGCCGGGGCGGGGCGAGCGGTCCAGACCGGCCTCGAGCGCTACACCTGTTGTCTCAGCCGGACAGGTCGGGCCCAGCCCGCTCCACCCTCACCTCACCCAGTTAGGCCGCGAGTTGGACCGGACCGGACTGGGATGGGACTTTGGGGGTGCTGGCTGGGTTAGGGAGCGGCCAGGCCGGGGCCGGGCGGCGGCCCCAGTGAGGCGGGCGGAGATTGATTCGGCAGACTGAACGTACAAGGAGCTGGGCAGCCACCCCAGCCAACGACCAGCGGACCCAACCGGACCTGCCTCTGGGTACATGGCACGAGAACACAGCAAATATTTTTTCGTGGAGTTCCCGGTTGATTCCGGAGAGCACTTCCCGGTAGCTGTTTTCCGCCACGACTTTTTAGGTTATGTGTTGCATTTTAAGATTAAACACGATGTTCGATGATAAGAAGACGGAAAACTGATAAAAAATCAAAGTTGAATAGGTTCCAGCTTTATTTTTATCTGCCGGGCACGCAGAACATGTAAAATAAATAATTTGTAAAATGTGGAAATCTGTCGACTTGCGTTCTGCGCATGCGTCACACAAAACCAGGAATATTTCCGAAAACAACCGGGAACTTCACGGTAAAATGCTTGCTGTGAAGGGAGGGCAGACACAGTCGAGTAGAGCAAGCGGCAGTCGCGCCTGCCTACTAGGCAACATGCACGCACCGGTGCTACGGTGTTGCCTAGTAGGCAGGCCTCGAGGCAGGCACAGAATGCAGACCTCTTTTCTCCACGGCGCAGGCGCCGTGTAAGGTGTTGTAGAGAGGGGGCTGTGGCCTGTAGATTGCCTACCTACAGGGGTTTTAGAGCTCAAATTGCCTAACTTTCAGGCGGTTTACTATACGCTAACTAGAGCGAGGGCGGCCGTAAGGCTAGGCCCGTGCGCGAGAGAGCCAGGCCCTGTGGCACAGCAGGAGCAGGCCACGTCCCACTGGCTAAACTTTTTCGCACTATAAAAGCACGACCAGCGCACACTAATTCACGTGTCAATTTGCACATCCGCTATACACAACCGGGCCAAGGCGGGGCAGGGGCGGCGCAGGGGCGGGGCGCAGGGGCGGGGCGCAGGGGCGGGGCGGGGCGCAGGGGCGGGGCGCAGGGGCGGGGCGCAGGGGCGGGGCGCGGGGGCGGGGCGGGGCGCAGGGGCGGGGCGGGCCAGCCTTGTTATGGCCCGTGTTTGCTCCCAGCCCCTCGACCCCTCCCCCACCCCTCGCTTTTTCCCAGCACCCCCCTCTCCCAACCCCCTTGGCTGTAATCACCCCGTGCAACCGCCGCCCCCCCCCCTACCCCACTCACCTCCGACCCCCAGGGCGTCACATCACTGCCACGTATGTACTGGTTTAGTCGTACAGCTCGCGCACACACACGCCCGCGCGTGCACACACACACACACACACACACACACACACACACACACAGCGCCCGGCATGCACCACCACCACAGCCCAGCGCGGCGCCATTGCTACAATACGACAGGGGCGGGGTGGGGTGGGGGTTAATGAGGTCTGAGGACGCATTGTGCACGCAGCGCAGCAAGGAGCTGCCTGCTGGTGTTTATTATTTGAGGACGCCCGCCCCGCCCCCTCGCCCACCGCTCCTCCTCCTCCTCCTCCTCCTCCTCCTCCTCCTCCTCCTCCTCCTCCTCCTCCTCCTCCTCCTCCTCCTCATCCCTGCAGGGGCTCAACGAGTCGCAAGGGGATGTGGGGCGGGGCGGTGCGGGGCGGGGCGGGCCGGCACTGCCGCGCTGCGCAGGCACTGACCCTACGCGACCCGGCGCGGCGCGGCGCGGCGCCACAGCAGAGCCCGGGGTGCACTTTGCCGACAGAACAGCTACACCAGGCTGAGGGGTGTCATGTCAGCGGCCAGAGAGCTCGGGCCAGCCGGAGGGGTCGCCAGGGTGACACAAATACGTTAATAGCAAGAAACAAAACTCTTCATGGGGAATCTGAAAGTGACACTCTTCTTGCTTTAAGTGTGAAATTTTTCACAATTACAAGTGTGCGAAATTCACTCACTTGGTTATTGGTTCTCCAGTGCAGGCACACACACGACAGCATCCAGTGGGACTGGCGTACCGCGCGTGTACACCGCGAGGCCCGGGCCGGGGCGTGCTGTGGTCACCCTGCGGAGTCTAACGCCCCGCCACCTCCCGCGCCCCCGCCCCCTCCCCGCCCCATCCCACCACGCCGCCCCCGCCCCGCCCCGCCCCATCCCGACCCGCCTCGCCGCAACCCTGGTGATAGTTCCAAAATGTGACGCAACCTCCGGTCGGCCCGGCGGCAGGGCAACAAGTCCCCGCCCACAGGCGTTCAAGTGCGACCGTACGCGGGCGCGGGGTGTGCGCACCGAAACAAGAGCCAGAAACTATTCCTATATTACGAAAAAAAAAAAAAACAAATTGCAGGGGAAAGGAACAGGAATCTTGAAGTGTTTGCCGTGTTCAAGAGAGGGCGAGGCGACAGCGTGAGGCGCCGCGCCGCGCACCAAAAACATGTCGCATCTCATATCGGTACTAATGAATGGGGCGGGTCTGCACTGACTGCACGCCACCGGCGCGGGGAAGGGGCGTGGCGGGGCGGGGCGGGGCGGGGCGGGGTGGGGCGGGGCGGGGCGGGGCGGGGCGTGGTGGGGTGGGGCGGGGCGGGGCGGGGCGTGGCGGGGCGGGGCGGGGCGGGGCGGGGCGGGGCGGGGCGGGGCAGGGCGTGGCGTGGCGGGGCGGGGCGGGGCGCTGCGTCTCCCTCGCATTCACCGCGCCACCCCTTTCACCCGGTCCCTCTGCACGCCGCTGTGCCGTGCCACGACATGTCCCACGTCCCGCCCGACAAGAATGCCATTTCTGTCCCCGGAAACGGTGAAATGAAAACCAGACTGAGGGGCGCCGTGCTGTGGCCGGGCGGGGGGCGGGGCGGGCCGGTACGCCTTAGTCAGCAGTGCGGGCGGCCCGCCCTGGCCCGGCGGCACAGTGCCTCAGAACAACGTGGAGCAGCAGAGGTGGCTGGGGCGGGGGTCCGTAACATAACACAAAAGTGCTCTATAACGTTATCGAACCCTTTACTTTACAGTTATAACTTTCAACAAATACACTGTTTAAAAAAACACACAGTTTTAACAACGGGTAAGTACAGCGGAACGCCAGTCTACATACTAAGCCCTTATGCATGATTTTTGCATCGTTATGCACAAATTTTTATGCATAACTATGCACACATTGTACATAATTATGCACAAATCTGTGCATAAGGGACAGAGTTAAGCATAGTTATGCAGAAAAAATGGTGCAGAGTTATGGTTGCGTAAAATCCTTCAAGGCTTATGCACAACAAAGTGCATAAGGGTTTAGTGAGCACTTTAATAAGTGTATACTACATGACCATGTACACATCTTTCAAAGTGCACATGGCATGTAAGATGACAGGAGTATGTGTGTTCTTTTCAAAGTGTACATGGGTATGTATACATTTATAAATGTATACATGCGCATGTATACAGTACACATAAAGATGCATACACGGTATGGATACATTATTTAAAGTATACAATGTACACATTTGTATTGACAGAGTAGCCAGGACGGGGAAGCGATTGTTGTCGAGACCGTCTTCATTAACGCTCATCGTTACAAGACGCCGCGAAGCCCCTGCGAACGCCGTGCCCTAAAGCTTACCCCCCCTCCCCTCTCACCCGCCTTCCAGTCCTTCCCGGCAAGAGGGAAGAAATTCCAGAGAATGAATGCCGCCGTGTGGCGCCCCGGACCACGGCTGTCCAGGCGCGGCGGGTCCGGTCGCCGGCCCGAGTGAGCGGGACGACACCTCCCCCACCTCCGCCCCTCACAACCGTGCGCTCACTACTGCACTCGAACGCGACTGAGACCGGGCCCCAACGGGTGCCCCGTGCCCCCGCCCCGCGCCCCACCCCCACCCGGCCTCGCTCCGATAGCCGCGGAGCCCAGACTGTCGTGACATAACCTGATATGAATGTGAATCTGCCGATCGAGTTGGTGGGACAGGGGAGGGGGAGGCGGATCCCAGCAGCACAGCGCCCTGCCCGGGGATGTGTGGTGTGCGCCATCCGAATCCAGAGCCAGGGGATGGCGGGGCGGGGCGGGGCGGGGCGGGGCGGGGCGGGGCGGGGCGCGTCTGACTGGGGCGGGAGAGAAGAGGAGGCCTGGCCGGGGGCGGCTGGTGCTGGTTGGGAAAGAGAGTCACCTCGAGTACTCGATCATTGACTGCGGCGAAACGATTTCGAACGTTGGTCCATTTAGAGGGATCTCGTGCGCCACGAATTTCTGTAGGTTTCTTTAAGGCGGTTGGTTCGCCCGGGCGTGGTGAGGGAGGGGGGGCGGGGGGGCGGAGCTGGGGGGAGGGGGAGCGCGGCTGGGCCGTAAGACACAATAATGCCCCTCTCCCCCCCCACCCCCACCCCCCGGCTCGCGCCGCCCCGCGCTCGGAGCGTACGTACCGCCATAGGCAGCGCGTCGCGTCTTACCAGGCTCATACATTTCAATGTCAATTACAATGAGGGATGAAAGTGAGCCAGCTGCCGGAGCTTGGGGGGAGGTGGGAGGGGGAGGAGCGCGCGCGGGCTGCCGCCGCCAGGCTATGCGACGACGAACGCAGTTGTGCCCCGCCCCGCCCGGCCCCGCCCCGCCCCGCCCCGCCCCGCCTTGGGAATCCTTCCCCACATTCATCATGTCAGTAATGGGGCTGTTTGAGGCGTCCTCTAAGCCGAGCCTTGCTTCACCCGGCCCGGGGGCCACAGCAGGGCGTCAGGACCACAGGACCACAGGGCCACAGGACCACAGGGCCACAGGGCCACAGCAGGGCGTCAGGACCACAGGACCACAGGACCACAGGACCACAGGACCAGGTCCATAGGGCAACAGGGCCACAGCAGGGCGTCAGGACCACAGGACCACAGGACCACAGGACCAGGGCCACAGGGCCACAGGGCCACAGGGCCACAGGGCCACAGGGCCACAGGGCCACAGGGCCACAGGGCCACAGGGCCACAGTGCCACAGGGCCACAGGGTCACAGGGCCCCAAGGGGGCGATCGGGGCCAGCAGGGCGCAACAGGACGGAGGCAACAGGACGGAGGCGCCAGGCCCACACTCACACGCGGTAGGTCAGGTACCCCAACAGCGGGACTCAGCGCGCAGCGCAGCGCAGGCTCCAGGCCAAGGGACGGGACTAAAGACACCGCCATGTTAGTGGTGTCATGTTTTGCGGTTAACAGTCACAGGAAAAATACATTTTGAGGGATGGATCGAAAACATACCCGATGGAGAGCTGGTCATTTGACACAATGATAATGAATATTTTCATCAATACTTTGTATTATCAAACAAACTCAGCATGTGTGGTTTATGTTTTCCATGTAACATACACAGGGAACTATAACACCATCCTAACTTTTACTGTAAACATTTACACATATGTAGCATATGGGGTCACATAGCTTTGTGGCAACGTATTGCATAAAGGGCTAAAGCAATCAATTAAGATATAAAGGGCTAAAGCAATATTCAAGAACAACTTATTGCAAGACACAAGTCATTATGTTGTGATATTCAAATTGACATTGAGTGCAAAAAATAACAAGAACCCTGTTGTTGCATCAAGTTCAATGTTAATGGAACCACCGAGGGGGTATTTACTAAAAAAGTCTGTGACCCGACCATTACGTCTATTACGCTGCTCATTACGTCTATTACGCCTACAATACAATATTTTTATAATGCTCATAGCGTTGAGAAAATTTGATTTTCGTGAAAGCACGGGTCGCCGAGACGTGCTACCCGAGGCAAAACAAAACAAATTTTAACTCATGTAGAGTAATGACTCCTCGAAACGAGTACGGAATTCAAGAGATAAATGACCCGGCCTTTGAACAGGATAGGCGTCGTGGCCCTCAGATCGAAAAATACTTTAGATTTCATAGAAATACGGCGATGTGAGAGAAGCGGCCATTTTGGTTTCGTCAGTTTGTTTTATATTTTAAAAAGAATCAAATCATTTAGGCGACCTCAGCCATACCCTATACCGAGGTTAGTTTTACGAGCATTCCGGCGCTGTACATGGTTTTGCACGAAACCATTGCCAAGCTCATTAAACTGTGTGATTTTCGTGTCCGTATAGGACGACCCAAAATATAACCTCGGCATTGTATTTGTTCAAACATAAAATCCACTTACCTTCGCGACGAATTATCAACTGTCCCTCCCTGGCGGCAAATGTTGTGGACCATGATAATATGCAATAATATGTTCGCAAAATAACAACCAAGAACACCAAAATACAAAATTAAAACTTGAGCTCTCGCTGAGCTGCCAGGAGTTGTCGTGATTCAGCAGACGCCCGGAGAGGATATGAAAAATCTAACAGCGAGTACGAAAAATGTGCGTGACGAACTTCGGGGTGGCGTAGGTGTTTCGCAGTGATTGTTTCACGAAGGAAAAATTAAAAGATAAATTTATGCTGTCTGTAAATAATTGCCAGCCTCTGTCAACGCTCACTCAATGTGTTCTGTTGTTGCTGACTGTGGCTATTAAGCCGCTATTACGCTTCTATTACGCATACTATTACGCCTTCATACGCAAAACACATGTTTGCTGCTGTGGTAGCAGCAAAATAATTTTGCTACCACTGACAACTTTTTTGATATTTGTGCAAAATGTTTAGCTGGAGTGGCAAAAAAGTTATCAGTCGTAGCCAAACTATTTTTCTGTTACCATAGTAAAAAATGTGTTTGCTAAACCAGCTCACCCCTTTTTTGCGTGCGCCTGGCACAAACCAAAAGGCAGTTATGTTTTAAGAGTCTGAACGGGTTGAAAAGAGAAACGCCCATGCACGAAGCAAGCAGTAAGAGAACGAGGGGGGGGGGGGCGAGGGCGGGGGAGGCATAATAGAAATGATGATAATAAAACGATAATAAAAACGCGTACCACCGGCCGGGGGTCGGGGCGGGCCTCCCCCGCTGCGCTCCGGCCCGGCCGGCTGGACGCTCCTCGCCTGCGCGCAGACTTTTCCTGCGAGTTATGTGAAGGTCGGCTCAGAGGGCTGCAAATAAGTTGTTGCCGTTTGGCAGGGTGGTGGTTGGCGGGGCGGGGCGGGGCCGCTACAGCCCCGCGAGCACGCGTAGTAGTAGAGAGAATGGGGTGGGGGAAAAAAAAGAGGACGGAAAAGGGGATCTGAAGGGGCAGAACCTGTAGCAGCGGGCCGCGGGCCGCGCGCCCGCAGCAGGGTGGCCCACCGCAGCGCACCCGTTTATAGCCGGGGGCACTGGCGCTGCCCGCTGGCAGGCACCCCGCACCCGCAACCCCCACTCGCCCCGCCCCGCCCCGCCCCGCGCCGCCCCGCCCCCGCCCCGGTCAGCCATCGCATCGGATTGGAGTAAAGGTCCGTCTGGGCAGTTGCCTCTCAAGTGGAAGTGCTGCTGCTGTTCTGGAGTGGCGGGGCGGGGCGGGGCGGGGCGGGGCGGGGCGGGGCGGGGCGGGGGTTGAGAAAGGGGTTTGGTTGTTCTGTTGTGACCCTGCTACAAAGCAGCGGGCTGTGGCGGGGGGCAGGGGCGTGGTGCTCGAGGGGAGGTTTCTATCACAAACAACAACAACAAGGGCAGCGGCGTAGATGAAAAGGATTGCACGATCTCCCCCCGGCCCGGCCCGCCGCGTGGTCCTCTGTACGACGCCGTCACGTTACACAGGCGGCCCCCGCCCCGCCCCGCCCCGCCCCGCCCCGCCCCGCCCCGCCCCCTAGCTCTTTTTAGATCAAACTTTGATGGACTTTTCAGCGGGCCGCGTGGATAGGGGCGGTTGGGCCGGGCCGGGCCCGCGGCTGGGCACGGCGAACTGCAAGACGAAACGCAATCAAAACAAGAGGGCTGTTTTTCTTGTGGCAGGCACAGCGCCACACTGGTTCGGGGCCGCTGTTGGGCCTTCCCCGGGGGCACAGCTCATCCGAGACCACTCGAGACCGACGCGTGTGTTGACAGCGGGGAGAGAGGGCCGCCCAATAAAATGCCCGAGAATAGCGAAACACGCGCGAGCGCACGCGCGGGGCGGTGCGGGGCGGGGCGGGGCGGGGCGGGGCGGGGCAGTGGGGACAGCGCGAGAAGGGAAGACAGCATGCTGCCGATCATAACGGACTTTTATTTTTCGCTCGTTGGCGTTGTGGGAACGGTCTACGCGGGGCGGCCAGCGGGGGCGGGGCGGGGCGGGGGCGGGTGATGAGCGCCAGCCAGCAGGGGTAAGCAGGGCGCAGCGGAGGGAAGGGAAGGAAAGGGAAGGCCCTCGATGCGTCGGCGGATAAGGCCGGGCCAACACCCCGCCCCGCCCCGCCCCGCCCCGCCTCGCGCTCTGCCGCGCCGTCTGCCAACCATCACAGCTATCAACGCAGCCAGGGCCTGCCGGGGCAGGGCGGGGCCGGGCGGGGCAGGCAGGCAATCGCAACCGAAATAAGTCTAGGCGAGGCGAGAGCGCTGCTTCTAGTGCGACCCGGCTCGGCGTGGTCTAAATGTGTGAGAGAGAGAGAGAGAGAGAGAGAGAGAGAGAGAGAGAGAGAGAGAGAGAGAGAGAGAGAGCGCCGCCGCCGCCCAGGCCCAGGTGGCCGCATCAACAAGCTGCCTATCAGGAAGTAATGCTCAGTAAACGCTCTGCCACGCTCTGCCCCGCGCCGCGCCTCGCCTCGCCTCGTGCCGCGCTCTGCCGCGCGACTCGGCCGTGTCAAGGCTGAAAACAACCTCCAGCTAAAGTCCGAGCCGAGCCGGGGCCGGGGCCGCCGGGCGCGCGGGCGGGGCGGACGGGCACGTGGTCAGGGAGAATTGTGCGCGCTAAAACCTTACTCCAACGTTATAAACGTCAACTTAATTCGATCGCGGGGAAGACGTCGCGTGGGGTGCGATAGGAAACATGCGAAAGATTCGAAAAACATTTTTCTTTACCTAAATATGTATTATGTGATTCCGAGATGTATCTTAAGCCCTCAAGAACGAAGTTTTGAGAGCCGCGTGGCGGGTCCATGTTAAAAGTCCTCTTGCGTTGGCGGGGAAAATAAGGTCCCTACCTTCCGGAGCGATAAACGGGAGCAGAGGGGGCAGTAAGAGTCGAGCGCAGCCCCCTCTCCTCCCGCCCAGCCGCGTCGCTTAGGCCCTTCACCACTTTTTCCCTTCTCGCTTGCCTAGCCTGCGCCGGACGCCACGCCAATAGTAGGGCGGGTGTCGCGTCGCCCGGCTCGTATCTGTCCGTACCGCGGGGCGGGAGCGGGCAGGGCAGGGCAGGGCAGGGCAGGGCAGGGCAGGGCAGGGCAGGGCAGCGCTTTTCCGACGCTATTCTCTCTCTCCCAGGCATACCGAGCTCCCTCCCGGCCTGTCAATACGAGGCGTGGGCCTCGCAAGCCGATCTCAACGATTATGACAAGTTTGGTGGCCCTGCCCCGGCTGCCCCGGCTGCCCCGCCTGCCCCGGCTGCCCCGCCTGCCCCGGCTGCCCCGCCTCCATCTCATCCCCTTTCACAGGCAGGCGGCAGGAGCAGCTGAAAAAACGCGAACCATCAGAACTCTCGCGGCAGGGTGGCGCGGCGCGGCGGGGCAGCCTCCCTGCTGTCTCGATTAATTACTTTCGACGGCGGGAAAAATTCCACCGCGCCTCTAAGGACAACGAGAGGGAGGGAGGGAGGGAGGGTGGGAGGGCGGACGGACAGACCCTCCGCCTGATGGTCGGCGCTGAGAGGGTGACGGGGAGGGGAGAAGAGGGTGCGGGTCACAAATAGCGACCACCGCCGCGCCGGCGGCAGGGCCGGCCCGGGACGCGCCAGGCCGCGGGTAACGGGGAAACGAGAAATTTAGAGTTATGGGTGACTTTTTGTGGCATGGCCGTACGGCAGGATGGCGGTGACTGTGTGTAGCCGGGCCGGGCTAGGTCAAGGACTCGACTCGCGTTGTAGCAGCACTTCAGCCACCGCCGCCATGCATGCAGTCTGCACTCTAAAAAGCTTACGGTGATTTTCACCGTAAACTACGGTGAACTCTGCCTGCACCGTAGCTTACGGCGAATTTTATTCGGTGAATTTTCACTGTAGCGTACGGTGAAGTTTCACCGTAAGCTATACCTTTGTATACAGCTGCAGAGCTTACACTGAAAATCACCGTAAGCTTTTATTAGTGTGCTGAAGATGACACGACTCAAAAAACTTTATTTTTATTTCAGTTATTTCAATGTCTATGCCTTTCTCCATATATCCTTCCTCTCCTCCCCCAACCTCTACGTCCGTGTACTGTACACCGGCCCGCGAGCGCTAGCGAGCACCGGTGAGCATTCACGCGTCCACTGTCCGGACACTTGGGCTGACTGGGAAATCCTCCCTTACCCGCCCGGCCCTGCCACTTACCCGCCCCTTACCCGCCTGGCCCCGCCCGCCCAGACTCCTGCGCACAGCAGCGCACACAGCCGCGGTGACGGGGCGGGTGACCCTTGCCCCCTGGCCCAGGCACTGATAAGGCGCGCCCTCGGCTCGGCCGGGCCGGGCCAGGCCGGGCCCCGGAAGGGCTCAGTAGGGTAGGGTAGGGTCTGTGACCTCGTGAGTAGGCAGTGACGAGGGATGCATGGCCGTGGTGTGGAGGAGCCCAGCAGGACAACGCATGTACATTTACCTTGCAGTAAACACAGACGCCTTGTCAGTGACTTGCGGAAGTTTTATTCGGTGTCGCCCCAGTCGACGGTGCCCCGCGCTGCGAGGCTGGCACAATAAGCACAGCCTACAGGATCGTAGCAGCAAACCGGGCGGCTCACTGAGCACGTAACAGTGTTGCGCGTCTGCGCACGGCGCCTTACGGCACGCGAGCGGGAATTAAGGCAAACCCGCATACTGTTACGTGTTCTCTGAAACACACGGGTGTTCGCGCCCGGCCCGCCTGACGAGGTGACATCTGAGCGCGTGGGGCGTAGGGCCGGGCCGACTGGTGCCTTGCGCTGCGCTGCGCTGCGCCCCGTGCCACCGCGATACGGAATTAATCTAGCAGACGACGCGACGCTGTGTGCCGCACTGCGCGCCCCGCCCCGCCCCGCGCCCCGGGGGGACCCGGCCCGGCGGCCTGGCGGGGCTCCGGGTGGGCCCGTCGCGAGAAAGGCGCCATCCAGCTAAGTGATTCAGAAGATCATTCCCTACATCCTTCCTTGTCGCATCAAGGGCGGCGCCCTTTGGCGGGCATGGCGGTGCCGCACGAGTGCAACAAGGACAGAGATGAAGAGCGATCCTCTGACTCGGTTAGCAGGCCCCTCCTTAACTCACCACGACGGTCACCGGACGACTGGTCGGCAGTCTTCATTTTTTTGCGGGGGCGATAACATTCGCCCGTGCATAGTGGGGTTGGGGGGGGGGGGGGCACCAGACTGCATTGCTGCTTTCATTCCGAAAGGACGGTGCGGTGGGGCGTCGGCGGTGGGGAGCACAGAGCATACATTGGGGTTGGGAATGGGGGCGCTGGTGAGGGAGGGGGCGTAGCCAGCTGCATTCTTCACGGTCGATCTGCCGTGGTGGCTGGAGCCCGCCCTGCCCCGCCCCGCCCCGCCCCGCCTTAGACCCCTCTCTCATGTCTGTGCCTCCGCCCTCCGCCGCGCCGCCCCGACCGACCACGCCCCGCACGATCTTATAAGCGCCGGCCTAGCACGGCCCGGCGCAGAACCCGTGTCCGTGTCCTTTCTGGAGCCATATGACGGAGGAACGATGATTGAAGTTTGTTTCGCAAATATGCCGCAGGGGAAGTGGGCAGGGGGTGGCGGGGTGAAAAGGAGGGGGGTGGGGGTGGGGCTCCTGGTTTTGTTTCATGGGCTCGGTTCGGAGGTCGGCCGTCTGCCCCAGTGCCCTCAGCCCAGGCTCAGGCCCGAGCCCGAGCCCTCCCAGCAGCCTCAGGCTCATGGTGTGGATGATGTGTTGCAGGAGCAGGACGGCGCTGCAGCAGAGGGACGGCGATGCGCCCTGGCCGAGGTCCGGCCCGGCACGAAGTGAGTACTCTGCTAGAGCTGGCTACTGCACCGTGTGTCCCCGCGGGGAGGCGACCCCGCCCCGCCCCGCCCCACCCCGCCGCGCCCCGCCCCGCCGCGCCCCGCCAGCAGCGCCGCGTGACCGCCGTGCTTCCTCACGCGAAAAATGTAAACGGCGTCGACCCAGCAGGCTGCCGCCGCCGCGCCCAGCCCAGCCCAGCACGGCGCGGCGCCCTCGGACCACGAGGTTTACTAAAGAACAAGAAGTGCGGTGAGCAGTCGAGTGTAATGGACCGGGGCGGGGCGGGGCGGGGCGGGGCGGGGCGGGGCCCGCAAGTGAATGGGACCCGGCGACAGCGGGGCTGCATGGCCTGGCGGTGGAGCGGGGCGGGGCGGGGCGGGGCGGGGCGGACACAGTTACACTACACGGCACGGCACGGGGCGCCTGCGCTGCGCTGCGCCTGTGTGCTGTGACCCGCGGCCCGTGTGCGCCCTGCCTGCGCCCGGCCTCTGTGGCCCCAGCGGTGTGACACAAACCCGCTCGACCTACCCGGCCCGGCCCGGCCCGGCCCGGCCGAGGCCCACATGTTCTGTTCCGCTCCCGCGCTGCACGTACGCCCGCTCCATTTCTCCAATCACATGCAAAATCCCCGCACACCCGCCGCGCCCCGCCCCGCCCCGCCCCGCCCCGCCCATACTACTGATGGTGCGGTGGGGCGGGGGCCGCGGAATAACCGTCACGTGGAAGAACACAGGAAACAGGAAACCCGGCGCCGCTGCCGTCTGCGCCTCTCTGTCGTCCCTCTGCTGCCAAGAGGCTCTTCGAAAGTAGTATAGCCCCAGTACCTTTCATCTCCTCCTCCGCCTTCCCCTTTCTCCCTCTCCTCCTCCAGGTATTGCTCGTCTTTCGCGTCGCGCCATGATCGGTGTGCGTGGGAGAGAAAGGGTGGCGGGGAGGGAAAAAGACAGGAGAGTCCCCGAGCGAGCCAAGTGGCGGGGCGCGGAGGAAAGATATGAGGCCTAGACAAACACCGGGGGGGGCTGCGCTGCTATTGCCCTCACGATGCCTTTGGAAATGCATTGACGACGGCCCCGCGCTTCCGCCCGCCTCCCGCCTCCTGCTGCACCCCGGCCCGGCGGCGCCGGGGTTCGGGTGAAGAGAACCGCCTTTTCACCTGCAGCTGTCCGTGTAGCCGTCAGCCGTCAGCCCTCCCCCGCCGCCCCGGTGCAGGCGGTGCTGCACTGTACTGTACCGTGCTCAGCCCAAGAGCAGCCAAAGCGCACCACCCCTCCGCGCGTTTTCAGCAGATGGTGACGGCAAAACAGAGGGCGCCGCGCCGGCAGGGCAGAGGGTGGCGGGGCGTCGCGTTCGCGCGGATGCCCTGCCCCGCCCCCGCCCCTGCTGCTCCCCTCCCGCCCTGCCCCCGCGCACCGCACCGCAGGCGCCTCCGGTGCGCGCTGGGCCCGCCCCGCCCCGCCTCGCCCCGCCCCGCCGCCGCGCCCGCGCCGCATTGTCCCCCGAGGCGTCCGATAGACGACGGATCGGAGGTAAAATTCGGCTGCTGTATTATTTTCCTCATTCTCGCAGCTCGAGCGCGCGCGCGCACGGGTCGGGCGCCGCCGCGCCGCCGGGAGCGCTGTTGTCGCCCGGCCCGGCCCGGCCCGCACCTATTCACGGGCGTTATACTGCGCGTTGCTATTTGCCCTTGGGGGCCGCGCTGCGCTGCGCTGCACTGCTGCGAGCTGTGCAGGAGAAATACGCGTGCAGGCAGCTCAATCTGCACCTGCAGCCGGCGCCGCATGGCCTTTCGTGATAAGGCGACAGGTGCTAATCACTCAACCTTTCGCCCCGCCCCAACCCGCCCCGTTCCCCTGCCCCACCCCGCCACACCCCGCCCCGCCCCGGGCCGCTCATGCTACACCCTTTTCCAGGCAAGCTTACGGTCGGTGCAGCTAGATTGTCCGACCTGTCTTTGTGCGACCTGGCGATTTCCCCAAAATCCGAAAAAGCGCTGTCCGACCTGGATTCTGTCCCAGCTCGGATAAAGTGACAGCCGCAATATCTGCGATGTTTGCCCAGGATGACTAACATTGAACAAGACCGTCGAGGTAAAACACTTACCAGCGGAGTCCCCCGGGGACGTTCATCCAGTCAGCGTTCCACAAGATGGCGGCTGACATAGGTTACCGGCGGCCAGCGGCATGACGTAGGCAATCTTATTGGCGATCTTGACATCACACACAGTCCCGATTTAAGACTTTTACCGAAGAATAGTCTAACCTGACACTACTTGAATATCTTATGTTCACGCCGATACTTTGCACGGATGCTAAAAGTTTTGTTCAAACCGCGAAAACGAATAAAAACCGTACCGTACCGAACCGGCCGTACCGAACGAGACGCGCGCGTCACTGAGCGATGCTCATTTCTTCAAACTGTCACTGCAACCGTTACTGCGGGTGCGGGGCTGCCAACTTCAATCCAACCTAACCACACTCGTTGCTCATGCATTAAAAATTCTGGAATTTGAGTGGATGTGCTTACTGCCACTTTGGCCAAAAAAGGCAGATAAAGTGACGGAAAATGAGACTTTTTAGGGAATTATTATTGTATAATTTTTGACGAATTTTGCCGATCTGAAAGCTGTTACTAAGCCTGGTCGGGTCAGGACCGGGGGGGGGGGGGGGGGGGGTCTCGATTATCTCGATCCATCACAACAACCAAGAGAATCGTCTGCTGAGACGACTGTAACATCATAACATCATAACCTAGAGGCGAAATCCAGTGGCTTCGACGTTCAGATTGGCTGTACCTCCAATTTACCCGTGTAAACAAGGTCGGACAAAGATAGGTCGGACAATTTACATACACCGGTGCCAACTGTCTCGTACTGTAATGAAGGGCTGAGTTACACATGAGTGGAAACTGTACAACAACTTGATGAACAGCGAACAGCACAAGAAATTTCCTAGGAAATAGTCTGTCCGTACTGTATATAGAGTGCCGAAGGGGTAGGGAAGGGAGGCACGGACGCATCCCCTCTTGACAAAGGGCAATCCGTTGTCCCTCTCTCTCGTTTATCCCAACGTCACTGCCTTCGTCCACCGTGGCCCGGCGGCGCGGGGGCGGCGCGGGGGCGGCGCGGGGGCGGCGCGGGGGCGGCACTAACAGAAGTCCAGGCCAGGCCAGCGCGCTGTGTACGGATCCAGCCGCCGCGCCACATCGGCACCGGAGCAGCAACAGTATGTGAGTTTGAAAACTTCCGCGAGCCGAGCCGAGCCGAGCCGTAACACGGCCAGCACGGCGTGGTGGCGGGGCCGGCCCGCGCCCACGACCACGCCGCACAGCGCCAGGCACAGCGAGAGCCGTCACCATCAACTTACGGATTTGCCGTGTCAAAACTTTTATTGCGCTGGATCTGAACACAGGCGAGGCAGGGCAGGGCAGCCAGCAGGGGCTCAAGTCGGCAGTGTCGCGACTGCAGCATGCAGGTAGTTTCTCTGCAGAGAGTGCGTGCACTCGTGCAAGTAGTGCGCGGCGCGGCGAGAGTGCCGTGTGCGCCCGGCGGGACAGTGCGTCGCGGCGGACCCTGCCCTGCCCTGCCCTGCTGCCTGCACTACTTGTGCTGCTACTACATTATGCAGCATCAGCAGCGCGCCCAGCCTCGCCGCCGCCTCGCCGCCAGTCCTCGCGACCTCTACCATTTTTCTGACGACCGACGACGTCAAAATCGCGGACGTCCGTGCTCGCGGGTGCCGGCGCGGCGCGGCGTCGCACCTGGGTAGCTGCCGCGGTGGCTGCCTGATGCCTGCCCCTGCCGCGGGGCGGGACGTGGGCGGCAGAGCGAGTGACGTAATCAGAGACACGCGGGGCGGGGTGGGGCGGGGCGGGGCGGGGCGGGGCGGGGCGGGGCGGGGCGAGCAGCGCAGAGCGCCCACCCTGCATATTCATGTAGACATTGCTGTCGGACGCGGCGCAGAAAGCAGCGCGCTGTCAATGATGACGATGACGCCCACCGGCAAAAATTGAAATGATGTGAAAAAGTAAAAAGGAAAAGAGCTCCTCGGCATGCATGGCTGCTCGGCTGGTCGGTTTGCCGTAGGACAGTTTGGGTGACCGATGGCCTCCGCCCCGCCCCGCCCCGCCCCACCCCACCCCGCCCCGCGCCGCCCCGCCCCGCCCCGCCCCGCCCTCCCATAAGGCGACCGCCTCGGCCTCGCCGACTTATCGCCCTTTCATTTTATTATTCGGCGCCCGTCCACAAATCAAATAGCTGCTGAGGTGAGCGTGCCCCGAGCGCAGCACCCCGTCAGAATGGGATATCTGAAACGATTCTTAAAAACGACGTCACTAAAAGGGTATAAATATAGTCGATTTCGCTTTCGATATCGTGTCGATAGCGCCAAGTGGGTGGGTCAGTGCCGCAGTAGAGTTTAGAGTTATGTACCGCTCGGTTACCCGCAGCATCAGTACCTTTCTGCCAGCGCGCGGGCGGGCGGAGCGGGCGGGGCGGCCGGCTCTCCAGAGCCCCTTATCAGCCATGTCACTTCTCCATTTTCAGAATCCTCCAGCCACCTGAGCCCTCGTGCGCCGTGCGGCTGGGCAGGTGCGGGGCTGGGCGGGTGCGGGGCGGGGCGGGTGCGGGGCGGGGCGGGTGCGGGGCGGAGCGGGTGCGGGGCGGGGCGGGTGCGGGGCGGGTCCGCGCGCCCCCCCGTTTCCTGGGCCGTCCACCTCCGTCGTGCTCTATCTGACGCAAAAAGAAACACCCTATGTTGTGCACAACAAAGCCCGGGGGAGGTGCGCCAAGGACCGCGGGGAGGAGAAGAGGGGCTATATATATGTTTGCCATTATTTTTTAGCATAGCTCAGATAAAAGGGGAATTAAAACGCAGGACGGGATGGGTCACTGCTCCCCCGCCCCTCTGGTGCGGGATATTGCCCGGCCCCGGCCGCCGCCGCGCGTTAGTCAAAGGCCAGCCATTTCTCCTGCTCCTCCATTTATTTTTTTTGTTATGATTGCCATTGATTTATTCTCCCTTCCGAGCGGGGCCGCCGCCTCCCTGACCTAGCCTTTGCCTCCTGTCCTTGCCCCCCGTCCCGGTCAGTGGCGCCGACATCCTGCCGTGATTTGTTACAGTAACCGTAAGGTTCACCCGCCCCGCGCAGAGCAGCTGCGTCCAATGCTATAGCCAGTTAAGAATGGTTCATTTCCACGCTGAGCGCCGTACCGGACGTCTAAGCGAATGAGGAAAAAGAGGACGGCAAAGGAAATTGCCAGTTGGACCAACTTGACTTGACTTGATAGATCCAGGCCACAAATGGAGGAGGTAAAACGAAAAGAATTCAGCACTGGCTGCTGAGTGCGGGTCTCTGCCGCTGGATGCTCGGCCCGCGTCGCTCCGCGCAGCGCAGGTGGGCGATTGGAAATGGAAAGCCATATCGGCTTGGCCCACTGGTCTAGTGAGTGCGGCCTGGGCCGTCCTGCCCCGCCCCGCCCCGCCTCACGCTCCGCCACGACCCCGTTGTCCGGTCCGCTCGCCGGGGTCGTTCGAGTTCAAGGAGTGACTTTTGGCGCTGCAGCAGGTGCAGCAGCTGGCAAGGCCTTCCCTCGCTCCCACCTCGAGAGCTGCGCGAGGCGCGACGGGGCGGGGCGGGGCGGGGCGGGGCGGGGCGGGGCGGGGCGGGGCGCCTGCAGTCTCTTCTAGTGAGTCTCTGGGCCAGCAGGCCGCCAGGCCGGCCGCGCTGCGCCGTGCTTGTGGTGTGCTATTTCCACGTTTGGCACTTACTTACTTTTCTGAATGGGCGGTCGGCGGCTGCTGCTGCGCCGCGTGGCGCCGCGCTGCTAGGGAGGGCTGCGGTAGTGGCCACGACCCTGCTGTCGGCCCTGCCCGGCCCGGCCCGGCCCGGCCGCTCCTCTGCCTGCCAGAGCACATCAATCACCGCTCTATTTCGCAATGTTGTACTCACGCCTGGGACGTCCTCGCCGTGGGCTCCTCCAAGCCGCGCCGGGAAAGTCGGGGCTAACGGGCTAGACGCCGGAGTTTTATTGATTCACCCGTATCGGCTCATTGATTCTCCTGCGCCTCGCCTCAAGCAAGGCGGGCGGGCGGGGCGGGGCGGCGTGGGGCGGGGCCGGGCGGGGCGGGGCGGGGCGGGGCGCGGTGGCGCGGGGCGTACCGCCGCCGACGCGCGCGCGCACCCACTGACACGCGGGTGGGAGAGTGGCCACTGATGAGAGAGAAGGAGGCGGGGTGCACGGCCTTGATCGTGAGCGGGGATCGGGTCCACACGGGCAAGGTGCGGCGGGGCGGGGCGGGGCGGGGCGGGGCAGGGCGGGGCCGGGGGCGGGGGAGGGGAAGAGGGGGCGAGTGGCCGCGACTCTCTGGTCTGGTCCGGCGGCAGGTGGCCGCCCTGTAGGCCCCAGGCCCCGGTCAGCACGTACCGGCCCAGCCCAGCCCGGCCCCGGCCGGCCCGCCGGCGTCAGGGTGGTCAGGGCGGGCCCAGCTGCACTTAGGCAATGAGAGTAAAAGTGGCGCGCGCCCGCACACACACACACACACACACACACACACACACACACTCGCGCGCGCGCACACACTCCCCATCGTGCACGGGATAAGCGCGGAGGCGCTCGCGATACTCACACCCACGCACACACTCACACTCAATAGACATACACAACCTGTTGCGACAATGTCTGCCGCTCTGCTCTGGTATGCAGACGCTTCATCCCGTGTGGAGAATGCGAGTCAGCGGAGCGGGCGCGGCGGACCAAGAGAACACGACGGAAACAGAACAGCGGGCAGCGGGCCTGGCCCCCGGGCCGGGGCAGAGGACGGGACGGGACGGGATGGGACAGGCGCCTCTCTCCTCTCTAACTCATATTACATTGCGCTCCAGCCCAGGGCTGTGTCGCACAGCAGGCCTCGCCTCCTGCAGCCCGTCCTGCGGGCCCTGCTGCGCGGGTCCTGCGGGCGGGTGGTCGTATCCCGTCCTGTCGCGAGCGTCATGAGGCGCAGCGCGGCAGACTTCAGGCGGGCGTCACGTGAGTGTCACGTGACAGGTGGGGTCGGGCGACAGGTGTCTCGCGCCGCGGCATGGGCGGCGTGGCGTGGCGTGGCGGAGCGGAGTTTGATCAAGGAACGCCTGGGCCGGGCCGGGCCGGGCCGGGCCGGGCGCGTAAACGGCAAGTTTTATAGTCCTGGAGAAGTTCTGTCTGGCGGGGACATACGCGCCGCAGCGGGTGCCATGTGTCACGCGTCCGCGGCCACCCCACCCCACCCCACCCCACCCCACCCCACCCCACCCCAGGCCACCCCACCCCACCGCTCGGCTCGACGCAGGGCACCCGGAGACAGACAACGTGAAGGGTCGTTTGTCGTCGAGCGCCGCGGCGGCGGCGGCGGCATGGTGCGACGTGGAGGAGCCGAGGGTCTATGTGACGAAGGTGGAAGGAGGAAGAGGAGAAGAAGGAGACAGCTGGCTGATTCAGAAGAGCGCTTTTCTCGCTCTGTCTCTCTTGCACCTATACGGCGCGCCTCATGAGTGTGAGAGAGACAGAGCTAAGAGAGCGCTCTTCGGAATCAGTCGGCAGGGACGCCGAGCCGAGGGCACCTCGAGGCGAGGAAGAGGAGGAGGACGGGGTCGACGCGACGCGACGCGACGCCTGTGCTGCGCCGTGACCACGATGCTGTCGCCAGTGGACGCCGACCGGACCGGACCGGCCTGCCGGGCCACCTCGCCCTCCCGCCCGGCGCCCCTGCGGCCCCTGTACTGCGGCGTGCCCGGTGCGTCGCGAAAGTGGCTCGTTAAGAGAGGGTACGGCCTGTTAACACCTCAATGCACTGACTTTGTGGAAACAGCCGTAATGGGGCAGAGCACAGGTATATAGCTCAGCTCCCTCTGGCGGCGGGGCCGGGATGTCAAGGCGGGGGTGGCCGCCCCTCCCCTCCCCGCTCCGCGCTCCGCCGCCCGCCGCCCACCGCCCCGCCGCCCCGCCGCCCTGGCCGGCCTGCAAAAAGCGTGTCTTTCTGGACTTTTTCACTTTCCTTAAGGGGAAAAGTTTGGTCAACCCTGGTGAATAACCTGGCCTGGATGGCTGTAAAGGTTCGGGACGTGGCTGCGCGGTGGGCGGTCAGGAGAAAATAGAGGGGGAGGAGGAGGGGGGGAGGGGGAGAGGAAGGAGGGGAAGGAGAGGGATGGGGTGGGGTCGATCCCGCATTCCGGACATTTAGTGGTGCCGATGCAAAACAGTGGAGATTCTGCGGATCGTGAAAAAAAAAAACGAGTTGGCAGTGCAACCTGCCGTTTATTGGCGAGAATGCCGCTCTATTTATCCGCAATTCTTATGCAATGACATTCCCCCGGTTGGCGCCCTCGGTGTACAGGGGTGCCGCGCCGCAGGCTTTTGTTCTCACAAATCAAAACACAAAAACATGCCGAGAAAAAAAGAAAGAAAGAAAAAAAAAAGAATGAGATGAAAAGACTCACCGCACTGTCAGTCACTTTCCATTTTAGCGAGCGAATTCTCGGTCGTTGACGTCATTCGGACGGAAAAGTGCGCGAGTAAAGTGCACGGGGCGGGGGGCCATGCCATTTCCTTTCCTGTGGGAGCAGCCCCGGCCCGGCCCCGGCCCGGCAGGCCCGCCTCTGCACCGGCTGCACACTGCACCACACCACTCTGCGGGCGCCAGCCTCCCCGCGGCGTGGCGCGGCGTGGTTCTGTGTCGCCGATGTGAAGCGAAATGAAATTGATTTGGGTTCGCTCTCGCTCTCGACAGATCGCTGCCCCGCCGCTAGTCGTGCTGCTTGACGTCCCCATTCCTGTGAAAATAACATGAAAAGCTGATGGACGAGAGCAGGAGAATGCAAAAGGGTCAACCCTCTGCGGTTGGTCCGGCAGGGCGGGGCGGGGCGGGGCGGGGCAGAGCCGGCCTGGAGAGGAGGTGGGGGTCCCGGGGGTGCTCGTGCTGGCCCTGGTGGGGGGGGGGGAGTGCTGTGCTGCTGTACGGGGTGGTCCGCTCGGGGGGCTGCAGGGCTGCGGGGCAGCAGGCCGCCCTGCATTCTGCATTCCTGTGCACAGTGCATGCTCTCGCTGCATGTGCTGCACCCCCCGCAGTATGAATGGCGATGGCCAAAGAGATGCGGACGAAATTGTATTTTTCCCGCGGAGCGCGTCCCTGGCACGGACTTACTGGGGACAGGACGGTCTGGGCCTGACCTGGAGAGAGCGCCGGACAGAGCTGGACAGAGCCTCTACCTAGAGGGTACCTGGACTGGACGGCCCGGAGGCCTGGAGCGAGGCTAACCAGGGCGACACGGTGACCAATGGCGGTCGGTCCCTCATTGTCCAGTCCTTCCGCAGTGGAAGTGGACGGATGAATGGGCCGCAGCGGCGGCGCCACCCCACGCTCCTCCCTCCTTTATTGTTTCTTTGTCTCAGTTTTTCGCGCGCAAAAATACATAAGTGTTGTCTTGCTGTTCGTGTTTTCTTTTTGTTGTTATTTATTCTTCTGCTACGCGCAGTGCGGGTGCGGGTGGAGGTATGCAGTGACGCAAACACGCTGTTTTCTGGTTTGCTCTACGTCGGCGCCGTCGGCGCCCGGCCCTGCGGCGGCCCTGGCCCTGGCGCCTGCTGCCTGCGGTCCTGATCCTCCTGTGTTGACACGCCCCGCCCCACCCCGCCTCGCCCACCCTACCCCACCCCCTCTAGCGCCAGCACCATCTGTATGTCATGGATAAGTGTACGCCCTTTCCCCCCGCGATAGTATGTAAACTTTCTTCCCACCAGCCAGAACCATCAGCGCTGCCCGACCTGGGCAATGAGGCCGTAAAAAGACTTTTGTTTACTGTTTATTGCGAAGCAATTTGCGCAAGGGCACAACACGGGGCGGGGCGGGGCGGGGCTCAGGCGTGCAGGGCCGCACCGGCGCGGGCGCGGCGCTATCTTATCTCGACGGCGAGTCGGCGAGGACACGCGGGACTGTTTACAATCACGGCCCTGGCCTACCAGACAGTGCAGATCACCGGGAGGAAGTTTCCTCTCGCCCGCGCCGCGGGCCGCGGGGGCCGCGGAATCGTTAGGTCTCTCACCCCTCCCTTCTCTTTCTCTCTCTTTCTCTCTCTCTCTCTCTCTCTCTCTCTCTCTCTGCCTCCCTCCCTCCCACTCTGTTTCGCTCTTCCTCTCACTCCGCTCCAAACATTGAATACAAACACCGTGGCCTCAGTAAAAGGGTGGCTGTTGACGCCTACACGGGCGGACACGTGGGCTCCTCTATACCTGCGTGGTGACGCCCCTGCCCCGCCCCGCCCCGCCCCGCCCCACCCCGCCCCACGCCGCCCCACGCGTGCGTAATCCGATCATGTGGCCGCGCCAGTGATGTGAATTGGTCCTGGTGAAGGGAGAGGCTGCAGGATCAAGGACCAGGTGGCGGGGCGTGGAGCGGACTGGAGGGGCGGGGCGGGGCGGGGCGGGGCGGGGCGGGGGTGGGGCCGGGCCGGGACGGGCGGGGGCGTGCCACCGTGTCTCCGCCCTCTCCACGCACGGTAATTCCGCATTTCGGCGTTCGTTTCAGGGATTCACAGAAGCCAATTCTCGCAAGTAGCGGTGCCTGTGGCCGGGCCGCGCGTCCCCTCCCCTACACTGTTATAATCTCCTCCCGGTCATCCCCCGGTGTACTGATCTTTCGCCGCCTGCAGCCTCCTGCCGGCCGGCCTGCCCGCGGCGCCCTCTCTCGGGCACTTACGTGAGCTTACGCCAGGGACGGTCACGGCCGAAAAAATTTACCCCGCAAAAATCTGGAAAAAGAAAACAGCACCGCCTTACAACCCCCGAGATAACGCCTGTTTCCGTGTAGTGTGCAGTCAAGCGTTGATGCTGATATTGGAATAAGTCTTACAGCCCCGGGACTCTCCTCTTCCCGCCGAGCTCCTAATATGTGGCATCCGACGGGAACAAAAGTGAAATTGGGACACAACCCGCGCCGCGCGCCGCGCCTGTGGCAGGTACCGGGGAATAAAACAAACCGGCTGGAAGGATGGGCCAACCGGCAGCTGGCCCGGTGGGCGTCGCCCCGCCCCGCCCCGCCCCGCCCCGCCCCGCCCCGCCCGCCGGCACGGACCATAGCCGCCCGCGGTGCGGTGGTACTAACGGGCCCCGCCCCGCCCCGCAACACAGAGAAAAGACTTGCTGTCGCAGCAATATTTCTTTGGGTAGGACACCAAATACACCGCGAGCGTAGCAATAGCTTTGCTGGCTTACTAAAGCGGTTTGCAATATCAGCTAGGCAGTTTGCTGTAGCAGCTTCCTTTTTTGCTGATGTAGCAAAAATAAGTTGTAGGCGCTTATACTGTATTAGCAACGACAGCAACTCTTTTCTCTCCGTGCAGGCCAAGTCCCGACGCAACCCTGAGCCGAGCCTCTCACGGCGAGGCCATCAAAACCTTTCAACGCGTTCACATCCCTGTTCATTGGCTAAAACGCTAAAACACATTTCCCTTCAATAACGGAAAGGTCGCCGTAGGGAAGTGGCTTACGTGGCATAGCCTACAGCGTAGGGCCAACGCCCTCCACACGCCTAGCTCACCTGCCGCTCAGGGTTGATAAGTAAGTAGGCAAAAGAATCCCGTAAACGCGCCTGTGTTAGGTAGACGCGTATCCATCCACACCTTTCCTCTAGGCAAAAAGTACTCTCATTTGTGGAGAGTTTGCCTCTTGTCAATGAGTCTTTGAACCCCTGAAGGCCGGCAGCCCGTGACGTCCCCCCACCCCCACCCCCGCACCTGCTTTGCGCCCGGTTAACGTACTACTCGGGTACAGATCTACTTCCCTGCTGGCCCGGCCCGGCACGCTACTTCAGTGTTGCTCGTCCACAGTGTGCGGGCCGAGGTGCTTCCGCTGGAGTGTTGTGCTGCCCTCCTGCTCCTGGAGTCGGCTCGGCTCGGCTCGGCTCGGCTCGGCTCGGCTCGGCTCGGCTCGGCTCGGCTCGGCTGTGAAGTCCTGCGGCCCTGAGGAAGCTGTGCGGCCCGGCGGGACCGGACCACACCGGCCCGGCCCGGCAGGGACCTGCCTCACCTGCTCTCCACTCTAAATGCAACTTTTGTCAGGCTTAAGTGTCCCTCACCTCCAGCCCCTCTCCTGCCACAGGGCGGGCCGGCCGAGGTGAAAGGGCTGCAGCTGCTCTGCCCTTCACCGGGCCGCGCCGCCGCGCCGCGCTGGAGGCGCGGGGCTGGAGCACTGGAGCTCCAGGCTAGAACATGGAGGAGCGGGGCTGGGGCACTGGAACTGCAGGCTGGAGAAGTAGAGCTGCAGGTTGGAGAAGTGGAGGAGTGGGGCTAGGGCACTGGAGCTGCAGGCTGGAGAAGTGGAGCTGCAGACTGGAGCCTGGAGGAGCGGGGCTGGGGCTCTGGAGCTGCAGGCTGGAGAAGCAGAGCTGCAGACTGGAGCCTGGAGAAGCGGGGCTGGGGCACTGGAGCTGCAGGCTGGAGCCGGGGCAGCGGGGCTGGAGAAGTGGAGCTGCAGACTGTAGCCTGGAGGAGCGGGGCTGGGGCACTGGAGCTGCAGGCTGGAGCCGGGGCAGCGGGGCGAGGCGGCGGAAGGGGAAGTCAGACGGCCCGTCAGTCGGTCATCAGCTGTCATGTCGAGCTCCAGCCCGACTCCACATGCGCGAGTGCGTACTCATACTCACGTGCGTGTGCGTGTGTGGGAGTTGCGTATCCATGAGGGATGGGGAGGGGCGCAACAAAGCAGAGAACAAAAACCAGCTGCAGAGCAGAAATAGTTTTCCTCAGAAATCGTGCATCCTGTCGCTGCCGTGGCGTGGCATGGCGTGGCGGCGGGGAAATGACATCATGTCATTACTAGCCAGGCAAGCCTCCGGCTTGAATGCTGGGCTCAATCCCGCCGTAAGAACAATATATTTGTAAGATCAGCCTTTATACTGGTGGTCATCGTTTGTCTGACCTCTTTTTGTCCGACCGGGCCGAATTAATTTCTACCGCCCGTGATACGGTCAAAAATTTTCTAATAGTCTACATCGGTTGTCCGCTTTCTTGCTTTGGCTGGAAGTGTCGGCTCGAAAAACTGTTCACACAAGACATACTTTTTGGGGCGTTTTGAAGCCTGCAACAACATATCGAAAGCATACAAACATTGTCGGGCTTAAACTTGAAAAATATAGCGCTCCGGGGCTGGCCACTTCCTGGCGGCCACCGAGCACCGTGTGCGTCAGGGGTGTAGAACAGAATTTATGATTTGTGATACCCCAATGATCAGGGGACTCGAGGGGAATGCCAAGGGCTTATCGCGAGGTTGTCGACTGCTCCAAAAGAGCGCGCCACCCGCGCAACTGCATCCTCCTCCATCGCCAGCGCCTCCCTTAGGTTTCGGTTCGGGGGATCGCCAAGTACTGTGTGTCAGCCTGCAGCCGTGGGTGCCCGTCCCGGTCCCGTCGTGCACTACGCTAGAGCTGCGCACAGCGGCATAGGGGCAGGCGCGGTTGGCCTTTGACACATTGTTCTGGGCCTCACCTCGGACAGGCAGGCCGGCGGAGAGGTGTCATGTCGGCCGGGCCGGAGCGGACCGGACAGCTCCCCGCCCCGCCCCGCCCCGCCCCGCCCCGGTACGGTCATTCATTGCCGGCCCAGCCCGACCACCGCCACCGCCGTGCCGAGCCGTGCAGTATGTGGGAAGCGGATGCTGTGGTCCGGTCAAGTCCAGTCCGCTCGTCTCTCTCGTCTCGTCGCGAGCACGGCCGATGCTGGACGAACGAGAGCTGCTGTTGGGTGCCGGGTGGGCCGGGCGGGCCGGGCGGGGGATGTCCAAGGACGACTTCGTATACCAGCTGGGCCCCCGCGAGTCCATAAGTCCATAAGCCGCCTCGCCGCGCCCGCCACCCCCCGCCTCGCCCCGCCACGCCCGGCTCCTTGCCGCTCCAGATCGTGTCGCTCCGGTACGCCGGTCCGGTTGCCGGGCGAAAATGTGCTCTCGCGAACCTTGATCGCCCCCCACCGCACAGGACAGGCAGCGCCCCGCCCCGCCCCGCCGGCCGGCCCCGGCCGGTCACTTATCGGCGCGGCGGGCGCAGCGCTCCCGCAGGAGGTGTACAGAGAACAGCTCCCTGAGAGTCGTCGCCCGCGCCAGAGGGATATCGTGATCAATCAATGAACCGCGGAAACTGATGTCCCAAGTGGCTCTGGGAGGCGGCGGGGCGGGGCGGGGCGGGGCGGGGCGGGGCGGGGCGGGGCGGGGCGGGGCGGGGCGGGGCGGGGCGGGGCGGGGCGGGCAGGGCCGCTCAGCGGCCTACAAATACCCAAGTCAAGGCCCCGCCGCGCCCCACCTGTCGTCAGGTGCCAGGGCCACGGCCGGGTGTCAGGGCCGACCGCGCTGGGCCGGGCCGGGCCGGGCCGAGCCGAGGAGAGAGTTCTTGACCCTCCCCACGACACGTCACCACGTATCGCCAACCGTCATAGTGGACAAGTATTTCGTCATTTTTTTTCTCCGTGACGTCACGAAAAGTAGTTGGCTCATTTCGCCATCCATCACTAACACCATCATTCCCTACCGGGTGACTAAGGCATGCTTCCAGCCTTTTTCGGCCGCTGACGTTCTGCGGTGCACATGCTGAAGCAAAATACTTGACAGAAAATATGTTTTCAGCTCAGGTCGCGTGTTCAGAGTCACCCCTTGACAAAGCGCAAAGCCTAATGTGTAATCAGCTGCGGGTGATAGCGCGCGCGCGCGCGCTTGCGTCAGCAGCTGAAATACACCTGGGTGGTTATGGCTATGCGGCGCAGACAGCCGACTGCGCCGTATACCACCACGGCAGCGTATAAGTCCCGGACTTAAGGCTGTGTTGCTGTTGGCGCAAGAGGAGGTCACTCGCCATGGTGGCCCCGGTTCGGCCCGGCCCGCCCGCAGGCGCTTTAGGTGGACAGGACGGGACAGGGACAGCGTGCCCACTCGCGCACGGTCCGTCAGGGAAGTCCCGCCTCCCTCTGCCGGTCGAGGCGGCGATGTGCGCTGGAAAGTGTGCGACCGTCGCTCACTTACAGGTGAATGAAATGTTTTAACACGCTGTAGGTGAGTAAATGCCCATTCGTACACTCATGAGTACTAATATGGAAATTGCTAGGACGCTTCCAAGTGTACGATCAAGCATTTCCTTCGCGGCGAACAGTGTGCGAATAATTAGTCGCACACCTAAAAGCGTGTGAAAAAAAATATCACTTACTCTCAAGGAAGCGACTTTTGCGCACTTGAATTTACAGTGCGATATCGCCCCACCAGAGAGAAAGGTGCGTGCAGTGTATGTATCGAACATAGGTACGTCAAGACGGTGTCCTGTAGTCCCGCCTCCCACAGAGTCTCCTGCCGACCGGCCCGGGAGGTGAAGTGGCCGGGGGTGTCCGGAGGTGCTGGAAGTTCCCAGAGGTGGCCGGAGATGGCCGGATTTTTTTTTGGGGGGGGGGGTCCGAAGCTGGCCGGATATGGCCGGAGTTGCCCCGAGGTGTCCGGAGTCCGGAGTTGCCCGGAGGTGTCCGGAGTCCGGAGTTGCCGCGAAGTGTCCGGAGTCGTCCGGAGACGGCTGGAGTTATCCGGAGATGGCCGGAGTTGCCCGGAGGTTGCCGGAGATTGCTGGAGTTGCCCGGAGAGGTGGTCGGAGGAGACCGGCAGCACGGGCAGGGCCAACCAATGGCGGTACCCAGGTACCCGGTGCGATCACCCGCTCGGCAGGTCGTGGCGCGGCGCGGCGCGGCGGGGCGGGGAGGCGCGGCGGGGCGGGGCCCAGGCGGGGCCCTGGCGGGGCCGGGTGGGCGCGGGGCCCCTGCCCGGCCGTGCCCTGGCCCCGGGTAGCTTGGCGGGGAGGTAGGTGTAGGTGCGGGGCGCGGGGAGCAGCTCGTCGCCGCCAGGCCTGCAGCGCAGCGGCCGGGCCGGGCCGAGCCCATGCCGAGCGGGAGCCGGCCGGCCCGCCGGGCAGGGCGGGAGGGGCTGGCGCGCTGGCGGCCGCTCCGCTCAGCGGAGTGCGTTCAGTTCCGTATGGGCACGGGACCGGGCAGCATCGTCGCTGCCGCTTGCTGCAACACTGCAGCGTCCAACGACAAGTCGCGCCGTCGTCGTGTTGCGCGCGCTTGCGTGTGTGCGTGCGTCCGTGCGTGCGTGCGTGTGTGACTAGTTATGTGTAGCGCAGAACGCCGGCCAGGATTAACCCCTCATCAGCGTGCAGTCCTTTCATGTGTGAGTGTTACGAGGAGTGCAAAGTGTTGTGAGTGCGTGGTGTTCCCTCTGCGCCGCGCGGTCAGTGATGTGCAGCAGTGCAGTGCAGTGCAGTGCAGTGCAGTGAGTGCAGTCCAGGCCCCAGGCCCCTCGCGTCGTCTGCTCCCCGCCCGGTGCGTCAAGAGAAGGGAAGGCGGCGGCAGCGGGACGGTACGGGACGTCCCCGTTGGCTGCGTGGCCAGGGCCGCGGCCAGGTGAGGCGCGCGCCGTGGGGCCAGGCCATGCCCGCCCTGGCGATGAATGAGCGCAGCGCGGCCGTGCACGCCACGCTCATCAGGCACGCCGCCCCGCCCCGCCCCGCACAGCCACCCTCAGGAGCAGGGCACGGCACGCACCCCCGCGGGGCGCCGGCTCTCCAGAGCCGGGGGTGGTGGAGGGCGCGGGCGAGGGTGCTCCTACCGCCCCGCCCCGCCCCGCCCCGCCCCGCACCACCGCGCGCGTGCGCAGAGCAGGTGGCCGTCAGGCCAGGGCAGCGGGCGGTCAGGGTATACGGGCCGCACCGGCCGCACCTGTCCGCCCCGCCCCGCCCCGCCCTGCCACCTGCAGGTGGCGGAGCGCCAGGAGCGCCTCTGTGGGCGGGGCGGGGCGGGGCGGGGGGTCAGCCGGAGCAATGAACTGGAGTAGGGCGGGGTGGGGTGGGGTGGGGGCGGGGTGCTCGCTGGACCTGCTATCAGAGGTTGCTGCTGCTGGACGGGAAGGCCACCCCCTTTCTCTCTTTCCGCTAAGCGCCAACAACAAAAGGGATGGCTACGAGGCGCTCTCTACTTGCAGTGTAGCTCGCTGTGCTCTGGTGCTGGTGGCCGCGGGCCGGGCCACCGGCAACAGGCTGCAGATTAAAGACTCTATGTTTTGGTCATTAGAGACTTATTTGGCCGGGCCGGGTGTGCAAAGCTTATCGGGACCGACCCGCGCGGCTGGAATCTATGCCCAAAAAAAAGGTGTTTTATTTAGATTCGTGGTACAGTAGATTTTCTGCTTTGATGTGCAAGATTTCGATTTTGTTGCATTTTGGATAAGATGGAAAGACTGGAAAAACAAAGGTGTGACTTAACACTTCTTAAGGGTGTTACATATTTAATATCTTTTGAAAGGCATTAAAATTTGTCAAAGACATTCATTTTAACATGCTTACGGACCTCTATAAAGGTGTCAAGTCACACCTTTGGACCAATATCTACAATTAATTTTTAGATTATAAAACTAAATCGGAGCATCGTAGACTTGGTTGTAGTTCAAAAGAACCTGGGTGAATTAAAAACTGGTTTTGACGAGTTGCGTTGAGCTTATTGGCTGATTGTCAAAACGCTGTCCGGGTGCGGTTGCGAGTTTCAACCTGTGCGGACGGGACGAGTAGCTGCTCGGCTCGGCTCGGCTCGGCTCGGCTCGGCTCGGCTCGGCTCGGCTCGGGCCTTGCTGTTCTTCCCCGCCTCGCCTCTCCGCTCCGCTCGTCATGTCGTCCCGATTCTCTTTTGTAAGCGGCGCGAGAGAGACGGAGCTACGACGCAGCGGTGCTGTGCGGTGCGGTGCGGGGGCGGCAGAGAGGGGCTCAGCTCGGCTGTGTTGTCGTCCGGGCCGGGCCGGGGGCACCACGGCGATATCCTACCTGGTAATGACAGTTTTTGTGTGGCTGCAACTAAGTCGTTTTGTGGCGGTAATCAGCTGGTCTGGTGCTGCTCCTCCCCCACCTCTGCCTCCGCGCCGCCTCGTTCCGAAGCTTTTCGAGCTCAGCGCCAGCGGGCCCACAAACATTTTTAGCAAGCGTCGTTTCTGCCTAATTTTGGCTTGGGACTGGGTGAAGAGTTTTTCCCCCCCTTTTAGTGGGTTTTAGGGACGCGTCCTGGCACACTTGTTGCTGCGGCCCGTGGCGCAGGCCGCGCAGGCGCACCACAGCCACGTGCTCTCTGCGACAGGCTTCGTGCGTTGAGATCTCTATGCAAACTTGACCCGGAAGTCTGAGTACACGTCGCGGTTAAAACCCAGGTGCTAATCCGGACGTTGTGTTGTACATGTGTAACGTTGCGACAAACCAAACCGCTGAATTTCGAAAAGAAGTGCATTTGACATCCCCATCCTAAAGTCAAGACCAAGGCAGAGTGTGGTTAGTTGGGCCGGGCCGGGCCCTTCCCTCTTGCGTGCGGACAGTGTAGGTGCGCTCGGCCCCGCCCGCCCCGCCCCGCCGGGTCCCAGTGCACCGGCCTAGTGTCGCTGAGTAAAGAAGAGTAAGCATGCTCCCGCCCCACCCCGCCCCGCAGCTTCACCCAGTGGAATGCTCCCTTGCTGGCCCGGCCCGAACCGGCCCGACCCTGCGCGGCCCTACGGCCCTTCGGACGTGTACACCGTCAGAAGCGGAAGGTTGGCACGGCGGTACGACCGCGACCGGACCCGGGACCAGGACGAGCGAGACGAGACGAGACGCAAACCAGTCGGGGAAGTGTCTTGTGTACTCGCTGCCCCGCCCCGCCCCGCCCCGCCCCGCCCCGCCCCGCCCCGCCCCGCCCCGCCCCGCCCCGCCCCGGCACTGCATATGCACTGTCACCATTCACTGAGCGGAGAGGAGAAGGGGGCAGCAGCATTTTGAGGACAGTCGGACCCGGCCTCGACGATAAGGCAAACACGCCCCACCACACAGCGAGCCAAGGGATGGGCTTGGGGCGGGGCGGGGCGGGGCGGGGCGAGGGAAAGGCTAGGCAAGGAGCCAGCACAACAGGCGGGGCGGTCCGGGGGCATCGGACGGGTATCGCCTGTGCTTGGTCCTATCCGGGTGCGGCGGGGCGGGGCGGGGCGGGGCGGGGCCTCGAGCGCTCCGTGGGGGGCTGGCGAGCGGGTTACACCACGATTACACCATGGCCGGGCCGGGCCGGGATGGCCACCGCAGGCAGGTCGCACCACAGCACCGTCGTGTACCTCAAGGCCAAAGTTCCGGGTGAGCCGCCTGAGCGTGGCGTGGCGCGGAGTGGCGTGGAGGGGCGGAGTGGGACGGCCCGGGTCCACGGGGGAGGAGAAATGGAGACCGTCTCGTCTGCCGTGTCGCTGGCGGGGCCGGGCCGGGCCGGGTCGGGCCGGGCAGGGCGTTACACAACTCAGCGCCTCATGGCGGGGCGGGGCGGGGCGAGGCGAGGCGGGGCCCCTACAGGCTCGGCCCCGAGCCAGCCGAACTGGACGGAGGCGAATACAAACTGCCAGGTCCGCGTTTTCCTGCGGTGGACCCTTCGCTGCGCCGTCTTGGTTATCTAGGCGAACTTTGTTCCACGCCGCGCCCGGCCCGGCCCGGCCCGGCTCGTCTGACATCGGTGGTGGCAGCAGCCGGTCGCCCAGCGGCTAAATCGCGGGGCAAACATTTGAAAGGGAAATGTGAATCGGAAACAAGCGAGCTCGGCCTCAAACAGGGGAGAGGGGTGGGGCGGGGCGGGGCGGGGCCGGGGTATTGGGCGCCCGGGCGGGGCGGGGCGGCGCCGGGTCCGTGCCTTGTGTTTGTGGCAGCTGGGTCAAGAGGGCCTGGTTGAGGGCGGTCAGGGTGCGCTCTGGCGCGGCGCTGAACTGACGCTGTCGGCCCTCCTACCCTTCTGGTTCCCGGTGTGGTTCGGGTGCCACCGGCCCGGGCCCGGCCGGGAGTCTGTGAGTCTGTACCGGCGCGCGCGTGCCATGCGGGGAGGGGGGGGGGGGTCGCGCCGCTGTGCCAGCGTAAGTCGCGCCGGCGGCGGGGGGTCGCCCCGGGTCACGACGCGAACGGGCGGGGCGGGGCGGGGCGGACAGTCGTCGTCTCTCTTGTTATTTATTCTTCGATGACAGGCCGATCCCCAGCCGGATGAGGGCGCGGCGGGGGCGGGCGGCACGGGGGGTGGCGTCCTGGGACGGAGCGTGCCGTTGCGTGGGCAGGGCCGGGCCGGGCCGCCCCTGCCGCGCCCTCCGCGTCCCTGCCCCTGCCCCAGCACCGAGCGTAGCGGGCTCTGCCTACCGAAAGAGTAAAAAAATATAACAGAAGAAAACACGATGGTCCCGTTCGTGCTACGTATGCTTGCTGAGGACCACATCGTTATTTTTCGCAATTTTCCCGAATGATCAGCACCAGTGAGGCGCGCCGTGTTTTGACGCGCCAATATTTTCTGTGAACGATTGATAACCCTGCGCACCGCAGGGCGGGCCGGGTAGCGTAGCGCAGGCGGCTGATACCGCGCCCGGCCCGGCCCGGCCCGGCCTGCACGCGACGTCCATGCAGTGTGACAGCCCGCTGTGCTGCGGAGGAGCGCGGTGATGTGATCGCCGCCGTGTTCACCCTCCCCGCCCCACCCCGCCCTGCCTCACCCCGCCCCCGCCCCCGCCCCGCACGACCATGCCCCACCCCACCCCGCCACGCCCCTCCCCGCTCTACCCCGCCCCCCCTGCCCCAATCCACCCCACCCCACCCCACGCGCGTGCCTGTCCGGTCGGGCAGCGTGAAAACACCGTGTTGCGCGATGCGATACTCGACGCGGGCCCGGCGGCGGCGGCGGGTGCGGTGGCCTTTGGCAGGGCGGCAGGGGCGGGTGGAGCACGAACTTCACGTGGTAGCGGGGGGAGAAGCAGCCGGTCCGGTGGGGAGATCCCGGATTTCCGCCCGTGCGTGCACCCTTTTCATAGCCAAGGGCGTGGCGGCGTGGGGCGGGGCGGGGCGGGGCGATCGGCTGGGCGCACACGGCGCACACGGCGCACACGTGACGAGAGCGCGGTCGGTTCGGGCGAACTCCGGGCCGTCGAGTCGAAACGGCCGCGGACAAGAACGGGGGAAATGGATGGGTTCGGGGGCGGGGCGAGCGGAGCGGCAAATGACATGTCTCGTTCCGCCGAGCCACGCCACGCAGCACTTGGACGGGACGGGACGGCACGGGACCGCGGCCAGCTGAGCTGCTGTGGGCTGGACTGCCCCGCACTCTCTGCCCAACCAGGCCGTGCTCCTGATCCACCAACCCCGCCCACCTCTAAAGGAAAGGCTCGCCTTCAAAAATACAAAAATGGAGGTCGTGGTCGTCGGCGCAGTCGTAGGAGAAGCCCTGATCGAAGTTGTGCGTCTAGGGTCTGACCTGCACGCCACGCCACGCCTCGCCCAGAAAGTGTTCTGACTGCCCCTACGACCACGTCCTCTGTTGTAGGCGAGTCCTAACACATTCAGTGCGGGACGTATGGGAGCGTGACCATATAGTGGTCATGCCGCACGTGTTAACGCGTGGCAATGCCCCTGCCCCTGCCCGGTCGCCAGCGCAGCGGCGGCGGCGGCTCGCGACTGTACCGTCTGGCGCCAACTGCATCAGCGGTCTGGTCCGCGAGGGTTATCTGATGCAGCAGCCTCGATCCCTACTGCAGTAGGCGTGATTTTTAATTGGGAGGCTCTATAGTTTGCACGGCCAGCGGTGGCGTCCGCTGGGGAGGTAGGAGGGGCATAACGTCTTTCCCCCACCCCCACGCCCACGCCCGCGCCAGCGCCGTGTGCGAGACGAGAAAGTGTCAGCCTTGCAATGACTCGTTGACAGGGCAGGGCAGGGCAGCTCTCTGTGGCTCTGGTCTGGTGCGGGTGCCCCCTCCTTATCCGCTTCATCCTTTGGGCGTCGTGGGAACGCCTTGCTGGCGTGCAGCTCACGGTGCTCCGCCGCTCGCCCCACCCCGCCGCGCCCCGCCACGCCCCGCCCGCACGCTGCTGCTGCCGCCGCCTCTCTGCACCTGTCATGCGACGTGTCAGGCTTAGCACCTCGCCATTGCCTCCCTTTCGTGTCCATAAATTAGCAGGCAGATATAAGGGGCGACGACGAGCCGAGGACGACGTCAAGCCCTTTGGCTTTCCTGACGCCTTTTGCTGCGCCGGGCCGGGCCGGGCCGGGCCGAGCCGATCCGGCCGCTCTGTTGTGCCCGTCCCTTCCCGGCCCGCCGCGCCGTCCTGTCCTGTTCTGTTCTGATGCCAGGAATGCGAGGGAAGCTCTGCTCTGAGGCCGGGAGGGGTGGGGCGGGGCGGGGCGGGCGGCGTGGGGAGGCGAGGCGAGGCCCAGTGCAGTGTTTGTTTCGGATGCAGGTGGTCAACGGACCAACTGACCGACCGGTGGCGGGGCGGGGCGGGGCGGGGTGGGGTAGAATAAATATATGAAAGACTCTCCGGCACTCGGCACGACAGCGGCAGCAGTAGCAGCGGTCCGTCGCTGGGATGGAAACTGCATTCACTATAATAGTTCAACTCACTACTCTTACTGTGTGGCTAGGCAGTGCCGGGCCGGGCCAGCTGGGCTTACCTGCGCGCCCGCACGGCAGGGGGAGGGGGATCACTGACCGATAAAAACGAATATGAGCTGCATCGCGGGGGCGCTCCCTTGCGGTAGTGTCACCGCTACAGTCGGCTCAAGCCGCGCTAACTCGTGTGCGGGGCGCGGCGGCGAGCGCGGTCTGAACTTTTCGATCTCGACCTCTTGCTCTTTCCATTTTTTTTTTCTTGTTTCAGCTGTTTTCTTTGCCGCTGCGACTCTGCCGTTGAACAGAGCCGCGCGCGGCAAGGTGGGGATTATTTTTAGAATGACGGTTTCTTCTAGCGAAGGGGCGTGTCGTGTCGCGGCCCGCGGCTGTGCTGCACGCCACCGCCGATGAGGAAGAGGCGAGGCGAGGCGAGGCGGCCTGGCTGCAGGGCGGGGCGGGGCGGGGCGGGGCGGGACGGGGCGGGGCGGGGCGGAGGACTAGCGAGCGGTGCGGCGCGGCCGATGCACGATCAGCGTTTATAGACGGGATTGCTGCGTGCGCCCTCCCTCCCCCCTCCCTCCCTCACCCTACTGCCGCCCCCGCTCCCGCCCCTGCCCTCCCAGAGCGGGAGAGGCGATGTGTAAAGGGGCGGGCGTAAGGAGGACTAGCGTGACGGAGGGGCCTTAGGTGCTTCACGGCGTTCACGACGGCGCCTCGGCGGGCGAGGTGAGGTGAGGTGAGGTGGGGCTCTTTGCCGTTTGCGCCCGTCTTTGGAGCTAGAGTGAGAGGGGGAAAGACGGAGAAGTCTATCGCCTTTTCTTTCCTCGACAATTACATGCCTCGTTCCTCGATTACTTCCCCGCTGCGCCGCGCCGCGCACCCTCTGGTTTCCTTCTCTCTCCCGCTCTCCCACACCTCCTCCTCGCTCTCCTCTCCGCGGGGAGAGGCGGGGCGGGGCGGGGCGGGCGAGGCCGTTTTTATCTTCACGGACGATTGGATGTATTGTTGTTGACGATTGCAGACTAATCGTCGAGCTCCGCTTTATTCATCTGCTCCCCCCCCCCTTTCCCCTCCGCCCTCCCCGGTCCGAAATTCCCCCAGCAGCCGCGAACTCCCATGGAAGTAATGGGCGTTAACGTTCGCACAAAGAGATGATTGGACGACTGCAGGGCCGACTTTCAAGTCGGATTTTCTTTCCTTTTTCCCCCCTCTTTCCCCTTTCTTCTTGCGGTCACGCATTGTGTGTCGGCCCATTTGCGAGCCTTCCCCCGCGGGCCGCAGGCAGGCCCGTGCCCGTGGGCCGCGGAAGTGTATCGGTGTCGAATGGGTTGCCTACGTCGCCGGCGCTGACCACGCGTGTGTTTTTGTGTTGCAGGTGGGGACGCGCTCCTCGTATGGCGTTTGGTGGCACTGGGCCTTGGCTGCCGAGGCGGTCGAGTGACTCCGACGTGAACTTTGCTATGACTTTGCTGCCGCTGCTGCTTGTGCTGCTCGGCACGCTCGCCGCCACCTCCGCCGCCCCCATGACTGCGAGCGACGCCCCCGCGTGGCGCGCCCCGCCCCCGCCCGCACACCAGCACCAGGGGGCGGCGCACGGGGGTGGCGGCGGCGCGTCGTCTCTGCTGGGGGCGGCGCTGGGCGGCGGGCTCGGCGCCGGCATCGGGGGCCGCACCCTGGGCGAGCTGGCCGAGTCCGAGCTCGACCGGTACGCCTTCCTCATGCTGGACCCCGCCGCCTCGGGGTCCGACTCGATCTCGGCGGGCACCGTCACCAGGAGGATCACCCCCAAGTCCGTGTTCATCGCACCCTCCATCAACGGCGACCGGGACCAGTGTGCAGAGGGTGAGTAGCAGTGCGAGGCGAGCCCTGCAGGGCCTATCGGCCAGTGCTGCCAGAAAAGTAGGCAATAAGTAGCCTAAAAACAGTGGAGTAAAGCGGGCTGCATCTCCGCCTGCTTACTAGGCAGCACCATTGCACAGGCGCGTGTATGTTGCCTAGTAGGCAGGCGCATATGCAGCCCGCTTCTCTCCACTGTGTTTGGGCTACTTATTGCCTACTTTTCTGGCAGCACTGCTATCGGCTGCACTGCCCGCGAGGCCAGTCCCGCACCCGCACCAGAACTAACCCGACGGCGTTTTGTTTGCAGGGTACCAGCAGGATGAGATGGGGAGGTGTGTCAAGGTGGTCAAAGTGGACGCGGAGAAGTCCTGGGACTTGCTGCTCGACAAACTCAACAGCCAGTTCGCCGACCTTCCTTTCCCCTTGCTGACGGAAACGACGACGCCCCCGGGCCCGCCCCCGGGACCCTTCCAGCTGGCCATCCCCATCGCGGGCCTCCCCGCCCCCGACGGCCCCTCCTCCGAGAGCCCCACTGTCGACAGCTCCTCCACGCCCGAGCCCGTCAAGTCCGAGTCGTCCTTCGTCGAGCAAGGCACTTCGGAGCAGGCGACGGAGACCGCGACGGAGGCGGAGGAGGAGGAGGAGGCCGTGAGCACCACGCTGTCCCCGTCAGACGAGGACACGGAGACGCCCGCGCCTAGCCCTGCTGCTCCGGAGGACATCCGAGACGCCCTCATCCCCGAGGTAGTGATGCTCACCTCCGAGGAGCAGCCCCACGCCGTGCCTGCCCCCGCGGCTCAGGTCGGCGCCTATCTAGTCAACGGTGGCTCTACCGCCGCACCGGAGGCCCAGGTCGCGCCCGCGCCCGCCCGGCCCGCCTCCAACCAGTCAGACATCGGCGACGCCAACCCCATCATCAACACGGTAAGTCCCAACTCTCGTCGCGGCACTTGCCTGGCAAGTGGGCTGTGCGATAATGAGATTTCGTTATCGAAGTTCGATAAGATTTCTTTATCGAAAATTTTCGGTATCGGTTATCGAAATTTTCGAAATATCGCATTACCGAAGTACCGAAATTATCGAAATACCGAAATTATCGAAATACCGACATTATCGAAATACCGACATTATCGAAATACCGACATTATCGAAATACCGACATTATCGAAATACCGACATTATCGAAATACCGACATTATCGAAATACCGACATTATCGAAATACCGACATTATCGAAATACCGAATTATCGAAAAACCATATTGCTGGAAAGAGGCTACTTTTGACACACTAGGAACGACTGGAAAGCACTACATTGCAAACTAGTTTTTCGACGCCATCTAGCGGCGGAAGAAGAATGTGTGTCAAAATAGCGAATTATCGAAATACCGAAATTCCGAAATTATCGAAGTACCGAAATTATCGAAATACCAAAATTATCGAAATACCGAAATTATCGAAATTCCGAAACTTCGGTATTTCGATAATTACCGATACTGAACTGACTAAAATCACGTTATCGAAACTTCAATATAAAAAAATTATCGAAAATTTTCGATAATATCGATTATCGCACAGCCCTACTTGCCACTCCTTCCCGACGCTGCTCTGCTCCAGGCCCTAACGACCCTACCCCTCTCTCCCCCTGGACCGCAGGTGAACAACTCTCCGCTGGTGACCGGCGAGTCGCTAGTGCAGGAAGTGCCGCCCAACTCGAACCGGCTGGTCCCCGAGGCCTCGGCCTCGTCGCTGCACCAGCTGCTGGCCGTCGCCCTCGGGATGAAGCTGCCCACCAGCACGGCCAGGGCGCCCGTGGAGGGTGTCTCTGAGGAGGCCGTGTCGGCCTCGACAACGGCGGTGCCGGTCCAAGACTCGACCGCCTCGCCGTCCTCCGAGACTCCAGTTCTCTCGTCTTCCTCCACGACGGAGGCCTCGCTGTCCTCGAGTAGCGTCACAGAGGTGTCATCCACCTCGGCCTCTCCGGTGACTCCGGGGCTGGACGAGTTCAGCTTGTCGACGGCGGCCTCCTCCACCACGACCGCCACGCCCGTCTCAACGACCAGCGAGCCGTTCTCCTCCACGACGAGTGCGGCTTCCTGGTCGTCCAGTGACGAGAGCCGGCCCTCCAGCAGCAACCTGCTGCGTCCCGCCCCCGGGCCCGCCCCCGGGCCCGCCCCCGGCCCCGCGCCCGCCCCCGGCCTGCTACCCGTCATCCCGCACGACCTCCACGCGGTGCGCTTCCCCACGGAGCGGCCCAGCAGCCCGCTGAGGTTCCCTTCCATCGACGTGACGTTCCCCACCAGTCGCGGGGGCGCGCACGCGGGTGGCGGCGGCGGCGGCGGCGCCAGCGGGGGGGACGCTAACCGCCTGCCCGTGGACAAGCCCGTCGTCTTTCCGAAGGACGTGTACTGGCCGCCCCTGGCCTCGGCGCCGTACTGGAGCCTGGAGCAGACCCGCAACAGGCCGCAGCAGCAGCAGCAGTTGAGCCGGACGCAGCACAACCGCTTCTGGCAGGCGCGGCCCAGTCACAGCCTCGGCTTTGGCGGGCCCAACACGCTGAGCACGTCTGGTGGGGCTTCCCTGTCGTCCTTCTCGCCATCGTCGTCCTCTTCCTCGTCTTCATCCCTGGAGGGCAGCCAGGCCCGACGGAGGACGCACACGCACTACGGGGCCCTGCCGGCGCTGCACACGCACCGGACCTCGACCCACAGGCGGGGGAGAGAGTGGTAGCCTGCCCGGTCCGGCCCGGTCCGGCCCTGTGCTACGCGTCGAGGACTTGTAGAGGGGAGGTGGTGACGCTGATGCCGAGTTCTTGCCGTACTGATTTGGGGTCATGGCTGCCCCGTCCTGCCCGTCCCTTCCAGTCCCGTATTGATAAGCTTCTGTATTTATCAAGACTGCTTTCATTTCTTTGCGCTTAAAGGTGGGTAGGTAGAGGATCACAAGCTTTAGACGGACTGCCGGAAAGAGGGGAAACGGAAAAGGGGAGGAAATCTGTGTATATGAGCTGATGAGTCCTCATCCACTAGTGACTGTTGCCAAAACCTGTAAGTGTTAATTGTTAATAGTAAAATTATTATTTATTTATAGTAAGTCAATTGTTATGAGTATGGGCACTTACCTCGCAAAACTGAAGATACCCACCAACCACCAAATGCTTTGTTCTGCAATTCTTCATCACATCACAACCATGCCTATACTTTGTGGCCAAAGATCTCATGAACTTCTCCTTTAATCCTGTGATTAGTACTTTTCATGTTTTTAATTAAGTAACCTGTGAGCATCACATTTTAGCCATGTACTTTTTTGTTTTAACGAGAGGGGACACAAGTTGTAACCTTTGATGTTCTGAACTGCATGCCTGAGCATTGTTTGTAAATACTTGTAATATATTTTAAGCTTGATTTAAAGTATTTGTCAAACTTGAAGTCCATTCATAGAAATTTCAGCAATTTTCATTAATTATGTAATCCCATATTATTCCTCATTGCATTTATCAAAACCATACCAGTATAGCAATGCATTATATTCAAGGACCATTATTGTAATCATTCCCTTTCATTGATTTGTTCTGTATGTATTCATTTGACTTTTACATGCATTATAAAAATGAATTGAAATTTAATTCTTAACTCCTGATTAAAAAATCTAATCTCAAATGGAGACTTTGTGATATGAACACAGAAAAATAATGAACTTATAAGTCTTCCGTTATCTTGACAATGTTTTGGACAGTTTAATTATGAAATGAAATCGTGAGCTCCAGTCAATCAATTGATGTATTAACCAACCCATACCCATCTATGAGTGAATTAGTATTATAACATCTTGGCTCCTGGGTGCATTGCCTATTTTCTTTTTTGTTCATATGTGTAAATAGCTTCTTCAACCACATGCTATTGTATATTTTAAGGGCCTTTACAGTAGAATACATATTTATTGTTAGGAATATTCTGCTAAAACATGGTATGGTGATTCATACCTCTCAGTTGTTGGCAAATTCAATAACACCTGCCAATACATTTGTTCCATAGAGAATGTATTGTACCAGGCAGACCTAATTGGCTCTTTTGTAAATAAGCAAACCACAACAATGAAAATTGCATGGGTGTAATAATTATATTTTTATGTCAGACACAATTACAGTAAGGGAGAAGAAGAGGGGAGGGGGAGGGGGGGGGGGGTCCACCCATGCAATATTCATTGTAAGATTGTATATTTACATAAAAAGTGACATACTCAATGTGATGAAATGTGATTTTAAATTCAACTGTAGTTACAATGTTTAAAATTAATATATAGTATCTTGATTGTATAAAGCAAAGTTTATGTTATTGCTTACATTGTACAGGTGTAAATATCCTTTGGAAAGAAATCAGCTGCAAACTCATGAAATAAAAATACCTATGTACTTGTAGAAAAGAACCATACTAGCATTATATTTTAACACATATAATACAACACCTTACAGCTAACACATAAATAAAAAAAAAAGAAGATCACAGACATTAATGGGATATCCTATAATTATGCAGCTGTGACATCAACTGTAATATCAAATTTCACAAAATTACAATAACAAATAAAAGCCCACAATCAAATGTCAAAAGGAAAACTTCAAACAAATATTAAATATTTCTACAGGACAGGTACTTTATCAAGGGCATTACCCCACAGCAGTGTTGCTTCAGCATTCATCAAAAACATAGTATCAAAAAGTTCTACCTCTCATCACAACAGATAATGCATTGAATTTAATAGAACAGCATCACCAGTGAAACTCTTGAATAAGTTTCCAAACCCCTTGTCCACTTGGTAAACGATGAAATTCACAAATTTGCATTAGCATTTGCTTAAACAATGCAGTAGATTGTGTAGGAAGTCGATCTCGAAACTTGGAGACAATCTCATCAGTTGTGGCACGGCCATCAACACTAGCACCAAATGAAACAAATGTTCTTATCTCATCCAAAAGTTCACGGTTTGAATCAGGAACAGGAGCAGGAGCAGAAGTGGTTCCTGAAAATTTATGCCGAAAGAGTAAGTAGCAATTCTAAAGGAGACTAAAACTACTGTAAATATGTATTGATTACCTTCTTCATCCTCTGTTAACAATAAATTTCGAGCACGAATACGGGCTAAGAGAGAACTAGATCCTCCTTCTTCTTCGGCTTCCTTTCCACTTGAACTTTGGGTACTCCTTGATTTCACCATTGGTTTCTTTTTCCCGAATTTCGGTCTAAAATATTATTAAGTTAGTAATTTAATCTGAAAATTTACAGTAGTGAGACAGTCTTTTGTACGAGGACAAAGCATACCTTGAGGTTTGAGGTCTATTTTCTGCTTCTTCACTGGTTCTAATACTTCCACTTGCTCCAGTCCATGTTGGTTGGCCAGACATTGCACTCCAGCAATTCTGTCGCGAGGCTCTCATGTTTTTTATAGCTTCTTGGGCCACTTTACGGGCTTCACCCTCAACCAGAGCATAATCGGCATGGCCCGATTCCATTATCTTCTCGTGTTGCATAGCGGTCTTAATTCCTACACACAAACACACACACACACACACACAAGAAAAAACAGAAAAAAATTAATAATAATAATAATGATAATAATAATAAAAAGTAATAATAGGCAAAAATCAAAACAGTCATCCATGAAAGACATTTTTCCAAGATAAATGAATAAATGAATAAATTCATACCAGTTTTCGAAAACAGCTTTCTCAGAACATAATCATCCTGTTTTTTGCTATGAGAGGCTTCCTCAGCTAGTTGGTCGTTGGTCTTTTCCTCTAAAGTTGATGATCTAACTAAGCCTGGAACTCTTTCCCCCTCAAAAACTGCATCTCTATGCTTATGTTTCTTGTGCTTTCTGCTCTTTTTGTGTCTTGAAGACAAGAGTTGTCCTTTTGTACTTTCAACAGTTTCTTTCCTGTAAGAGTGGTATGAAGGTCAGGCACAGACTTTGAGAAAACAGTGTGAGAAAATGAGACCTACTACACAACAAGAGCAATATTACATACCTTGTACTGCTACCAGTAGAAGATGAGGTTTGCTTCTCAATAGAGGAATCTACCAGTGTAGAGGCAGAGTCATCATTCTTATTTTCTCTTTTGTAGATTGTACTATGGAATTCATGATCAACAGGTTCCAGTGGATCTAAGTTGACTGATGAAATTGTATTTTGAGGAATGTCATCATCACTCTTACCAATTTTGCTTAGTGCATTAGGATCAGCAACTTTCCCAGGTATTCCTTTATTTAAAGCTGCAGCAACCTGGACTTTATGTGACAACTCTTTGCTGAGTTCTTGGGCTATCTGTTTCATTTCTTCAAGATCATCCTCAGAATCACAAACTAAAAGATCTTCCTGGCTTGGAAGCATCAGTGATGTTTCACCTGTTTCTTTCTCTTCCGACCCAAATATGGTGGACTGCTGAGTCCCACTTGAATCTGCCTTGTCCTTTAAGTGGTCTCTTGTTTTATTCTCGACAACAGTTTTTGAATCTTCTGCACTGTACAATCCACTCTCTTCAACAGCACTCTGTGAGCTCATCACAACCTCGTCTTTTTCAGATTGAAGTAGATTATCTGTTTCTTGGGTATCCCCATCTTCTGGTTTTGAAGCAGTGGAAGCTTTATTAGCAAGCTTTAGGCTGAGTTCATGAGCAAGTTTTTTCATATGTTCTAATTTGTCTGGAGAAAACCTTATCTTTGAATCCTTTACTTCTCTGCTTTGTTTTGATCTAGCTTTGCATGCAATATCTTCAGATTTTGATCTCCCTTTAAAGGAATGGGGTGAAGGTTTCTTATCTTGAACAGTTTTGCGACTATCTTGTTTTGGTTTAACATGAACCTATGCAATATAAAACAAAAAGATCAAATTACTGTACAATATTTTTACAGCAGATTTAAAACTTTAATAATTCTTGTAAAAGCCTTTAATATCTTACCTGGGAATTGGTACCAGCAAAAATTGCTGATGTTTCTGTAGTTCCATCATCAGTTTCTTTGAGAGTGAAGAGTTCTAAAAGATCATTTGATTTGAAAAATCTTCGCTGACGTGGGTCTTTAAGAACCTTATTGCAAAGGAACTGTTTAAAAATCTGCCTATGGTACATCTGCAAAGATTAATTTTTGTCAGTAATACTGAAATTTGTAACATTTGAACCTGAATTTATGATAGGAAAATCAATACCTTTTCTTCAATAGTTCCCGCTGTAATTAGACGATATACAGTCACCGAATTTTGCTGCCCAATTCTCCAAGCACGTTCACGTGCTTGAGTATCTGTAGCTGGATTCCAATCAGGATCATATATTACTACTCTGTTTGCACCAGTGAGGTTGACACCCAATCCACCAACTTTGGTAGTAAGAAGCATAACAAAGTGGGATTTATCCTATGAACAAGATAGAAGAAATTTAATGGAATGGTATGGTGGTTTTACTCAATCATTTCAAATATACTTGCCTCATTAAATTTATTTATCAGTGGCTGCCGTGCAGCTATGGAAGTTCCACCATCCATTTTAAGATAGCGATAACCTTTATCACTTATAAATTTTTCCATGATCAGAAGCATCTAAAATTTTTAAAATTAATGAAGAGCATAAGGGTACCATTTCAGAATTCTTCTCACTTTAGCTCTACCTCTATACCTTAAAATACCAAAATAAAATAAATAATTATAACTGACCTGTCTACTTTGGGTGAAAATCAGAACTCTATGCTCTTGCTTATACCACATCTTCAGAAGAGCCTCTATTACAATCATCTTTCCTGCTTTCTCCCAATAGCCAAAGCGATCCTCTGCACGTAAATCCTCCTCTTTCTCCTGGAATTGATAACAATAGTAAGAGGATGTTCTGTCATACAGAGTACTATGCAGCATGAGTATATATAAAAGTTTACATACATGAGAAAACAACTTTGGCCCTCCAGAGTACAGATGAGGGTGATTACAGATTTTTCGTAGGTTAATTAAACCTACAAATATTTGACACCGTCCTTCTAAAATTCTACCAACTTCTCCACACTGCAAGTATCCTTTGTAAAGGTCTCTTTGTTCATCTGTGAGTCGACAGAAAAGTACCTGTTCATTTTTTGAAGGAAGTTTTATGTGCTCACTTACATCTGCCTTCATTCGCCTCAGCAGGTAAGGTGAAATAGTATCACGAAGAACTGTGGCACATTTGAATGCTGTGGCAACCTTCAAAGGTACAAAAAGTACATTAGTCTGTTAACTAATTTATGTTACCCAAAGCGGTTACAAATATCTTACCATGACCTCCGAAGCATTAGAGTAGCCTCCTTGATTAATGGGCACAGCAAACTCTGACATAAAGACAGGCAAAGTTCCAAGCTTTCCAGGGAACACAAAATCCATTAGAGACCACAGCTCCCGTAAGTGATTTTGCAATGGAGATCCTGAAAGTATAAGGCGATGGGGTGTGCGCAGCTGTTTCACAGCTAAAGTTACCTAAAGGATGATTGAGAAATTAAGGCCAAATCAAAATGCAACCTAAATGCAATACACTTACAATTCTCAACAACACACAAACCTGTGCATCAGGATTTCGAATCTTATGTCCTTCATCTAAAATAACATAGTGCCAACGCTGGTGGAGTAGATAGTCTTTGAGGCGGACAACTGCAGTATATGATGTAACTAGAATACCACGTTCGTGCATCATATCCCTCACTAGCATGGACCGTTTACCTAGAGCAATTTTTACAAACAGTTTAAATAAGCTTGTATTGGTAAAAAATAAAACAAAGAAAAAATAGATATTTATTTTTAAAATGTATGTGAAGTGAAGAGAGGTAATTTTACCAATAAAAGACCCTGATTCATGAAGGATTGCCACTCTAAGAGGTGGAAACCATGTGTGAAACTCCTTGACCCACTGATGCATAACAGTGGTGGGACATACAATAAGTGTAGGACCAAGACCTCTATACCTGAGGAAAATGAGTGAAACACAGATTGTACATACAAATTCCTACCATCTGAACATTTTGATATAATACATAAAAATTAACAGTACCCAGTAGTGCGACATTTTAACTTGCTGATTGAGAGCCCTGCCAAAAATGAAATTATTTGGATAGTCTTTCCCAGGCCCATTTCATCACCTAAGATTCCACCAACTCTTTGCTGGTTTAATTCCCACATCCAACGAACTCCAACTTGTTGATACCTAGAAGCGTGAGAGTTGAAATGTAAGTTCATATACTTAACAGTTAAAATCCACTTTTGAAAGTATCAATAGATTAAAATCTCACATGTATAATTTATCCCAAATAATATTTGACAATCTGTACCCATTTTCAAATTCATGAACATCTTCTTCCATCTGCTCTCTGAGTCCTTCATTTTGCTGCTCCCACAGTTTGATTCTTCTATGGAAATCTTCATTATTTCCATCATCCTTTCCTCTCTTGGCTACAAGAAAACCCATTTTTTGGCATATACTTTTAGCAAAAATTAACTAGCATACATAAGAAACTATATTTAAAAATTGAAACTCACAGCTTTTGCTTTTTTTTCGATTGCTTTCGTTATCACTACTAAACTCCTCATCATCAGTGCATATCCAATCCGAATCATCACTGCACCAATCCTCAGGATCACCCTCTGAAGCGACTTGAATATTTCTCCTACGCCTTTTACTCTTGAGGGATCCTCCAGACCATTTATCAAGCACATTTGTCTTTCTAGCTGATGCAGGTCCTTTCCTTTGATGTGGTGGACTTTTTCTTTTCTTAGGACTTTCAATTGTAAAATCTTCATCTGAAATGGGTACAATATTTTTTCTAATTATTATAGTGAAAAATAATAATACATGTGTAAAAAAATAATATCAGGATTTTAATTACCAGATCCTGAAGGCAAGTATTCACTCCCACTGTCATTGTCTTCTAAATCTACAACAGAAGTTTCACCAGGCAGTAACCCAGGTGATACATTCTGATCCATCTGTGTAAAGCTGGTATTTGTTCCTAGATTTTCTTTCATTCTTGTCTTTCTGGGGAAAAGCACGCTTTTCTTCAGAATTTCTTTTGGTGATCTCTTCACCTTTGAAAGCTGTCTTTCAGGTTTCTCTAGAGTATCTTTTCTTGCTGACCTTGGTTTTGGGGTTTGCTTTTTCTTAGCCAGGACGCTGCTCATCATTTTCTTATGTAGCTCTTGCTGATTTTTTAGATAGTTTTCAAAGCTGCTCAAGTCACTAAAAATTACAATGTTATAAGCAATTAAAATAACTTAACATGGCTAAAGTGAATGAAATACAAAGGGCATGACGCATACCTTGAGGGGCCACTAAGAGTTGATCCAAAAGGTGTCATCTCACCCATTCGTATCTTGCGGTCTCTTTCAGATTCTTCTGAAGATTGATCCTTTTCTACTGAGTCCCTGTTATTTAATTTTGCTTGAAGTTTTGCTTTTTTAAATTGTAACTCTTTTACTTTCTCATTTGTGATGTCTTTGTGTTTCTGAAGAACATTTTGATTTGATTTAGGTTTGGACGGTTCTTCAAGAGCACTCTGAAGAATTGAACGTTTAAATCCTTTGGCTGACTCAACTCTTTTGAGTTGCTCTTCAGCCAATTTTAATTTGGTTGAGACATTAGCAAGTTCCTCTTCTGCCTCTCTTTTTCTTGTTTCTCTCTCCACTTGGTCCCAAATACCTTGCTCAAGAGTGCTTTGGTTGTAAACTGTGAGACCAAGGGACTGAATGTCTGCATCTTGATCGTCAACAGTTACAGTTTGAATTTGGTTGACATCTATTTCAAATCTAGTTGACACCAATGGCGATTCCAGGTCAGAAATGATTTGACTGTTATTTTGAGGTTTAGCATCATCTTCAGCTATTTCTGGGGGTGAGTGAGATGATGGTGCAGAAGAACAGTTCTGCGTAAGTGTATTTTCCTTTGTTGGTAAAGTGTTGTCTGCCACAAAATCCATTTTTTCTGAAATCAGATCAAAGATCAAAAATCAGTATGGATTTTCAGAAACTCTATCAAAATTATGACACAAGCTGAAAAAAATTACTCTTAGGGGACCACAAATTAGATCTTCTTAACCTTGATCTTTAGAAACATAATTAATACGGTGAATGAGGCATATATTTTAGTACTGGCACAAAACTTTAACAGTATAGAGTCATCCTATATATGAGTATCCGTCAATGTTTTTGAGCGCTTAGCAGACCATCACCAGGTAGTACCAGTGGTTTATTTACAGAAATCATGCCTACCTGGTGGTGCAAATGCTGTTTCTCATGAATGAAACTTTATCGCTGCAACTAACGGCTTCTACGACCTGGACAAACAAGTATAATTTTCCATTTCAAGGTGCTGTCAATTATAGCAATAACAACAATCATCGAATGTCATTACATCGAAGAAAGAAAGTAGAGGAGGCATTACAAGAGGTTGCGTATCCACATCCCACATCTCTAAGTCAGTGTTTAATTCTCATCCTCAGGATCCCGTCTCCATGGCTGATGTGCATGTTTACATGTGTGATTAATAACATATTGCTGTAGATTTTTAGTTGTGACATCTTCCCAGCTGTAGTACATCCTCACTAAAAATTTTGTTTCTTCAAAACCTCCACAAAATGGACGTTCAGGGCGATGGTAAGTGATTTTACCTTGTTCGTAAATTCTCTGGAAGGGCTTAGATAGGTTATGTCGTCCATGTCTGTCAATTTCGACAAAGGTGTTATTAAGTTAAAATCTTCAAAATAATCTCAAAGTAATTGTTAACATTACTGAAAACACACTTTTTACAGTTGCTGAATACTTCTGCCAAATCTTGAAGAAAGATCATGACGTTTCAGCTGGTATTGCTGCTATTCGAACCCTTCTCCATTTCTTAGAAAAAGATGATTGTAAGTATTGCTTTATGTTTATGTTAATTTTACTTTTTTATACCTTCTTATTATTTTTTTATCATTTACATTTTCAGCTAAGACATTGCAGGAACTAGATAACAAGCTATCAAAAGCTATAGCATCAATGCGTCAGACAGACTACCCAATTACTGCAGTAACTTCAGCTACAGAGCTATTTAGACGTTTTATTACTTTAACTTCGTTGTTAGATAATCAGAGTTTTGATAAATGTAAGGAAAGCATGTTAAGTCGAGGAGAACTTTTCTTAAATAAGTTAAAAGAAGCTCGTGATAAAGTAGGGAAGATGGCGGCACCTTTTATTGTTGACGGATGTGTAAGTGTCACCATCTTGTAGCCTTGCACTGTTAGATTTTCCCATATTTTAATTTTCTCCTGCACTCAAAATGTGGTGAATTGTCTATTCTCACATAACCTTTTTACCTGCCTCTTTTTTCCAGAAAATTCTCACCCATTCTAAATCTCGTGTTGTCCTTCAGACTATGAAAGAGGCAGCGAGAGCTAACAAGAGATTTACCGTTTATGTCACATATTCATCTCCTGATGAAAGCGGGTAACATACATAGCATATATTTTTATAAATCCATGTTGTTTTTTTAAACTAATGGAAACTAAAGCAATACCATCCCTCATTTTTTCTTATAGGAGGCTAATGTGTGAGGAGCTTGATGCGGCAAATATACCATGTACCCTTGTCCTTGATTCTGCAATGGGATATGTAATGGAACAGGTTGACATGGTTATGGTTGGTGCTGAAGGAGTTGTAGAGAGCGGAGGTATCATTAATAAGGTAAGCCATTACTGGGGTTGGGGATGGGGAGGGGGAGGGGGAGTTCAGTTAAAATTTATCCTGTAAAACAACCATAATATAAAACTATATATATGTATATATATAAACTTTTTTTCCCCTTTGAATTTAGGTTGGAAGTTACACCATGGCAATGTGTGCCAAAGAATTGAAAAAACCCTTCTATGTACTGACGGAAAGTTTTAAGTTTGTCAGAATATATCCCCTTAATCAACAGAACTTACCTAAAGAATTCAAAGTAAGCTTCTAAATTTAAATACAAAAATTCCAATATTGTGAAGTAATTATCATGTGTCAAGTCTGACTTTCTGTAATTAATGTTTATGTTTCTTTCATTTCAGTATGCTGCTAGTAAGCTGCAAAATGATTTGTCAAAGGAACATCCCATGGTAGACTACACACCGCCATCATTTATCACCTTGCTCTTTACTGATCTAGGAATTCTAACACCATCAGCTGTAAGTGATGAATTAATTAAACTGTATTTATGAGGCAAAGACAGACTGGATATTTGAAAAATGCACATTTATGTTCTTTAAGTAGAACAGAAAATGGCATTTGTGTACATAGAACCAAGTACTAAAAATCAATAAATAGTTATTTTTATCAACTTCAACAGTTTTTTATTCTTTATACTGTGAATAGAGATTGAATGAAAATTTAAAACTTGAAAATGTTGAAATAATAAGCTCCCAGGTACTGTGGGAACCACAATGAAGTGCTGTCATGCAGTCAACAGGTTGGGGGCTGTCAGCTGATAAGATACAAGATACACGCAAGTGCACCGCACCGCCCCCTCCGTTCACTTTCGAAGTGCGCTCTGCCAGCCCTGCTCATCTTCGTTCTATTCAAAAACATACAGCAGTCGACTGGTTCAGAAGAGCGCTCTCCTCGCGCTGTCTCTCTCGCACTCATGAGGCGCGCCGTATAGGTGCGAGAGAGACAGAGCGAGGAGAGCGCTCTTCAGAATCAGTCAGCAGGGGGAAAAGAAACGCACTGAACACACATCCAAGAAGAAAGTAAAGTGGAGACTACACTCGTGTCGCGACGGGGATCCCCGCCCCGCCACCCACCACCATATCCGTATCCGGCATGGAAATCATCTCGGGAAAGAATGAAAAGGGGGGGGGGGGAGGCGAGCGGACAGTCAGAAGGGGAGGGGAGAGAAGGTAATCACCAGCAGGCCTCGCTACCGCCGGGCCGAGCCAGTAGCCAGTGAGCCAGGCCAGACTACTTTACCGCCGCACTCATTCCACTCCACTACGCCTCTACGCTACGGCCCCTGCGAGCGCGGCGCGCGGGCCACACCGACCAGACCAGACAGGACAACTTGCTGCGGTCGCCTCGCCTCCCAGGAGTCCCTCGCCCTGCCGCCCCGCCCAAGCGATGCTGCAGCAGGCGCCGAGCGCGGAGGAGCTGCTCCGCGAGGGCTGCAGTGCCTTCCGGGAGAGGTTCGGCGGCGACCCGGAGGTGGCCGGCTGCGGGCCCGGCCGCGTCAACCTCATCGGCGAGCACACGGACTACAATGACGGCTTTGTGCTGCCCATGGTGAGTCGGAGAGGCGCGGCGCGGCGCGGCCAGGCGTAGGGAATGTCCTCGGTGCGGAGCAGGGCAGGGGCGCTGCCGAGGCGCTGCTCGCCAGGGAAGGCGAAGAGGGGTCTCCGCCAGGCCGAGCCGGGGCCTGAGTGGTCTGACGTGCGCGGGACCGCTTTTTATCGTGTGCGCGGCGCGAGTTCGCGGACAGATAAGTCGCTGCGTTTCTCTATACGAGTGGCGCTATCTCGCCGGATTCAATAATAATAATAGAAACGTTCTTCTTCATTTCGATTATGCACGAAGCACTCCCGCCGCCCGGCCCCTTCCCCCGCAAAAGGAACAGGTCGTTTGTAGCGGGAAAAAAATTATTTAATCGAGAAAAAAAAGACCAAAATTATTGCCTGTTCCGTCTTCTTGGCGCTATCTTACCGTCTTCGCATTGTTTTCATAAAAGCGGCCAAGTGCAAGACAACGTGCAGGTAACCGCCTCAGCAGTTGACTTTTTCCTATCCCCTGAGGATCTCTGAGGGGAGGGGGGGGGGCTTGCATTTTGCCGAAATTCATGCGGATTTTAACAACGGTTGCGTACCCGGTAGCCCGTAGCCGGTTGCCGGTTTGTTAATGGTGCAGGAGCCAGCCCCCCCGCCCCACCCCCTTATGATCCGCACCTGTGACAGACTGCGATAGTAAAAGTAACCGAATTAAGAAAAGGGGGGGGGGATGTCCCAGTGAGAAATGTTCGTACCGTATCGGTACGGTACAGATGTCACAAACTGGCCGCTTTTCGTATCGATGCTGATACTGAGGTGGTCCAGAAATCGACGTATTTCCGATATTGTTGCTGGCTAGCCGCGATTGGATCTTCCTAGAAGGGACCGAAGGCTTACTACTCTCTAATGGCGCACAACTGCCGAGTTGCGCACTTGCACGCTGGAAGATGATCACTTACAAGTGTTGAACAGTTGCACACTTGGCTTATCAGTGTAGCTGAAAGCGAAGTAATAGAGGGAGACGCAGAGGAGCGGATCTAGACTAGACCGGGGCTGGGGCCGAGGGGGACCTCACTACGGAAACAGGTGTACACTGACTGGAAGTCAAATGATTGGAAGTGACTGAGATATGACTGAAAATGACTGGAAGTGACTGAAAAATGACTAATTTCGTCAAGAAAATTGACTGGATGAGAGTTAAAAATTTTCCAACGATACAGAGCAAGAACTATTACGCGGTTTCCACTCCATTTCGAATTATTTTAAGGCAATACGTGACTATTTTGACTCAATTTTCCTTGACTGAATGTGACTGGAAAATGACTGGGAGTGACTGGATGCGACTGGAAAAGTGACTGGTGGGAGACGTGTACACTGACTGGTTGCAGTGAGGTCCCCCTCGGCTGGGGCTGAGCCTCCTCACCGGCGGAAAGTGTCGCCTTTCGCCGACCCGCCAGAGGCGTCGCACTAGTTGCTAGAGGGAAGTTCCTCACATGGTTGTCTGCAGGCCCTGCCCATGGTGACACTGGTGATCGGGCGGCGCAGTGGCTCCGGCACGGTGACGCTGTTCACGGCCAGCCCGCACGCCGACGAGCCCAAGCGCACTTCCTTCCCCGTGCCCACTCCCAGCGCGCCCCTCAAACCCGGGTCACCCAAGTGGGCCAACTACATCAAGGGTGTCATTGCGCACTTCCCAGGTACGTTTAAGGTGCCCGCGTGCCCAGGGGACAGATCAGATAAAAGTCAGTTTGCCATCAGATGATGTCAGGTACAAGTCGAATTCCGAGGGGGCCACCACTTCTGTAAACCTGTACACAGGTTACCCTGTAATCCACGTGTAATCCCACTGTAATCCATCGTCAAAATGCACAAAATATGGAAAATATCCTAAAATTTTACGATTTACCACCTAAAATCTGGTATGTAATCACGTGTAATCCATGTAATCTTGTAATCCTGTGTACGTCAGTGAACAGAGTGGTCGCCCCCTCGTCGAATTCTAGTTCATCGATTAGACCTCCTGTTGATTTCAGTTGACATCAAAATGACAACGTTTTTCACCAAGTCAAATATGTCAAATTTGTGAAAGCATATTGTATTGATCATGGCATAGAGTACAAGCCGTTTCACTGAAAGTCACACATTAGACTCTGGCGTACTTAAGTCAAAAAGAAGTCAAAATGTGTCAACTTGACTTTTTTATCTTCCTTGGGACGGCCCGTTCCGTCCCAATGATCGAGGACGGAAAATCATTTTCATGTCAAAATGGCAACAAATTTGCACCAAAAGTCAGCAAATAGGATCAATGACGGGGACCATTTTGACGCCACTACTTATTCACATCACATGATCTGCAAGTGACAAATGTTCCTCCTCGGGGTGCTGCGAGACAGCGGCCTAGCTGACGTACCTCTTGGCCTCTGACCTCGACAGGAGGCTGCCCGGGGTTCGACGCCGTCGTCATCTCCAGCGTGCCCATGGGTGGGGGGCTGTCCAGCAGCGCCTCCCTGGAGGTGGCCACCTTCACGTTCCTGGAGGCGCTCACCGGCTATGCCAGTCCGTAGGTACCGGGCGGGCAGCAAGCGCGTCATAGGGGGGGCACTCGCCCTCCCCCCCCCCTCCCCCAATCGACATCTAGTAAACCGCCCTCTATCTCCAAGACCTTACATTACTTATCTACCAGTCACAGTACAACAGGGCTCCGGCCGTAGAGAAATTAACTTACTAAATAAGTTCAGGAAAAATTTCCAATAATAACCAATAATAAATTTCCAAAAATAACGCACAATAGTGGGAGGTTGTACATGTACACTGTTAAAAATATACTGTGATTTTCCCACACTTCTTCGATACGGAGCAACTATGTAATCCCAGCACTTCTTCGTAGTCAAAAATCGAGCATTTTGCTATCTTAATTTGTTATAGTTGTAGACCGGTCGTAATACTTCTGAAGTTAATTAATTTTTCATAGCAAACTGGCAGCGAAAGGAGGCATACCACAACCCAACTACATAGCACACCCCATGCACCCACCTTCAGCGCGAAACAAATTGCACGCAGCCTGTGTGGGAGTCGATAGTCCACGAGCAGACCAGTCGTATCTCGCGCAAAGTTTGGCACCCGAATCCAAAGGGACCCACAGCCAAAGGGGGCCAGCTGTACCGGGTGTTTCTTTGAATGCGTAACAGTGTTGCGGGATTGCATACTATCCAGCGCTGCAGGGGCCATGGCGCCTTACGGGCGAACGGGGTAGGCAAACCCGCAACACTGTTACGCATTCAAAGAAACACCCAGTACTGTACCGGCACACAACCAACCGGAGGAGGCACGCCGCTCCGCCAAGTCACCACGTGTGCTCTGACTTGAAGTAAAACTAACCGCTGGCCTCTCACCTCCACAGCTTGTCCGAGAAGGCCCTCGTGTGCCAGAAGGCGGAGCACGAGTTCGCCGGCATGCCGTGCGGCATCATGGACCAGTTCATCTCCGTCATGGGCAAGCAGGGCAGCGCGCTGCTCATCGACTGCCGGTGAGTGTCGAGTGTTCATTATCTGTCTCCCTGGACTGGACTGGACTGGAGTGGCTTGACATGGCTGTCCCTTGCCCGCCCCGCCCCGCCAGGTCTCTCGAGTCGCGCCTGGTGCCGCTGGAGGACCCCGAGCTGGTGGTGCTGGTCACCAACTCCAACGTGAAGCACGAGCTGTCAGGTAGCGAGTACCCGACGCGCCGCCGCCAGTGCGAGCAGGCCGCCCAAGCCCTGGGCAAGAAGTCCCTGCGCGACGCCACCGTAGCCGACCTGGCCGGTAAGTGCAGCCTGTACCCTGGAATAGCTGACTGAGCCGGGCTGTTGTGGTTGTGGTTTCCGGGGTTCTGGCCGATTGATTAGAGTAATGGTTGAACACTGATCAGCTACTGTATTCTCTATGATCCGCTCTACACTTGGGGGACACTCCACACCTACCCGAGCTCTCTATGCGACTGACTTCCCTTCCCCTCCCCGGGTACCGGCCCTTCCGGCGGCGGGCTGCCGCTGGAGCTGGTGGCGGGGTGAATCCCTTACGTTGGCAGTTAGCCCCTGGCCGGCACCCGGTGAGGCTCGCCAGCCATCGCATTGGCGCGGGGCCGCGCCCGATTCAAACCGCGCCCTCTTGGGCATAACAGGACCGGGCCGGGCGAGCGCCTGCGAAACGCGGGTAGGCCGACCCGCCGCACACGGGTGCGTGCTGGTCTGAGCGGTTGCCTAGCCTCACGGCGCTCCTCAAGCTCTGCGTTGCTTTCTCGTCTGGCTTCGGCCAGCTCTGCAGGGTCGCGTCCCCGGCGTGGTGCTGCAGCGCGCTCGGCACGTCATCACGGAGATCCGTCGCACCGAGGAGGCGGCCAAGGCCCTGCACGACAAGGACTACCGCAAGTTTGGCACCCTCATGGTAGAGAGCCATGCTTCCCTCAGGTGGGTGGGGGAGGGAACGTGGTTGGGGTCTCAGACAGCGATATGCGCGGACCGCACGGAGCTGAGTGAGAGAGGTAGATGCGCTGAGGAAAGAAGGCGAACCTGGGCTCCGTCGCCTGCCTGGCCTGGCTAGCCCAGGCGGCGCCCATCTCCCATTGCGGCGCGTGACCTGACCCGCGTGTCTGTGACCCCTGCGTTATGCGAATCTTGACAGTTCTAGTCAATTCTGTCTCTTTTGCTCTTCTGGCAGTAGGTGCGAGAGACAGAAACGACATGGTCTGTCGATAATCGCATATTGTTCCCATCCCTGTAAGTGTGGTCGCCTAGGCTGGGCCGGGCCGGGCTTGGCGACTTGACTACTTGACCTGACCGAGCCCCAGAGGAGACTCACTAACTTCCAGCTTCATGCTTAGGACTGACTATGAGGTGTCGTGCCCCGAGTTGGACCAGCTCGTTAGTGCCGCAGTGGAGGTGGAAGGAGTTTTGGGCTCAAGAATGACCGGTGGGGGTTTCGGAGGCTGCACCGTCACCTTCGTAAGTAACCTGGTTATAGCCTTACGAAAAGAATCACAGCATCTCTGAAACAGAAGTCAATCCTTGCTTTGTTTCATGACAGGTGTATAAAAATGCTGTGGAAAAAGTGGTCAACAACATCATAACTAAATTCGAAGGAAATCCAGTGTTTTACATTTGCACACCATCAGATGGAGCCAGAAGGCTTAATATTTGAGTGAACCATGACAAAGATTCAAGTCTTGTGTTTTCTAGGTAAAATAATTATCAATGTATCGTGCATATAATATATTTATATTATACAAGGGTGGAGAATAATTTGGGTAATGGCTATATTGGTGAAAACTTAGAGAAGGAAAATAGAAAAGAAAGTAAACTTAATCATGTTTATTATTTTAGTCTTGCTTGAAAATATATTGTAGACAAAAATAAATAATATTTGTACAGTTTAAAAATAGGAAACCAACTTCTTCTGGAGAATTACATATCCTGGGAAGACATAAAAAGCCCATTGTATACCATTTATACAATTCAGTCTTCTTGTACAAATTAAAAACTACTGGAATGAAGACTAAAGCTGCCAGCACACAAAGTTCATCCTACTAGAACAGTTCTATACACTTGTCTCACAAAATATACAGACAGTCAAATATCACCATGAGGAAGGACATTAATTATCATGGATAATACATCTCAGATAATTGCACAGCCAGTATAGATTACTGACAGCTTTAGTCTTCACTGCATCTAATCATTAGAATCTATCCAAATTCTTAATTTTTAAAAATAATGTGACAGAAGATATGCCTTTGTATTTTTTGGTAGTGTTAAAAAAATTCAACAACATAAATCTTCTGAATCAAAGAGCAATGAAGAAAAAACATCGAACACTGACTAGAAATAGTTGCTGAAAATGGATTTTGGCTTAAACATTTCCTAATAAAAAAGAATACTATAATTTCAAGGTTGCACACAACCATTATACCTAATAAGTACTGTACTGTACAGGGGGAGAAAAGTAATATTGGTAATATTTTTACTGGTATGTAAATTATGTATCACACTAGCCTATAATATAAGCTATCTAGATAACAGACATCAATCTTTGTTTATTTTGTCATCAGCACTTGGTCTCCACTTTCCTTCGTCACAGAGTTGTTCTAATTCCATAGACAGAAACATTTTCATGTTAGGGTCCGATATCTTATTCATTATTATCTCCCGTAGCTCTTTATCACTAGAACAAAATTTATTTTTCAGCTCCTCAGCATATTGAATCCACACACAATTGGCACAGCCAGACATACAGCAATCAGTAGGTTCCTCAGGAAGTCCGCTTGTGGTCTCGGGTTCACCTTTCAATCTCTTAGCTTCACTATCCGGATTAGGATTTTCCCTACGGTTCACATTATTATTTTCTCTTGTTGGTGACCCATTGTCATTGCTTGCAATGAACCGCTTTCCATACAGAGTAAAATCAGCTCCTTGAGTCAATTTCTGTCGCTTGGCACAAAGAGATGACAAGGTTTGAATAGAAGCCTAAAATAGGATTTAAAACATTAGATGCATGATTTGAATAATTGAGCAAAATATAAATGATTATTCCAAAGAAATATAATGGCAGCAAATGATAGAGGTACTGTACACCAAAACAATGAAATGAAGAACAATTTGACTAATGGTTACATTACCTGTTTCATAAAAGTCGATGTGATATTACCAGTATTCATTATATTATTATATTTCTATAACTTCGAAATTTTATTATTATATTTCTATAACTATATATAAATTTTTCCCCTACAGTCAAAGAAGCTGACTGAATCTACCCCGATGTTTTGCTGTGATGCTGTGATACATAACCTCTCATCCACTTTTCAGAGGTAGAGCACTAGAGCACACGGGCGACATCAAGATCGAGCGGTATGGGCGGTCATCCCAAACGACACAGAGGTTAGGTGGGTTGCCTGCTGTCCCGGCGCTGAAATATATAATCATGAACATAGCCAGTGGGCCTAGTGGGCCAGAACAAGAGCAGATCGATCGTCGCTACAGGAGCGCCCTCTGTTCTAAGGCCCTTCTACTTACTCTAGAGCACTTCAATATCACACCCATTGTCACCACTTTTCAGTCCCAAACTTCAAATTCAAGTCTCTAGCGCGATTTAACCATTGCGGAAAGTTGGGCGGTTTCCGGCGGCCATGTTGGTGGATGTGTGTTTTGCACGCCATCTGCTGGCGTACCTGGCTACTACAGATCTGGCATCATGGCGGCTGCCTGTGTTTTTGCGAAATGGGTTAGGGTAATTGTGATATTTGTTTCCAACGTAATATTCCTTAATTAATCAATTTGGGGGGAGTGTGATAATTTTTTAATAATTAAATATCATATATTTTATTGTGCTGGAGAGGACAAACTGAACGTCCTCGCTTCTAGGATGGTTGATGGTTCCTCTGCTGAGTGCCTACTGTAAGCCTAGAATTAACCATCAGCATTGGGTGTAACTTTTCAATGATATTTCTATGTGCAGAAGTTTGTCATTTCCAAGGCATGTAATTTTCTTGTAGCACATTATGTAGTGCCCAAGAGAGGTTAGGTATAAAGGCTAGGTCACCTCATGGCTTACCTACTTGGTGAGGCCATGGTTCATCCATGAACCACTGTAATTGGGCAATAGTGTGAACCATAAATTTATTTTACTTTGCATTCTTGTTTAAATGGGAAAAGTAGGGTATCCTTAGTACTTTCTGTGAGGGAATCCTGGACTCGATCTAGGTGAACCTCTTTAATTGGGCCATAGTGTGAACCATAAATTTATATTACTTTGTTTTCTTGTTTAAATGGGAAAAGGACGGCATCCTTGGTACAGTGGGGATAGGAATTCGGAGAAAATAGGGAAGCTAGGGCACTCAGCCGAGTCATTACGGCTTGATGCATTTGTTTGTACCCTTCCATAGGAAATTGCGGTTCTGTGCGCCTGATGATTCTTGCTCTTTGAACAATATTGCATCTGTTTACCCAGAAAAATTAAACGTGATATCATTTATGAGGTAAATTAGGCCTTTTCTTTTGCCAAACTTTGTCAAGGTTTTAATCATTTAGAGTTGGCACGTTCATTGCATCGTTTTAACCAAAAAATTAAATGTGACATTAGTCATAAGATAAATCAGGCCTTTTCTTTTTCCAAATTTTGTCAAGGTTTAAATCATTTAGAGTATGGCATGTTCATTCTCAGAAAGCCGTCTAGCTATTAAATAACCTTGTGGATCATTTTTGTGTGTTTTAAATGCAATATTGTTGAAAGCGCATGGCCCTTCACTCATTTATTACTAGATTTGGAGTGTTATTTAGATAAATGCTAGTCATTCAGTTTTCTGTATATCTTGATTGGTATCTTGCCAACAAGTCAAGTTTTATGTTTTACTGAATGCATTTAATAATATGGCTAAATGCCTTTTAAAGTACTAAAGCTTTTGTTTGTTTGTTGAGAACAGAGATGAGTGATGGGTCTTGCTTTTGCTTGTTGATATATTTGAGTGTTGCCTTTGTGTCTGCTGCTGATCTTTACTTGCTCTGTTGCAAAAAGTATCCATTGAATGCTTTGTTTTGCGCCATTTGGCCTGCTTGCTTCCTTGCACTTTGACCTCGGCCAGACTCCTCATGGTCAGGGTGTGAGGGAGTGGGTGTGTGGGTGGTAATCTTGCTGTTGGACCTTTCAAATTTAAATTTTTGCTTGCTTAAAACTCGTTTTATTTGCCCCCTCTTGCTGGCATGTTGACCCAGGCCAGTCCCCTGAAGGTCAATGTGTAGGTGAGAGGGGGCGAATGAGGGGGGATTCCTCTCTCTTTGCTTTCGTATTTCAATTTTTGAATGGATACTTTTTACTGCTCTGTGCTCTGCCGTTTTCCTTCTGGCTTTGGTATAACACGACCTCATGGAGTGGGACTTGTCTCGCTGCTGGGTTCGAATCCCAGCGGGTCTATGCCTTGCCTCGTTCTGCCTTCCTTCTCTGAGAGAGCTATAGCCTTTGCATTTTTACGATTTTGTGCCTAAGATAAATTTTGCTTTAAAGTGACGGGGGTTGTGCAGGGGCACTCTGATCTACCCCTAGACCAACCCCCGACGGTTTTCTGTGAGTGTGGTCGAAATCGGAGACAATTTATTTTCGGCCGAAAATCGCAAAGACGCAAAGGCTCGCAAAGGCTATAGCCTTTGCATTTTTACAATTTTGGGCCGAAAATAAATTTTGCTCCAAAGTGACGGGGGTTGTGCATGGGCAATCTAAACATCCCCTACACCAACCCCCGAGGGTGTCCTGTGAGTTTGGTTAAAATCGGAGACAATTTATTTTCGGCCGAAAATCATAAAAACGCGAAGGCTATAGCCTTTGCATTTTACCGATTTTGGGCCGAAAATAAATATTGCTCTAAATTGAGAGGGGTTGTGCAGGTGCAGGGGCACTCTAAACATCCCCAAGGCCCACCCCCGAGGGTTCCCTGTGATTTTGGTTGAAATCGAAGACAAGCTATTCTCGGCCGAAAATAATAAAAACGCAAAGGCTATAGCCTTTGCATTTTTTCCATTTCGGTTCGAAAATAAATTTTGCTCCAAAGTGACGGGTATTGTGCAGGGGAACTCTCAACATCGACTAGACTAACCCCCGAGGGTGTCTTGTGACTCTGGTCGAAATCGGAGACAGTTTATTTTTGGCTGAAAATCGCAAAAAGGCTATAGCCTTTGCATTTTTACGATTTCGGGCCGAAAATAAATTTTGCTCCGAAGTGACGGGGGTTGTGCAGGGACACTCTAAACATCCCCTAAACCAACCCCCGAGGGTGTCTTGTGAGTTTGGTCGCAATCGGAGACAATGTATTTTTGACTGAAAATCGCAAAAACGCAAAGGCTATAGCCTTTGCAGTTTTACGATTTCGGGCCGAAAATAAATTTCGCTCCAAAGTGACGGGGGTTGTGCAGGGGCACTCTAAACATCCCCTAGACCAACCCCCGAGGGTGTCCTGTGATTTTGGTTGAAATCGGAGACAATCTATTTTCGGCCGAAAATCATAAAAACGCAAAGGCTATAGCCTTTGCAGTTTTACGATTTCGGGCCGAAAATAAATTTCGCTCCAAAGTGACGGGGGTTGTGCAGGTGCACTCTAAACATCCTCTAGACCTACCCCCGAGGGTGTCTTGTGAGTCTGGTCGAAATCGGAGACAATTTATTTTTGGCTGAAAATCGCAAAAACGCAAAGGCTATAGCCTTTGCATTTTTACGATTTCGGGCCGAAAATAAATTTTGCTCCAAAGTGAGAGGGGTTGTGCAGGGGCACTCTAAACATCCCCTAGGACAACCCCCGAGGGTTCCCTGTGATTTTGGTTGAAATCGGAGACAATCTATTTTCGGCCGAAAATCATAAAAACGCAAAGGCTATAGCCTTTGCATTTTTACGATTTTCGGCCGAAAAATAATGTTGCTCCAAAGTGACGGGGGTTGTCCAGGGGGACTCTTACGCACCGTTAGACCAATCCCCGAGGGTAGCCTGTGAGTTTGGTCGAAATCGGAGACAATTTTTTTTCGGCCGTAAATCGCAAAAACGCAAAGGCTATAGCCTTTGCATTTTTACGATTTTGGGTCGAATTTTTTTTCCTCCCCAAATTGACGGTAGTTGTGCAGGGGCACTCTAACGTATCCCTAGACCAACCCTCAAGGGTCAGTTCGTCCGAAAATCCGGTTTGTCTGCGAGGAAATGCAGTATTCCTAATAGCGCGCAATGTGCTCGGGCGAGGTGGCCTAGGGGCCTATTTTCTCACTAACGAAGTCTGGTATAGGACTCCTAGGACTTGGTATGTGTTTTTCGGTCCCAGATGGAGGTAACCTGTGAGTTCGGTCGAAATCCGAGACAATTTTTTTCGACCGAAAATCGCCAAAACGCAAAGGCTATAGCCTTTGCATTTTTAACGATTCACGGCCCCACACGAATTAGGCAGCTGCGAATTAACCATGGGATAAATTTTCGCGGTTTCCGGCGGCCATGTTGGCGGATGTGTGGTTTCCGCGCCACCTGGTGGGCAAACTTGCAACTATGGATCTGGCATCATGGCGGGTGCGTGTGGTTTTGCGAAAAGTGTGAGTGAAATTGTGATAATATTTGTTTTCAACGTAATATTTTTTAAATAATCAATTAGCGGGAGTGTGATAATATCTTTATGATTAAATTCGATATATTTTATTGTGCTGGGGAGGACAAATTGAACGTCCTCGCTTCTAGGATGGCTGATGGTTCGTCTTTCTGCTGAGCGCCTACTGTAAGCCTAGAATTAACCACCAGCATTGGGTGTAACTTTTCAATGATATTCTTATTAGCGGAATGTCTTTATTTCGTTGAAAGGCTGTTATTTTCTTGTAGCACATTATGTAGTGCCCAAGGGAGGTTAGCTATGAAGGTTAGGCCACCTCATGGTACACCCATGGTTAGGCTGAGGTTCATCCATGAGCTCTTAATTTGGGCATTAGTGTGAATCAGAAATCTATTTTACGTTGCGTTCTTGTTTAAATGTGAAAGTGGGGGTGTCCTTAGTACTCTCTGTGAGGAAATCTTGGACCAGATGGATTCCGATTAGGCGACAGACAGCCCACAACAGTATTAGCATTTTCTATCAGGCACACTTGCGTGTTCATTTCAAAATCAAAGTGTTTTGTATTAGTTAACATTGGGGGGAAAATAGGGAAGCTAGGACTCTTGGCTGAGTCAGTAGGGCTTGTTGCATTAGTGGGTATCCTTCCACTTGAAATCGCAGTTCTGTGCTCATGATGATTCTTCTTCTTTGAACAATATTGCATCTTCGTACTGAGAATAATTAAATGTAAATGAGATCTTTTCTTTTCCAAGAACTGAAAGTATTGTTTAGATATTTATCATTTGGAGTTAGGCATGTTCATTCTTAAAACGCCTTTTAGTTTTCAAACATACTTAATAATACAATAGTCTTGTGTAGATTTATTTGTTTTCAATGCAATATTGTTTAAAGTGTATGGCCAGTCACTCGTCTTTATCCAGAATTTGTTTGTCAATTGTATAAATACTAGTTGTTCACTTATCGATCTAGTTTATGGTTGGTATCTTGCCAACTGATATCCATAAGAGATATCATCAGCATTTTATCGATGTGCAATTACCTTTCTAAGGTATTTGGCTTTTTAAAAATAATACTTGTTCACTTTTCCATCCATCTTATTTAAGGGTGGTATCTTGCCAACTAGTCAGATGCTGGATGCATTTAATAATTCGGATAGAGGCTTTTAAAGTAGTAAATCTTGTTTTGTGGAGAACAGAGATGAGTGACGGCTTTTGCTTACTGATATATGAGTGTTGCCCTGTTGCCCCTGTGTCTGCTGTTCTTTACTTGCTCTATTGCAAAAAGTATCCATTGAATGCTTTGTTTTGCGCCATTTGGCCTGCCTGCTTCCTCTCACTTTGACCTCGGCCAGACTCCTAAAGGTCAGGGTGTGAGGAGTAGGCATTTTAGTGGTAACCTTTCAAATCTCAATTTTTGCTTGCTTCCTCGTACTTTGACCTCGGCCAGACTCCTCATGGTCAGGGTGTGAGGAGTGGGTGTCTTGCTCTTGTACCTTTGAAATGTAAATTTTTGCTTGCTTTAAACTTGTTGTAGTTGCCCCCTCTTGCTGGCATGTTGACCCAGGCCAGACTCCTGAAGGTCAATGTGTGGGTGAGAGGGGGCGAATGAGAGGGGATTCCTCTCTCTTTGCTTTTGTATTTCAACTTTTGAATGGATACTTTTTACTGCTCTCTGCTGTGCTGTTTCCCTTCTGGCTTTGGTATAATACGGCCTCCTGGAGTGGGACTTGTCTCACTGCTGGGTTCGAATCCCAGCGGGTCCTATGCCTCGCCTTGCTCTGCCTTCCTTCTCTCTCAATGTATGAGAAATTTAGAGGAACACAGTGCTTTGTTTACAATTTTGTTTACACTTGTTTACAATTTTGTTGACATTTGTGCTGCTCTGCCACTGGCCAATTTCTTCTTCTCTTTTTTTGGGACTTAGTATTTGGCCATTGCAGTGTTCCTCTCACTTTGTCATACTGTGTCTTCTGCTCTTTGTTGTTGTTGACATTCATGCTTTGTTTACTTTTCAGCACTTGTACTTTTTTTTTTTTCCCCTCCTTGGTTGTTGGCTTTGGCTTTCCTTGCTCGAGCTGCTCATTGGTTTCCACCAATGAGTTGCTCGAGCAAGGAAAGCCAAAGCCAACAACGAAGGAGGGGAAAAAAAAAAAGAATTGTTTTTTGTTGCCGATCTTCCACTGCTCCAAGTCCCAACCCAGCTGCTGCGCCTTCGAAGGCGCAGCAGCTGAGTTGGGACTTGGAACAGTGGAAGATCGGCAACAAAAAAAAAAAAATAAATAAACAAACAATTGAATAAAAAAAACAAGCTTTATTGGAAGAAGAACAAAAAGAAGCAATAGCAGCTGGCCAATGGGAGGCCAGCAAAAAGGCCCTTTTAGGCTATCTCGAGATCCCTATGTGATGCGGCCCAAGTAAAATTTCTGGGGTCAAACAAAGTTCCATCTGGAAAAAACTAGTCAAATTAACTGTCAAGAGGAGTTTAATTAAAACCCCTCATAAACTGACTCTACGCAACAATCACTTCATATGAACTCAATCACAGCCGACGAGATGAAACACAGGATCCGAGAGCAAGCAGTGGCCTGGTGAACCTTCAATAACATGTCACTAAAGGAGCCCGAGAAATGCGTACCAGGACCTCGGGCCATTCCATGTTCCACTGTGACTGATCTCTCCTCCACATGAAGCAATCGTTGCTCACATTAGCAAAAGTAAGTTCAAAGTAATTTCAAATACAAAGTAAGTTCATTTCTTCATGCCGACATCCTCGTCTTGAGTTTTGAAGAATCTTCACAGTCGTCCTTTCTTGAGTTGGTTGCTTGATTTGAAGAATCATCAACGGCTGCACATTTGGTTCCTCTTTCCCGTACCTTCATCTTGTAACCTGCAAAAACAAATATGTATCAGAAGCAGTTCAATAAAAGAGTATCATTATTTCACGATTTGGTTGACTTTATTAAGGAAGACATGATGTGAAAAAAATTATCCAATCCGTCTTTAATAGAGAGAACATGCCAAAATTTTCCATCTTGCTATGGTATTTCAATTAGCAATCAATATATATTCAGCAATTGGAAGGTGAAGCTAAAATGAAGTCAGTTGCATCTATTTCAACTATAAATATTAGTTTTAAAAAATTACCAGAATTCATTTCTTCATGCTGACATCCTAGTCTTGAGTTTAGAAGAATATTCACAGTCCTCCTTTCTTGAGTCGGTTGCTTGATTTGAAGAATCGTCAACGGCTGCACATTTGGTTCTTCTTTCCCCGTAACTTCGTCTTGTCACCTGCAAAAATAAAGATGTATCAGAAGCAGTTCAAGAAAAGAGTATCATTTCATCACAACTCTGTTGATTTATTTAGAAAGACACACAATAAAAATAAAAAAAATATTCTACAATCCCTCTTTAATTTAATATGGCAGGTACAAGTGATGACTTGCCAAAATATTACATCTTGCTAAGGTATTTTAGTTTGAAATCAAAATATGTTCAGCAATTGAAAGAAGGTAAAGCTATAATGAGCCCAAAGTTACATCTACTTTAAATATTTTATTTAAAATGATTACCACAAACCAAAGTGGCAAACAGACATAAAATTCACTCCTACCAAAAGTTTGTTTTCAGTTATTGGTAGCTCTGAGCAGACTAACACAGCAGCAAATGATTTTCTATGAATGGTAATAAAATCAATTTAACTATCAAACAAATGCGTGATGTTATTCACCATTATACAGGTAACTTATTTAACATGTCATGCATCTTTGGTTTGTCACTATGGCAGCAACTCAAAAACATTCCACGATTCTAGTGTCAAAATTTACCCACTATGATTTCTAGTATTTTAATGGAGACCAAAGTACTAGCAGCAATATTGCAATTTTCTATTGATTTCACAACCAGCAAAGGTGGAAAGTGGCAGTTAGTTTAATTTTGAAAGCCAATTGCCTTCTACTTCACAGGGGAGTTTAAGAGATATTCTGATTCAGAACAGTGGTGCAATACCAAGTGAACTTTTTCAAATGAAAGGAATAAGTAGACTTTCATAACTTATGTCAAAGCTTCCTCAACAGATATTTAAAATACAAATAACTCAATGCTTTTTCACCATTCTGCAAAAGGGAAATATTTCTTACTGTCTGATCTTAAATTCAGGGCACTGAATTTCAAAATGAAAGAAATCAAAGTTACAGACTAGACATTAAAATTCACCACAGGAGTGGTGCTGTAATAGGCAAGCTCAAAAATTCATTGTTTATCAAAGTTACTGTCATGAAAGGTCTACTCATACTAATAAAAGTTAGTTAAAATATTAAATTGCTGAATATTATACAATTCATTTACCATAGCTTGTACAGCAGCCCAACCAAACAGGTGGTGCTGTGCCAGGAAGGCAATTCAAATGTAAGGATTAACTCAGTTCCTGTTGTCAAAGGTCTGTCTTTCCAAACCAATCACAGTTAGTCTGCTAGTGGCAAACCTTGAGATGGAACCCCCAAGTGCTCAATTACAAATTGCAATATGAACTACTGCTTTTACTACTACAAATGTTCTCCAAAAGAGACTAGCAGCCTAATTTCTTTTATTTTGAAAAAAGTTCAATAACCTGATCAGAGCTATACAGTATTGAATCCTTACTCCACAGGATAAGATTCAATCAATCATCCTTGAAAGCATGTCCAGTGTACTAGTGAGGCAGGAAATGAACATTGCCAAAATGGCTATTTAGCTCCAAGATCTGAATTTGGAATCCAAATGGGAAAAGATCTTTGAGGCAGCAGCAACAATGTGCTGTTCGGCAGACACAACAGGATTTCTCTTTGGGCACTCATTTGCAAATTGTATAAATGTAAATGCACCACTCTTCATTAAAGGTAAGCCATATTTGTCCCAGTTACAACTTTGCTCAAGTTAGCAGATGTGTGTAGACATTAGTCTCAGCCACAGGAATAGCCAATTATAAGCAAAGACGCTTCAAAAAATTATTTGAAGTGGGTGCAAATCAAAATATACATGTCTTTTTGAACTTCTCAGATTTCTTTCAAAGATCCATGCCTGAACACCTAACCAAGACCTACTTGATCAGCTCCACTGGGCGTTCCGCTGCGTACAGAACCCTGACAAGACTCAGTCTGGACGTGCCAAAACTAAGCCACTCTGGGGACCTCCTCCCCCCTGCCTACAGCCAGTGGTAGCAAATTGCGCTAGGGTCTCCACCCAAACTACTGCTTATGATTGTTGAAGTTGTTTATCACACAACCAGATGAAAATATTGTCATATGAATTAGAACAATTAAATTAATTTAATTGAGGCTAAGGTCAGAAAATTTGTTGTTATAAATAAAATCTGTCTCTACTTTGGTTAACAATTTTTCCAACGCTCTGAAGTAGTTCCAAAACGTCCAAATGCAGCTCTAGTGATGGAGCCGGGAGGGGGCCTGGCCGAGACTCGGGTTCAGAATGCGTTTTGACAGAGTCTTGTACACATCAGAACGCACAGTGGAGCTGATCGAATAGGTCTCTCACTAAACATTGCTTACCTTCAAATAACAGCATGATCACAGCAGATGAGGTTGCAGCTGCAAAAAGCGGATGGACATCCAGGAACCTCCGTAGATTATGAAGTGAAATAACAGCTTCAATACATCATGCGGGTCAAGGTGTACTTGGATGACTGGAGTAAAGGAATACCTGATAACAATAAGAAAGAACTATTAGAATGACAGCAAAGATAAGGAGAGGGTAAAGCAACTAATCTGATGGATAATAGAGCACGGCTGTAACATAAAATACCCACCATGTGCTCAGCAGACACGTCAGAGATGAAAACAGCTCATCAGCACTGCAACGGCAGACACCAGCGAAGAGATCTCAGCAACTCTTTGGAGGTGAAGTAGGAGCATCAAGGGTAGGGTTTACTTGAACGAATGCAACTGGACAACCTGGAAGAAACAAACAATACTTATTAGCATGGCAGGAAAAGTCGAGAGTGACTTGCCAGAAATGTGATGGATAATGGAGCGCAGGATAAACCAATGAAAGAAATACACACCTTGAGCTCTGTCATGTTGCAATCAAGTCTCCAACATCAGACAAGGAATCCCAAGCAGGGCCAAAATTTCCCAGCATTCATCAGCAGGCGATTCAGTAGTGAGGGCCCAGGCTCCACACTTTCAATCAGCATTCAAGATACTGGATAGGCGAAGGATTCAGCATCATCCTGAAAAATAATAAAAGATAGCATTACATTAGTATGTCAAATGTTACAAAATAAATGAGAAGATGCCAAATTGAAATGCGCTATTCCCATCGCCTGTCTCATAAACAGCCCTATAATAAGTTACTGGAACACGAGGCACGAGGCTGGCATTCCAACCTTGGGGCGAACTGCGAGCTCATAACCTATCTATCAGGGCTCCAGCATATCAAGAAAGCGAATGAAAGCAATGAACGCGACGCCTCCGTTTCGGAAGAGTAGAGTGCAATCATGGAAACTCCAGCCTCTCCAGCTGAAGGCTAAACCTCACAACCCACGAAGGAAACACGCAACCATTAGCAGAATCTGAACAAGATCTCTTCAAACCCCTGTTCCCGACGGACACAGGAAACGCACGAAACTTCCAACACGTGGTGTTTCATTGACACCCAGCCAAGCCGACCTGCATCAACCATGAACTAGTGTGGTAGAGATCTTACCTGTTCCAAACACAGCAGCCAAGTGAAAGAGCGATCCGGCCGGCGCGTCGGGAGCAGGGCAGGGAGGGGGAGGGGAGAGGTGGGACGGGAACCCAGCGTTGCCAACCTCTGGCCGCTAGAAGGCGGTACGCGGCGCTCGCCGCAAGGCGGTATTTCGGCCGCCAATGCGGTACGAGGGGTGGGGGGCCCGCGCAACTTCAAAATAGAAACCTGAATGACCTTTTTTTTTTTTTTGAAATTGCCTACCTCCCAGGCAACCACTCCCCGCGCGCTGTGCTGAGGCACCCGCGCGCCAAACCGCGCATTTATTCAAACAGCAACGTAACAATCTCACGCGAAATGCACCCTAAAAAACTTGTATTTCGGCACCTTTAAACGGTTCTCGGACGAACTGACCCTTGGGGGCTGGTCGAGGGGTACGTTAGAGTCCCCGTGTACAACCCCCGTCATTTCGGAGAAAATAAATTTTAAGCCAAAAATCGTAAAAATGCAAAGGCTATAGCCTTTGCGTTTTTGCGATTTTCGTCCGAAAAAAAAAAATGTCTCCGATTTCGACCAAACTCACAGGCTACCCTCGGGGGTTGGTCTAGGGGTGCGTTAGAGTCCCCCTGCACAACCCCCGTCTCTTTGGAGCAACATTATTTATCGGACGAAAATCGTAAAAATGCAAAGGCTATAGCCTTTGCGTTTTTGCGATATTCGGTCGGAGAAAAATTGTCTCCGATTTCGGAGGGGCCAAATCTTTTCTGGGAGGGGCGGGAGAGGGGAGGGGGGAGGTCGGGAGTAAAATCGCCCGTGTGCTCTACCCGCTCGCCGCAGGCTCGACACTACATCGATATCGATAGTCAGCTGTTCTCGTTCTGCTGTTCGGGCTGTTCTGATACCATTCTAGAGGTTGTCAGGTCAGCATCCAAGATGGGTTGGGAAGCACCAAACTGGAAAATCGGAGACTACCCGTCTCAATACAACCAGAAAGTTCATGGCCCCTACGACCCTTCTCGTTTCTATGGAAAGCGTAAGTATATTTAGCCCTCCGCTTTGTTTCTAACGGCAAAGTCAGTTTCACTACTTGCCTTCTCTGACCTTGCATGGTGCAGTTTTGTGAGTCCGTATTTGTGAGTTAATTTGGCCGTCAGCGTACAAGTATGCTTTTTTGAAGTGTACCAGCTAAAGATCATGCTCTCTGCTAATGTTTGGTCCTAATTTTATACGGCCTAACGCACCAAATTATCTGTTGGGGTTATGTCTCCCCGTAGCCTTCCCGGGTTCGCAGGTTTTTCATAAGTCTCACGCTCTCAAATTCTATTTTCAGCTGACACCCCTCTCAGCCAAGTGAAACTCGGTGAACTTACCGGTTGGCTTACACGCCGCAATTTCCACCCGCGTGCCGTTGTGCAGTGCGGTAGCCGAGGTAAGTGAAAATTTAGGGACCTCTAACCTTAATGACTTGCCTTGCGACCGTCATTTTCAGACTGTAACTTCTATGGTCTGTTTTTCAGCTATCTGGCGCTGGAGGCAGAAGTACCAGTTGCCAATCAGGGGTAATGCTTCCTGGGTGTACCAGGCCATGGCCGGCATTTCTATTACTTTCTATATTCTGAACTACAAGCGCTACTGTAAGTATTTCTTTCTTTTACCTATATTTTTTAATTGGAGTGTGCATTTGATTAGTAGTAACATATTTAATTGTTTGCAGGGGATCACGCTAACTACAAGTATCACTAAACCAAAATTCTATGCCAGCAACCATGGTAGATAGTGTAATTTCATGGACTCTTACATCTCTTTATGTGCAAATACCTACCTGAGGGTTAAATTAAACATATACCAATAGACTTCATAATGTTTTATTCCATAAATCATAACCAAATCAGTCTTACACAGTAAGTTCCTCCTTTATAAAATGTATCAATATCCTACAATATATTGAAATATTGTTTTCACTGGGCTTAAATCTTTGGATTATAAATCATATTATTTTCCTGCAATCGCACAAATTATCTGTATAAAATGCCTGAGTTAATAGTTTCACGAGGTCAGGGAAACTTACCATAAATCAGTTTATCAGGCCAACGAAGAATTACTTTCTTGTTTCCGGCAAGGTCTTTTCCTTGTAATGCTACCATTGCTTTTGTGGCACTCTCATAATGAGCAAAGTTTACGAATGCGCAGAACCGTTCTGCACAGTGCTTAGCACTCTTCACTTCTCCATACCTGGAAGTAAATGGAAGTTAATGACACGCAATTTCTAATACATAAAAATCAGTATTGAAAAAGAAGTCAATTACTTTTTAAAGCAGTTCGCTACTTGCTGATCAGTCATTTTTTCTGTTATATTTCCAACCCAAAGAGTGCAGCACTTCTTAGGATTGGTGGGGCTAAGGTAGAAAGAAAAAATACGATTAAAGTTTATCTAAGTGCCCGACTTCAATTGAATATGATCAATTCTTACTCTTCTCGTAGATCTGCAGTGGGTGGAAGATCTGGAGTGGGTGCCTGTACTATATCTTCATCCTCTGAAAAATATTTTTCTGAGTCTCTTGATGAAATTAGTCCAGCATGTAGGATACTTTCTGCACCCTAAAAATGGAGAGCAAAAGTAAGATTGAAAAATTGTTTACGTAATATTAAGTAGCTTTCAAGGAGAAAAGGCATACTTTTAGATCATCAGCCATTTCCATCGCACAGCCGGCTTGGTATCTGGAGTATCCCTTTTTACAAAGCATTTGGATTTGAACTTCAGCTAACTCGTTCAACGCTTCTGTACAGGAAGGGTTGAGCTTTAAGGCTCTTTGATAGCATTTGTAAGCTTCTTCGTGGCTCTGCAAAAATTCAAGTTCTTGTTAGGAAGAATTGTAGTGAGCTATATTAATAGATAAAGGAATATACATACTCCCATAGCGCATAAAATTTCTCCCTCACGGAAATGTCCACGAATGTATTCTGGAAAGTGACTTGTCATGTATCGAGCATCAGCCAAGGCTCTGCAAATAAATATTGAAATGATACATAAAAATTAGTATGGCCAGGCCAGACTAATTCTTCATTGGAGGCAGTAGCTCCTACAAGATTCACATTGCTAAGAAACTAGAAATTTATGTTAGGTAATTTTTTTTTAAGATAATACAGATTATTAGAATAAGTTTACAGAATTCAAAAAAATTACACTGGGAAGGGTACATTAAGTGAGTTATTTCAGCTCGAGCACCCAGGTACTCGAGAGTTGTCAACCCTGCTGTCATTAAGGCTAGGCTCTGCAGGGGCGCGGCCTCTTTCAAATGTTTTCTTTAGCCGTCCCGTCCCGTCCCAGCCATTGTTGAGTTATTCCCTCTCACGCCGCGATCTGCCTTACGGCCTTACCTCATATATTCCTTCCTATGGAAGTAACACAGCGCCCTGTTGTTGTAGAATCGTTTCTCCTTCGGAAAACGCTTGATAGCCTCGTCCCAGATGGCCAAGGCCCCGACCCAGTCGTCCAGTATGCACTTCTGGTAGCCCTTCTCCCCAAGCTCGTCCATCAGAGGGATGAGACAGACACACGGTACAGGCCGGGGCGGACGGGCCGAGCGCGGCGCGGCGCGGGGCGGGGCGTGCGCGAGTGGAGCTACGGCACACTAAAGTGAGCGGAGCGGCTGGCAGGGCAGGGCAGGGCTGCGCAGCGTATCTCTGGTGTGTGTGTGTCCCGACCCCGCCCCGTCCTGCAGACCCAAAGCGTCAGCAGACAAGCGGCCTGTCTGCCTGGCCTGCCTGGCCGGCCTGGCCTCGGTCACGTGCTCGGTCGCCGGCGGAGTGGGGTGGGGTGGGGAAACACTGTACCCACCGCGAGCACGCCATCCTCACCTCGACGGGACGCTTATTGGGGCTCAGCTGGTTGCGGACGCTACGCGGAATCGACGTTCTATTGCCCCCTCCCTCACTCCTCCGCTCGTACCGGGTCACCTCCCCCCCCCCCCTCCCAACTCCCACCTCCATTTCCCCCTCCAAAAAGAAGAGAACAAGGAGCTGGAGAGAGGGGGAGGGGAAGGGGGTCCCCCCACGAGCTCCCCCTCCCCGTTTATGACGCGGCCAACATACCCTATACCCCCAGACGCTAACTTATCGTGGTGGCGTATTCCTGGGATAAGGATAAAACGCCAGCAGGGAATACCTGCAGCAGTCGACAACGCCGAAGTCGGGGAAAGTTCAGCCGGCGACGGCGAGTCATTAAAAGCAAAAGTAATGCTGAGAGAGCACTTCGTAAATTTGATACTGATTTTAATAAATTAAACTTGCATGATATAAAATAGTACAGGACATTTGATAAAATAGCATTCCATTCAATGGGCAAAGCTCACAAAACAGCGCCCCAGGCGCTAACGTTAAATAAAATATGTAGTACTAACGCAACAAATATGGTAAGGATACAGGTACACGAATGAAGCGACCAGATACAAAAACAACTCCCTGCACACAGCTGAAGCACTTGGCGGAATTCGAGAAATTAAGAGTTTGCCACGAGGACTTCGAATTCAGTGTACGGCACCTCCTGGCCGGCGAAAGGGACGTAACATGCCTTGTGGCTTGGTTGCACCTGAGCAAACAAAAAAAAAAGGAATTATTTAAAAGAAAAAAAAATACAAAAAACCAAGGAAACGGAACAGATATTGAGACAGTAGGGGATCTCTCACCTTGCCGATGGCGAGAGCACCCTCGTGCGTGGCCCTGCCAATGAAGAGCGCCTCGCCGTCCTCGGACTCGCCCGCGGGCAGCGCGCCGCTGGGGATGGCGTCCCCGGTGCACGGCATCCACACGGGCTCGCAGCCGCACAGCACCTGGTACTCGGGCTTGCCGTGCTCGGCGCCGCCCCACGGCACGTAGCACACGCCGTGCGAGGGCACCACCTTGCCCGGCAGCAGGGCGCCCTCGTGGCGCGCGCGCCCGACGAACAGCGCCTCGCCGCTCACGTCCTGGCCGCCGGGCACCGCGTTGGCCGGGATGTCCGCGCCGGTCGTGTCGACCCAGGTGGCCACGCCGCCGGCGCCCGCGTCACGGGGCTGCACCCAGCCGGGCGCGGCCGCGGGCTCTGCAGGGCGACAAGGAGGCACTGGTGAGGCAGGGGCGTAACGCGAGGAGGTGGGCCAGGTGGCCACGGACACGAGCTTACCTTCGACCAGCCACTGGCCGCTGGCGCCCCAGCCGGTGCACACGCCGTAGTGCGTGATCCTGAAGGGCTCGGGGTCGTCCCAGGCCACCACGGGCTCCATCTCGCCCTCGCGGCCCAGCGCCACGTTGCCGTTGCCCCAGCGCACCCAGAAGCCGCGGAGCTCGTCGTTGCTCACGATGTTGGGCGTGTCCACCAGGGCCTTGTCGGGCTTCTCGCGGTTGCGGCGGATGGCCGTCTTCTGGTTGCCCCAGCCGCCGATGAAGATCTGGTAAAAAAGGAGTGGGTAGGTGAGCGCCCGGGCAATAGGCAACCCATCTGACACGACAGTAGAACGGGTCGGCAGAGCGGCGAAGAGAGCGAGCTCAGATGCTAGTATCCATCCGAAAACGACAGGTGAGAGTGAGAGGGGGCTATCTTCTAGTTCGAACATCTCACTCTCACCTGTCGTTTTCGGACGCATGCGAGTATCTGATCTCGATCTCTTCGCTGCTCTGCGGGTCGGGTACTTACCTCGTACATGGGCGAGGACTCGAGGGGGCCGGTGGTGAGGGCGACGTGCGCGTCATTGGCGCAGCGCACCTTGAAGAAAAGCGACCCGGCCGGAGCGTCGAAGAAGGTGTACTCCAACTTGTCCTCGGTCTGGAGCTCTGCAGGGAACATGCGCGCGCGCGTTAGAAACGGCAGTACAGGGCCGCAGTACACATTCACGTTTAAAGAAAAAGGAAGAATGCGACCTTGGCTGACCTAGTCGACATTCTTCGACGCAGTGGGGCTCAAACACGCCATAAAGTACATGAACTACTCTGAGAGCGCGGCACGTTCGTGCCCCCACAAAACGCCTTAGGCAGCTACTTCCCGTCGCAAAATGTTCCCTTTTTTTATGCAGCTCAAGCAGCGCACCGACATGGACGGGCCTACGCCGCCGCACTGCCCCCCTCCCCCGACCCCCGCAGCGTCTCCCGCCTGCACGTCGGCCCGCGCAGCGCAGGCCGCAGTCTTGCACCAGAAGCATCGATCTGGCGAGACGTTCCACGTCGCCTGCCCAGCTTAGCGCATTCGAGGCCGTCCTCCCTTTCTGCTTGCCCCCCCCCCCTCCCCCCTCCAGGCCAGGGACGGACACCCTGCGGGACCCCTGTGCTGTGGGGCCCACCCGGAGAAGGCGCCACCCAGTAGGGGCGCCGCGGCCGCCGCTCCAGTCTGGAAACACCCCGAACTTCCTGAGAAACGCCTAGGGAAATTCGCGGCTCACTTTCCAATAGACTTTGCTGAACCGCACCCCCGGACCGGGCACGCTCCCACGCGCCCCGCACGGGGCGGGGCGGGGCGGGGCGGGGCGGGGCGGGGCGGGGCGGGGGGCGGGGCGGGGCGGGGCGGGGCGGGGCGGGGCGGGGCGAACCTTACGCCCCGACATCGCAGGGCTCGCGAGTCAGGCGCGGCCCGGCTAGAGTGAGACGCCCGTGCCGAGCCGGGTCGGCACTAACAGCCCTAATTGAAGACATTGAGGTTGGACGGGACGGGACGGGGCGGCGGCAGCACGCCTAGCCTAGCCGGGCTCAGCACGGTGTGCGATTTTCTATTCAGCCGCCTGATTCAGAAGATCGCTCTCGTGCCTGCGTCCTTGTCGCACCTATAGCGGTGTCCTATGTCGGGCATGACAGTACCCTATGAGTGCGACAAGGAGAGATGTACGAGAGCGATCTTCTGAATCAGCCTGCAGAGGGACCGGACTGAGCTCAGCTCAATGGAACTACCATTCGATCCTTTTGGCCCGGCGATAGGGCGAGACACGCACACGCTACGCTATCCGCCGCGATTCCAAACGGCTCGCGCAATTATTGTACAGGGAAGCGCGCGCGGCGGGGCGGGGCGGGGCATGGCCGTGGATGGTGGGCCGGAGATGGTAAAGTCTGCGCAAGAAGTGCTGTTCTCCACCGCCACACCGTCCGAACAGTGTTAGGGTAGTCCGCGCTGCGCTACTGTGCGCCGCACCCGCCCGCGGCACGGCATTGTTTTCGGCGGGGCGGGGTGGGGTGGGGCGGGGCGTGGCACGGTATCCGGCCGACGCCTGCCACCGGGAAGGAAGAAGTGTGGGCGCCGCTCCGCGCCTCGCGCCGCGGGAAGCGCACGGGGGCACAGGAAGGTGACCTAGGGTATGATAACGACCCGACCCGACCCACAAGGGCCGCGGAGGAAACCCCTCGGGTGTGACTGTGCCTGCAGGCCGCGTGCAGTGGAGCGTAGGGATCCCCGCAAACACATGGCGCCGAAACCAATACCGGCCCAAGGTCGGTTGGGCCCCCGCCCTGCCCATGCCCATCCCACCGATCCGACCTGCTCAAGGTCGGCGGCGTGCTCCCCCGAGCTGCGCACCGCTGTCAACGGGGGGTCGGGTCACGCTAACGCCCCTCCGCGATCCTGGAGCGTGACACCGCGGCGCGTAGTAACGTCACGGTGGCAAAGACAAGTCCCGTTCCCCGCCCGTCACACAGGATGAGTCACTCAGAGCGCGGCGCGGCGTGGCGCTCACGCCACCGTCTACGAAAATGGGCACCGGCGAGCCAGGCCGGCCGCGTGAGGGGGCGGCGGCAGCTGCAAGACAAGTAACGCCGACCTCGCTAAACTCGAGCCGTCCGTTGCACCGGGTGGCGTGCAGCTTCGACGAGGAAACCATCCCCGCCCCGCCCCGCCCCGCCCGGCCCGGCCCGGCCCTCCTCCAGTTCCACAACGCCCACCTGTCACATTCCGGCCCGGCCCGGCCCGGCCCGGCCCGGCCCGCTCAGGTCGCTAACATGCACGCCGGCCGGGCCCGGCCGGGCCCCGCCCCGCCCCGCCCCACAATAGCGGCTGATCTCAGCAGGCCAGGCGAGGCGAGGGGGCCGCGGTGGACGGGAGCCAACGCAATGCGCTTTCGAACGAACGCGAGGGCGCGAGAGAGATGGGGCAACTCGATGTGGGGGACCGCGAGTCAATCCTGTGAGCCGGGCTGGGCCGGAACGCCGCGCCGCCGCCGTGCCCTGCAGCAGTAGAGGCTGTGGCCGCGGGGCTCAAGCGCCCGCCCCGCACATCCAAAATAAATAACAGAGTAATCTCGCGTGCTTCTCGGTACCGGCGCGGGCCGGGGGCGGCGGCGGAGGCTGACAGCACGCGGTGCACTGCGCCCGGCCCGGATGACACCGCGGCGGCGCGGTCCTCGAGGAAGTCATCGACCCTCGCGAGGAAGGTGCCGGACTGGTCACTACACTACACTACCCGGAGCGCGGCGGGTGGGGCGGCACCGTGCCGTGCCGGCCCAGCGGACTGGAGCGGCCAGCGGCCGGCAGGAGCAGAAGTAGCAGGTCGCAAAGTCGCAACTGGACCGGGGAAATCGCCACAAATTGAGAGAAAGACTGACACTCACCTCGGGCAGACATGTTGACGGGGGTGTTTGACGGGAGAGGTGAGGGCGAGTCGACCGAGTCAGTCACAGTCGGGTCCCCTGGGATGCTGCTGCTGCTGCTGCTGCTGCTGCCTGGGTCGGGTCGTGAAGTGGACTGAGCTCGACTCGCGAAGACTCTGCACGGCTCGCCTCCCTCGGAATGAATGGTGCCGGCGTCGGCGTCGTCGGCGGCGAATAGCACGTCTGCCGAGCTTCGCCGGGCGGCCACGAGGGGCGCTGCGAGAGACGAGCTGCGGGCCGGAAGTCGGTCGGCGCTGCCAACTTTTGCCGCCGCAGATCGGGGGATTCGTCGGAAGGCGTGGGGCGATGAGGGGAGGGGTGGGGAAAGGAAGGGGCTGCAAGGGTCGAGTATGGGGGAGAAAATATCCGCCCGCCACACAGGCAGGTGGCAATGAGGACTGGCAAATAATTGCGATCGAAGAACACGTCAGGGGATGAATGCCTTTGGCCTGACGCCAGCGATGAGGCTGCCGCTGGATTTCAAAAACATCCGCCATCCGCCCAGCTAGCTAGGGCCCACATGTGTGACATCACCCTCGTGAATAATACTGGTGACGAATCGTAACCAGATTACCATTTCATTTTATTACATCCTCTATACTCCAATATATACAATTACTCATACTACGCCGCAAAAAAATTGTGTAGGGAACGGGACACGATTATTTGACTCGTTTATTTAGCTACGAACACCACCGTAACTTACTGTGTAATAAATATTTAAAATAAGCTTGACGAAACGTTTTCCTTTTATCATCTCCAATTCCTCAAAAACAATAAGCATCCAAAATATTTTCACATGGGAACCAAAGAAGCGGGCAGATCCCGCGCTTCTGACATGGGATATCCACAGAAGAGAGATACGCCCCAGGCTCGCGTCAGCGCGGAGTATCGCCGGACAGGTGTTGCAGGCAAGGGTATCGGGGGGCCCAGAAGAGAAAAATAAGCCGCAGGAGTTCCGAACGGGTAGAGGCACAGAAGCCTCGAGAAGGTGTTGTGTAAAACCTTCCTAGGGAAGGGTCCCTCCCTTTACAAAGGGTAGTACATTTTTTCTTGGCAGATTTACTTTCACGTCTCAAGAGAGGGGAGTAAACTTCCCTAACTTCTCCCCTATCTTCCCCATCCCCTCTATGCTAAGGTCCGTGCGGTGCGCCGTGCAGGCCCTGCACCGGGGCACGGCGGCGCGTGTAGTAGCTAAATGTTCTGACCCGGTTGCGTAGCGTAGCCCCCCCCCCCCCCCCGCCTCGCCCCGCCTCTCCCAGCTGAAAGCTGCGCCATCCCAAGTCATCAGCCGGCGGCCCGTCGAAGCCGATGGGAAGGAATATTTTCAAAGTCACGGACGAAACTCCGTGCCCTTCAAGGTGAACTCGTCGACCGGCGACCAAAAAAAAAAACATGACAAAGTGGCCGTAGAAAACTAGGGAGTGAAGTGCCGCCCGGACGACACGTGGGCTGACGGTGGGCACGGCGCGGCCGGCGGCGTGGCGCTGCAGCTGGAGCGCCCGCTGGAGCGGGGGTAGGCAACCAGTCCAGCACCACTGCCGGGCGGGCCGGCCGGAGGCCTACCTCGCAGGAGTCCGCGACTGGACCGGAGCCAGCACGTCAGGGGCAGGGTGGCAGGGGGCGGCCGGGCCGGGCGAGCGTTGGGGCGAAATTAAGTCGCTACATCCGCACGCATCCGCAGCACCAAACTATGAGGCGACGTGACACGCGCATACAAGCAAAACATTTCCTCCGCACTCAAAAACTAAGCAGGGCCGGGCCGGGCCGCGTAATAACGCACCGCTGTCCCCTTCTCCTTCAGGGCCTCTTAAAGCGGCCGCCGCGCCGCGTCCTCCGAGAAGCGCTGAGTGGAGAGGTCAGGTCAGACCGGACGCCTCGACTCGAGCGCAGCGCAGCAGCCGTGCCGGTGCCGCAGTCGTGTGAGCTGCTGCCGCGAGAACTGGATCAGTGAGGTGTGCGTGTGTGTGTGTGTGTGTGTTCGGGCTGTGCGATATCTCGAAGTGGCCCAGCGTCGATACGAGATCATTTCGATATCGAAGCAGGGCTTGGACATGGTCTCGTTGCGAATAAGTCGAGGAATAGACAAATCTAGCCGATATTCCGCGGGCAAGCGATGCTTTGCGGCGTTTCGCGATCATTTGCGAGGGATGGCGGCACTCTGGAACAGGCTGCGCTCCGATGTGCTTCGATATTACGATATTCTCGACGCACATAGGGGCGATATCGGAGTGCACTTTATTTCGTATTCTGATGTCGAAATGATGATATCGCACAGCCCTTGTCTGGTGGTGGGGGCCCTTATGGGGTAGCCTCGTCCTCTGATAGCCGACCTGCCCTGCCTCGCCAGGACAGAGCTGAATGCTCTAGGGCGTCATGTCGGCGACGTCCCCACCGGCCGCCGCGCCTACCGCGCTGCCGCCGACCGCCCCGCCAGCGCTCCCTCCACCACCGCCATCTGCAGAAGCCTTGCCCTCGCCCCCAACAACGATGCCGTCAACGCCCTCGCCGCCGCCTGCAGCCACCGCACGGCCCGAAGCGATCGCGCAGCCACCGAGGACTTCGCCAGCGCCAGCAGCCCCGGCGCCGCGTCCACCCTCGACGGCCTTGCAGCTGGAAGTCATCGAGCAGCAGGCAGAGTTACCGGCGCCGGCCGCCAGCACGCCGCCGTCACCCTCTGGACCGCGGCGCGCCAGCCTGACGGAGTGCCTGCTGGAGGCGCTCGAGTGCATGAGCGTGACGACGGCCGCGACGGTGGAGGTGGCGCACGCGGCGGCGGGCGTGGCGGGCGCGGCGGGCGCAGGCCCGGGCCAGGGGCCGGCGTGCCTGCGCGCGTGCTGGGTCGTGTCGCTGGCGTGCCGCGCCGCGTCCACCGCGCTGCACTACGTGTCCGAGTGGTGCAAGCGCGCGCTGCTCGCCCTGCACGCGGGCGGGACGGGGACGCTCACGCGCGCGCTCAGCCACCTGCGCCACTCCTTCGCGCGCCGCGGCGGCTACCGGGTCAGCCGGCCGGGCGCGGCGACCACCCCACACTCACCCCCGTGAAGTCCTCTGCTCGCTGGAGACCGAGCGGGCTACTCTGCGGATCCAGTTGAGAACCACGGACGCCGCTGATTTTACATTTGACATACGAGTCACAAACATGGACAATTCAATGATTATGCTGGTATTGTTTGTAGTAATACACGTCGTAAGCTGTTTCTGGTTACACCGAGAAACTTTAAAACTGTGTTTGTTTCAATAAAAAAAAAGTAAAATTAAAGTAAGGAAAAAAAAAGAAGAAAAAAACATGGGGATGGACGCCGTCTGCTAGCCGTCGTCCTGGCCGGTGCCGGCCCCTCCTCCCCGACTAGACTACCGCCCTCTTGGCGGTAAACAGTCCTGTTTAAGTCCCGCCCGCCCCACCCCGCACGGGGACGGGCGGCGCTGTGGGACGCGCGGGCTTCGGTTCAGTTCAGGATCCACGACCGACCCGTCAGTCTCAATTGTGGTGTTGTCTGCGGGGGGATCCCTGCCGTCCCCGAGCCCATTGGGCTGTCGTGTCCGGCGCAGGGGCGGCGCGGGCCGGCGGTCCAGTGGCTGTGTAGGAGGGGGGCGTACCTCACTCCTCCGAGAAGACAAGGGAGGGCGCCGACGTCCCCGTTTGTGGCAACCTCAACAGACACTCCTAAGCATCGACGCACTACAGTACTAAGAGAATCGGGCGCGGGCGTAGACATACAAGGGCCCCGAAAATAAAAAAAAATAAGTGAGTTTCAACGCGGCAGGGCAGAGGGAGGACCCACCCAGACCAACCGGCACTGACTTCACTGTATATATGATAGGAATGTTTATCGCTCAAAACAAGCGACGCTTTCCTACATCGTTCCTTTAGAGCGATGTTTGCCAAGATGACTCAGTATGATTCGTATCTATCACTTAAATTGAGTACAGAAACGACTCAAAAAGAGAGAGAAGGTATAGCCGAAACTGTCCTCATAATGACTCTAATTGAGCGAAGTTAATCTTTCTTGCTCTGCTGAGAATGATAAAATTTTGGGTCACTATCTCGCTCTCTAGAGAGCGAGATTCATGACTCCCCGATTTACAGTGGTTCCCCCCATGCGGGGAGCGGCACTCGCTGGCGCGAGATCTTTGCGACTCTCGGTATCTCGCCCGGCCCGCCCTCTGCCCCGCCCGGCCCACCCGCCCCGCCCCGCCCCGCCCCGCCTCGCCCCGCCCCGCTCTCTGGTCCAATCACTGGCCCCATAACTATAAGCGATGGGACGGCCGGGCGGGTGGGGCGCGCGGCCTTGGCGAGGCGAGGCGAGGCTGAGATGTCCAGCCAGCTGGTTGTGCCCGTCCGTCAGGTGTGGAAGCGGGAGGCCCGTCCGTCCCCGCCGCCCCCGCCGCCCCCGGCCAGCCCAGCCACAAGCTCCGCCGTTGTTTTCACCGGCACAATTAGCGGCGGACAGGGAGCGCCTCGGAGGTAGGCCGCCCGCCCGGCGCCGACGCCCTGCGCGCGCAGTTATTGCCTACATGTCCAGGAGGGGACCGGTCGCCTCGACAGAGCCTCGCCAGCCTTCCTTCGCCGTACCGTACGCGCTTACGTCTTGAGGAGGATTTCCAATTACCGGCGGGTCGACCGGAAACCGGAAGAGTAATTCTACGGCAGTAGTGGGGCGTCGTGCTGGCGGGAGCGGTGGAGGGGGGGGGGCGTCGGTCTGCAGGCGCTGCTGGGGGCCGGGGCCGGGCCGGGGACCATCTGTCAGGTCGTCAGCTTGAGCCAGTGCCACGCCGCGTCCCACCCCGCAAATATTGCTCTCGATTTTCAATCGGGCTGCGAAATCAACATCTTTCTCTCTGCGTCCTCTGATTTCCTTTTTGTTCGTCCGTGTTATTGAGGGGTGCGAGCCGACTATGGCAGTCTTCATCCACAGTGGGCGGTCTGAGCGGCGGTGCGGGGCTACGCGGGGCGGCGCGGCGCGGCGCGGCGCGGGGCCGAAAGGGGGAGAAATGAAATGAGAACTTCATGCAGCACTTCTACTTTATTACAAAAGGAGACTTTTGAGAAAGTCACATGGTACAAAAACAAAACGGAGATTACGATCGCGGGTTGACAATATATATTGCTATTATTATTAGTAAGGATACAAATGAGATATGCGATTGTCTTTGCGAAAGTAACAAAAGATCCGTCCGTGACGCGTCGACAGAGAACAACGACTGACGTAAGTACTGCATTACAGCAAACGGAATCGAACGCTCGTTGAAATGCGCGCAGCTCGCCCTAAAACACGATCTAATCCATGCGAAGGAACCCATACGGCCTGCCATCGATCGTGGCCGGGCCCGGCCCCGCGCAGAGCCCCCGCAGCCCCCGCGGGGCCGTGCAGGCCGTGTCGCCTCCGGGGCCGGGCCGGGCCGGGCCGGGCCGGGTGCCCCATTAGGGCGCGATACAGCGTGGACACCTCTGTGGCGCCCCCCTCCCCCCTTCGGGGGGCAACACCAAGTCAGTCGGCTCACTCAGCACATCGTGCCCTAATGATGTGAAGCAGGCGGGGCGGGGCGGGGTGCGCCGCGCACAGGGGAGGCGCCCGGGCGGGGCGGGGCGGGGCGGGGCGGCCAGCGCCATTCACTCATTCACCCTGTTTCCTCTCACACCTCATTCATCCTTTCACACTCACTCGCACGTCCTTTCACGCTGCTCACACGCTCACACACTCGCTCACTCACACACACACGCGCGCACTCTCTCGCGAGGGGATGGCCCAGGCTATGACTTGGCCTTGTCCATCTGGTCCGTGATGACCTGCAGCACCAGCCCGTAGGTCCTGTTCCAGGCGGTGACGGCCTCCGGGGTCATGACGCTCGCGCCGAGGAGGTCCTGGAGCGCCTGCATCACCACGACTCCCAGCGCCTGCACAACAAACCGGGCGTGTTCATCTCAAGTGACTACTGTACCGTCCAGGCCGCTTATTTTGAGAAGCTCATCGAGTTCGGCACCCAACCGCCAGAAAGCCTAGGTTAGCCTACCCTAATCTAACCTAACTCTTAAATTGGGAGGGAAAGGGGCCGAACTTGGTGAAGCGGGCAGACGCAGGGGCCAAACTCGATGAGCTTCTCAAAATAAGCGTCCGGGCAGACGCAGGGGCCAAACTCGATGAGCTTCTCAAAATAAGCGTTCGGGCCTGGGAGGCGCCCGGAAGAGGAGGGGGGGGGGGGGGGGGCGCGGGCGACCCACCTTGAAGTGCTCCGGGGTCGCGTGCCTGCGGATGTGGTTGTCGGCCAGCTTGCGCACCATGGCGTCCAGGCAGGGCACGTCGTCCAGGTGGTCGATGTAGGAGGTGAGCGCGTACATGACGGCGTTGGCGTGCGCCTTGAGCCGCGGGTCGTCCCGGTACTCGGCGGCCTCACGGCCGCGCGCGAACGGGAACATGTCCCTGACGTCCGTGTGCTTGGTGAAGAGGCTGCCCGGCAAACAGAGGCACAGAGGTCAAGTGTTGAAATATTTTGGTCATTTCATTTCACTGCTAAACCAAGTGTGCAACTGTTCAACACTTGAATGTGTGCAACTTCCAGCCTTACACGTCCAAGTGTACCACTCGGTATTTGTGCAATTCCAGTTCCAGCAATTCCAATGCCAGTTGTACACTTGTAAGTGTTTAACGCGACATTTGTACACTTGCATGTGTTCAACTTCCCCGTGCAACATTTACCTTGTTGAACACTTGCAAATGTACAACTCTCAAGTTAAACACTTACAACTGTACGACTGGCGAGTTTGACACTTCCAATTACACAAATACCGAGGTGCGCACTTGCACCTGTTATACTGAAAGTTGCGCACTTTCAAGTGTTGAACAGTTGGACACTTGGTTTCACAGTGTTCTTTGCAGTTTGGGGGCTTACAGCGTGAACAGGTAGATGCCGTTGCCGGCGGCGTCCTTCTTGACGAGGTCCCAGGTCGTCTTCACCAGGTGCTTGTCGCGGGGGCTCAGGCCCGTGGCCGGGTCCACCTCGGTGCTGAGGCTCGGTGACCACAGGTAGCTCAGGATGGCGCCCATCTGCGCGAGGAAGCGGAACAAACAACCATTTGCTTTAGCACACCTCGCCCAAATTGACTGCGCGGGCGCGCGCGGGCGTTTGCTCACGGCACACACAGTCCAGGACCTAAACGTGCCGCCGTCAAACGAAAAAAAAACAAAAAAAAAAAAACATTTTCTTTTTTTCCCAGTGGATAGTTTGCCAAGCGCATTTCTTTGTGTGTCTTTTTAAAGAGCTGGCCGCGGTTATCGTCTGCGAGGATATTGCGGCCGCGAGGCTTCTGTTTGAATGATTCGGGACGACCTACAAGACGCGGCTCTTTGAGGCGCCCGGCACGGCCGCCACCGCCCCACCAGCACACTGCGAAGCCACAAACTTCGCGTAACTTGTCAGCGATCGGTGTGACCGACGCAGGAAATGAGTTTCCACTCGCAAGCGTCGCAAGGTGCAGGGCGGGGCGGGGCGGGGCGGGGCGGGGCGGGGCGGGGCGCCGGTTCGCTCGGATCAGCGAAGGAAGAGGAGGAAGAGGAGCCGGGCGGGGCGGGCCGGGCGGGGACAGGCAGGAAGGCGACGGCTTACAAAACTCGGCGTCAAACTCGCAAACAGTCGGCGCGGCGGCGGCGGCGGCGGGGGAGGCGAGGGCGAGAGGGAGAGCGGATGGGAATCGTCATAATAAATAAGAGAAAGGCAAAGAAAGAAATGGCTTCATCGGCTGCGGCCAAAGTTGATAAGTAGGGGCTGTTTTCCAAACACACGGCGCGGGCTGGGCCTGGGGCCTCAGCGAGTTGAATATTATAATAATGAAAATGGAAGGGGAGGTATAAGAGCAGCTGACGCGGATGTTTAGTTTAAACCCGCACTGAGGCGCGGCGTGGTAAAATCATTCGGCCTTCAGCACGCTCCTGTGAACAAGTCGAGAGGTTCGCAAACTGCGCGGGAATACGCCCGGCCCGGCCCGGCGGCGCCTCGTCATTACAGTGCCTTTAAAAGTGGACCGACGCCGGGGAATTCCCAGCAGCGCGCTCCGGCCGTTACATCCCTAGACAAGCAGCGCGGCGGCGCAGAGCATACGCAGAGGTGGTCAATGATGCATCGGTATCGGATCGATGCCCACGATCACCCATGAGACTAGGGGTAATGGATCCGAAACGGAGCGGCCTGGGAGAGTCCGTCTTGGCAAATGTGCGTCAGCATATCTCGGCCACCAATGCGTTTTTTATCACGTTTGTCAGCTAAATCGATAGAGGAAGGTTCAATCTATGGCCAAAATTCAGAAAAGTCGCAACTTACCGCCGCCAGTTCAAGCAGGAGCCCGGAAAGCCTCGCGCGGTAACCTCCTGGCAGGGCATCGCTCCAGGCGCCGCGCAGAACAGCTCGCGAAACGTTCTTTTTATATTTCTAGAAATAGGGCGTATTAGCCAACAAAACTGATCAGCGCGACTGTACACATTTCTTGAGTTACGGAGAAAGCGAACAGAACTGGACACTAAAATGTTTCTAAAATTCGTGAAATAGTTATTGGAACTTAATCTGTGAGTTTTGCTGGCTAATACGCCCTATTTCTAGAAATATAAAAAGAACGTTTCGCGAGCTGTTCTGCGCGGCGCCTGGAGCGATGCCCTGCCAGGAGGCTACCGCGCGAGGCTTTCCGGGCTCCTGCTTGAACTGGCGGCGGTAAGTTGCGACTTTTCTGAATTTTGGCCATAGATTGAACCTTCCTCTATCGATTTAGCTGACAAACGTGATAAAAAACGCATTGGTGGCCGAGATATGCTGACGCACATTTGCCAAGACGGACTCTCCCAGGCCGCTCCGTTTCGGATCCATTACCCCTAGTCTCATGGATCACCACACAGACTCAGTAACTCTCTCGCTCTCTCTCGCTCGCTCGCTCTCTCTCTCTCTCTCGCTCTCTCTCTCTCGCTCTCTCACACACAATAGCCCCGTGAGTGCGTGTGTCCCTGTGCGGAGGCGCTGGCCGGCGCGGCGCTCCCCTCCCTCCTCCAGGCCCGCGTCCCAGCCCGGTGTGCCCCGCTGGTGGGCAGGACAGGAGGACCTTGTCGAGGAGCGCCCCCGGGCCGGACCGGGCCCGGACCCGCTTCCCCCTTCGCTAATCGATAAGCAGGTGGCCGACAGGTAGGCCACACCGCACACATGTGATGCACCCAGCCCCCCCCTCCCCCACCGCACGATCCACCCCGATAATGAGGGGAAGCCAGCCTACCTAATCCGCACACAAACCACTCGGTCTTAATTAGGAAAGACATTTCCTACCGCTTCATGTTCTTTTTTTTTTTCACGCAAAGAACTCAGTAGCAGACGGTCACGACAGCTCATTAATTAAAAATATATACGGCACGGTACTCGCGGTACGCAGAGGCGCATTAGGAGTCCAAACAGTGGCCGGGCGGGGCGGGGCCGGCGGGGCGCCCCGCAGCTGATTTGGTTGTGCAGTGCGTGCCGCCGCCGTGGAAGGAAGCTCCCGCCCCGCCCCGCCCGCTATCTCTCGCGAGCCACTCTGCGGCGAGAAGCCACCGGCGCGGCGGTGCCACCGGGCAGGCCCCCGCACCGCACCCGCTAAAGCAAACAGTGTCACAACAAAAATGGACTGAGAGAACCTTGTCTCGGCGTCGACAACCAGCGCGCGCGCGCGCCCACACACACACACACACACACACACACACACGTGCAGAGCGGTCCATGCACTCCGCGGCTGCTGTACAGCGCGGAGCGCCGACATGTACCACGTGTTTCTTTGAATGCGTAACAGTGTTGAGGGATTGCATAGTCTCCAGCGCTGCAGGGGCCATGGCGCCTTACGGGCGAATGGGGTAGGCAAACCCGCAACACTGTTACGCATTCAAAGAAACACCCGGTACATCGGACGTGAAGGTGGTCACGTCGATCAGCAGCACGCGGGGGTGGAACACGACACGACACGACACGACACGACACGACACGACACGGCACTACAGGACGGCCGCGGGGCGCTGACAGAAGTGGACGCACTGAGACGAGAAGAAGGCCGGGCCGGGCCGGGCGCCGCGACGCGTGGCACACACAAGTGTTGCGAGTGTATGTCAAGTAGTAGGGTCTGCAAAGTCAAGTAGTCCGCCTGGCGCCGGGGCGGAGCAGAGAGAGAGAGAGAGAGACGACCCCACCCTGAGGGCCTGCTAGTCCGTGCTCACCCTCACCTCGTGCTCGTGTGCTCGTGCCACCTCTCGTGCTCACTGGCTCGCGGGGACCGGGAGACTGAGACGGCGACACGACCGACTTGACTACACTCGCCCCGCCCCGCCCCGCCCCGCCCCGCCCCCGCCGCGCCCGGCAGGCCGGCAACATTGGGCCGCCTGCTCGGTCCGTCCGGCGCGGCACCGAGGCCCCCCCCTCCCCCCCCCCGCCACGCCACGCCACGCCACGCTGCCCACGCGCGGTGTGGTCGGCAGCCCGACCGGGCACCAGGCGCTCTGATAATGAATCGGATTCATAAATAAATGGACTGCCCTCGTAATAATTCTCGCCCCGGCGAGGAAAAAAAATTCTAACGCTAACGCGCTATACGGTCCTCTAGGTTTTAACACTTACCTTTAAATTCCAAAAAAAAAAAAAAATCTACATTCAAAACTATACTTGAGAACCAAATAATAAATTTGATCTGCAGCCACACAAAATGTCGGCCCTCAGGCTAGCTATCAACAACGCTGTCTTGGCGACCACTGAAGTGCAACCAAAAATAATTTAAGTGGTAATTCTAAATTGGAAAACAAAATAAATGGACGGCGTTGTTTCCTAGGGTGCAGGACTGCGCCCCGCGCCCATAGGACGCGAAGTACAATTGTCACCTCCTCCAAATCGGGTATTTCACTGAATCTCGAAACGGAAGTAACAAGTCGACAAGAAGTACTAAAACGATGGCAATAAGGAGGGTGGTGGAACCGTTTCCGTTTCCGCCTTCCTCTTCACCCCTAGCCCGTGTTTTTGTACTTCTTGTCGACTTCTTATTTTCCGTTTCGAGATTCATCGAAATACCCTATACCCGGCAAAACTTGACCGGAACCCCGATGGCGTCTGCACTGTAAAATGCTTACGAAGAAAATTCTTCCTAACGTTGCGAAGCATTTGGCTGCTTCGCAATGCTTCGTAATACAAAGCAAGCCCTGCCGTACGAAGAAATTTGTTTGTACACTACGAAGAAAATGCTTCGTAATACGAAGCAGCCGAATGCTTCGCAGCTTACGAACGCTTACGAACGCTTACGAACTCAATTTCTTCGCAAGGTTTTTACAGTGTGCGCAGGTGTTTGATGAGGAGTCACCGGATCGGGCCGGACCGGGGCCCCCGCCACCCCCAAGGAACAGGAGGCGAAGGGGTGTTTCGGGGGAGGGTGTTTCTCCTCCGCCCTCATACAGGGCTCCGTTCGGCCCCGCCCGCCCCCACGCGACCAATAAAAGAAGAGCCTTGTCATTTATTCAGAACGCTGCCCTCAGACCGTTGCGTTCTCCACTCTCACTTTAGAGCGCGCCGCCACGAGAAGAACGGGCGAAGTAAGAGAAGACCATCGACCCGAGCGGAGGGGTGCGGAGCGAGGCTAGCGAGGCCACGCCGGTGCCGGCCGGCCTCCGGGTCCTGATCCCCTACCTCCCTGCCCTGGCGGCCGGACCACGGCGTGAACGTCGAGCCCGCGGAGCAGGTCGAGCAGTACACGGACACGGCGGTGACCCTGCGGCTCGCGCGTGGAGTAGCATCCGTCGATACCCCACGACGTGTTGGGCTCCCCCCTCCCACTCCGTCCGCAACCAGCAGGCAGCAGACGTTAAGCCAAGCAATCTCGAGTGCCGTGCCGAGGGGGGCCTCACTACGCGGAAAAGGGTGTACACTGACTGGAAGTCAAATGATTGGAAATGACTGAGATATGATTGGAAATGACTGAGATATGATTGGAAATGACTGTAAGTGACGGAAAGATGACTGATTTCGTCAAGAAAACTGACTGGATGCGAGTTAAAAATTTTGCAGCGACACAAAGCATGAACTATTCCGCGGTTTCTACTCTATTTCGAATTACTTTAAGGAAGTACGTGACTAGTTTGACATAATTTTCTTTGACTGGATGTGACTGGAAAAGTGACGTGTGGGAGACGTGTACAGTGACTGGTCGCACGGAGGCCCCCAGTGTAAGTTTCTTACAAAGAACTGCTCTTCGTAACGTACAAAGGATATGGGACCTTCGTAATGCAAACAAATTCTTCGTAGTACAAAAGGGCTCCAGTTTGTATTAAGAAGATCACGTCGTTGTTCCCAAACCACTATTGTTTGTAATATGAAGAAAATCTGTTTGTACTATGGTGGTTCCAGATCCTTTGTACGTTACAAACCGAATTCTTTGTAGTATATGAAGAACGTCCTTTGTGAGGAACTAACAGTGCCCCTCGTCGAGTGCGGTAGGTACAGCGCGTGACCACGCATGACTCGGCATGACTTGCGCTTCGCGACGTACTTCTGTAATCCTGTGTCCTCGTTAGGGGTCGTCCACATATTACATCAAGCGCTTGGGGGGGGGGGGGGGGGGGTTCGGCAAGCGTGACGGCGCGTGACATGGGGGGAGGGGGGGTGTCGAGCGATGTGACGTCACATTTTCGTAAAAAAAAGAAAAGAGTTTTAAACAACAAAGTTCACTCGTTTCCACTATTTTTTCACGCGATTTCGGCCAGCGAGCTGCTGTCTGGGTGCAGGGAGCAGACGCGGACGGGCGGACAGACGCGGGCGAGCAGTCACACGGCTCAGCCGCGCGGGTGGGCCAGCAAGCCGGGCAGCACTTTAAACATTCAACACTATAAACTTTTATTATCGGCGTAGCGCTTTCTTTTAAATTATATGTTTTTTTTGCAAAAAGATCGAAAATGTGACGTCACAAGGGGGGGGGGGGTTTCATCTATCGTGACGGTGCGTGACATGGGGGGAGGGGGGGGGGGGGGTCAAAAAGTGCCCAAAATCGCGTGACGTAATATGTGGACGACCCCTTAGCCTGTACGCCACGTGTAATCTCACTGTAATCCCTCGTTAAAATACACAAAATATGGAAAATGTACTAAACTTTAACGATTTACCACCTTAAGTCAGGTATGCAATCACGTGTAATCCGTGTAATCTTGTAATCCTGTGTACATCCGTAAAAAAAGTAGTGGTGGCCCCCTCGAAGCTTCGAGGTAAAGAATATCAAAACAGAACCCACTACACCGAGCTTTGGACCTTCTGAGCGGCGGCGCGGCCGTGCCGTGCTACTGCAGCGTAGTTTAGGTTGCCTATCCCCCCGGCGGCTGGAGGTGACGGCGCACAAGTATACAACGCCCATTGCCGGACTTTAAGAATCGAAAAGTGGGAAAGAAAAGCACACGTAGACATATGGCTTCCCTGGTTAGGTAATTTATATTCAACTTCAACTCTAAGGTAAATTTCGGCGGAGAGGCGCGCAAACTGGCGGAAAAGCTACATGTTGCACACACTCAACACGTGTTCTCCAAGCACTTGCTCAAGAAATCAATGCGTTGCGCGGGAATAATGCGTTGAAAGGAGGAACGTACTATTTTGTAGCCCAGAGGGTCGCAACATGATAACATATTAATAATAATAATTTTATATGGAGCGCCTCTCAACCGAAACTCATTTAGGCCGCTCTTTGTCGGCCTACAGCCGCGGGCCAGGCGGTGCCGGGCCAGGCCAGGCCAGGCCCGTCCCAGCGAGAACGGCAGCAGAACAGTTTGTACCGCCCACTTTCTCATTCAGCTGGAGCGATAACAGACCGAATGATAAGAGGCGAATTTATAACGACCTTCATTATGGCATTTCGACTTCCTGTTGTTATAGTCCCGTGTGATGCCGGAAAGGGGCAAGCGCCCCCCCCTCCCCACCTCTACGAGACGTGTGCCGAGGCCGCCATTCAAACGCTTTTTTCAAAAAGAAATTAGACAAACCAGAGAGAACGGCCGAGGACAATGAAAACGCTCAAAACTATGTGACGTAATTTGACGGGGTGACTCACCAGAATTAAGATATTGGGCATACTTTTCGGTTGTGAACAATTTAACGGTGTAGCGTCCGCCGAGGCCGAGCGGCGTAAGGATAGCGTGTACCCGGCCAGGCCAGGCCAGCCGCGCCGGGGTCGGGCTGAGGGCGCGGGCAGCGCAGCAGGCTCAGTCAGTCAGGGGTACGGTCAGGGGCAGCGGCCAGGCCAGAGGTCAGTCCGGGCCGGGCCGGGGCGGGCTGAGGGCGCAGCGCAGCAGGCTCAGTCAGTCAGGGGTACGGTCAGGGGTAGCGGCCAGGCCAGAGGTCAGTCCGGGCCGGGGTCGGGCTGAGGGCGCAGCGCAGCAGGCTCAGTCAGTCAGGGGTACGGTCAGGGGTAGCGGCCAGGCCAGAGGTCAGTCCGGGGCGGGCCGGGCGGGCCGGGGCGCGGAGGACGGCCGATGGCACGAGCAGTTTGACACGAGCCCCGCACGCGCCAGGTATAATCTTATCGAAAAATGAAACGGCAAAAATCGTGCAAACCCTTAGCCTGCCTTCTATCGGCCATTTTAATCACTGTGTCGGCCTGCACTGTTCAAAATAGCTGTCAGATGATGGTACTTCCCCTAATGACTTTTCTTGTTTGCTAACAAGATAGCTGTATTCAGCCCGAACCCCAAAGATATTGCATACTTTAAGGATTTATTTATTGAAACAGTAGAAATTAGGTACAATCCTGGTTGTAACATTACAAATAATGTTTTGTAAACTTCCAAAGCAATATGCGTTGTTTCTGAAGAAGCAATTTTGTACTGTAACAACTGTTTTGTTTCAAATCTGGAAGAAGCCCTTTACTTTTTCATCCAAATCTTTTTCAGAGTAGTTTTGCTTGTTGTAAAATTACAAAATTGTTTGTTTTAAAACAACACGTATTGCTATGAAAGTATACAACACCGGTGTTGTATATGAACAACACAAATTTTGACAGTGTGCTGCGCAAACTAGCCCTTCCCATCCCACCAGCTTTAAAAATCAAGCCGCTGTACCACCAACATGCCAATGTGATTGTGTTTCACTTTGTGAGGGCCTGCCAGCCAGCACGCTGCGCCGGGCTGGGCGGGGCGGGGCCGACCAGGCCCGACCGGCACCCAGTTGAGCTCAGTGCGCCCCGCCCCGCCCGCCCCGCCCGCCCTGCCCCGCCCCGCCCCGCCCAACCCCACGCTCCCCAGCATTCACGGACTCGATGCCGACCCAGCAGAGCCTTTGTTTGCCTGCCATTCAGACTTTTATCAATCCAGCCATCCAGCCGACAATCTATCCATCGCATCCACCCTTTCACCCATGGAGGCATCCGGCAGAGCTATGGTCAGGACGCGCCCGCCCCGCCCCGCCCCGCCCCGCCCTGAGGGGTGCAGCGCAGCGGCGCGGCGGGCCGCCGATCCTGACCCGCGATACATCGGCAGCACATGCGACGGGACGCGACGCGACGCGGGTGCGGAGGTTAGCACTGCCGCCGCTAGAGGGCGTCTGTCTCCTGGCGGCGCAGGGCAGGGCGCGGGCCAGCCTGGCGCGGCGGGGGTAGCGCGCAGCGCGCGGGCCGCCGCCGCCCTCCGCCCCCCGGCCTGGCCCCGGCCGCCCCGGCGCCCCGCCCGCCCGCCGGGACCCCGCCTGCCCGCGCCCCGCCCCGCCCGCCGGGCCCCCGCCTGCCCGCGCCCCGCCGCGACGCCCCACGCCGTGCCGGTGTGCCTGCCCCGCTCCATTCGCTTGGGTCCGCTACGCCGCGCTGCGCCGTACCCGCTCGCGTTGTGCCTGTGCCCGGTGCGGTCCCCGGCGGTCCCCGGCGGTCCCCGGCGGTCCCGAGTGCCCCAGGGTGCAGGTGCAGGGACACGCCAGGCCCAGCCTGCAGGCCCGTTGCGCCTGACCCGGTGCGCCCCGATGACGTGCCGTGGCCGCGCCACGCGACCACCGCCGCCGCCGCCGCCGTCCTGCTCCGCTGTCCTCGATACAGCATCGATCGGGGCCTCGTCGTCGCGGTCCTCGCCGTCGACGCCCTCGGCGCCGTCCTCGCCCGGCGCCCGTCCTCCCCCGCGCGCCGGCGGCATGCTGTAGCGCCCGGGGCGCGCGCGCGCCGCCACACCCTGCACGTCGGCGTCGACGAGAAGGTGCACGGTCCGTCGCCGACCCACCGGCGCGGCCCTCCGTCTCTGCCGGTGAGTTGGCGTCTCTGGCCGCTGGCGCGGCGCTCGCGGCACGGCGCAGGACTCAGAGTCATGTCAGCGGAGGTAGCCAGTGTTGCCAGAAAAGTAGGCGAAAAATCACTCGCCAAGGAGCGGTCGGTATCAGCGCACGCCTACTAGGCAACATTTTCGTGGCTGAGCAGAGGGGTGGCGTTGTAGGCAGGCAACACATGGCTGTGTGTTGAGCGGTTTTCACCGCTGTGGCGACACGGCGCGCCCTATCCCCCCAGTGGTCCGCGACGCACTCCGTCGTGTGCGCGGGGAAGGCCGCCGCGCCCCGCCGCCAGGCCGCCACACTGGGCGCCCCTGGTGTGGCCGCGAGGCGTTCTCGTACAGTTTGTGGGGGGAAAAAGTTTGGACGAGCAGTTCCCTCTCTGCCCGCTCCCCTCCCCTCCCCTCCCCTCCGCTGCTCCGAGACTGTCAACGCGATGACAGACGGACAGGAGTGCAGCAGAGTGCATCATATACATGTACCGCCGAGTTTTTAAAGGGCAAACTTCCCCTCCCCAAAAGTCATACGCCGTACAAGATTTTTTTTTCCACCAAGCTCAAAGTCACCCTACGTCTGTCCCTATGCTCCTCTCACTCTCACACGTAAACACACTCACACACACACCCACACACGCACGGTACATGTACTGGTTTCGCTCACTGCCAGCAGTGCCTCCGAGCTCGTCCGCCGTAGTCCAACTTCCCCTGCCAGTCCAACTGTTTAAACAATAAACACGGGAGAGGGTAGCGCGATCGCGCGCCTGTTCCAGCTATTTTCGTAGAACCCTTCCTCTCACTCCCCCCCCCCTCCCCCTGTTCACAACCACACACATATACGCATACTCGCCGACTGCCCCGCATTCCCCCTCCCCTCCCCACCCACCCCCGCGCGCTTTCCCAACTGCCCTTTGAACACTTTCCCTGCACCTGTGTAACACGTGCAAATGGGCTTACCTGGTCAGGGCCTACCCCCCCCCCCCTCCCCCCCCCACCCGCTTGTCCGACCCAACCCACACTGACAATCGATACCTTCCCTTCAAATTGCCCCATTTCTCATGTGCGTCGTGAAACGTCAAAGCCGAATAGAGGGAGGAACACGTGATGAAAAGAGCCCCGTCCTGCGCGCGTGTTGTGTATGTCGCTGGGAGTGAAGAGCTGAATGTGGCCGTCCGGCCGGCCCGTGCCACTGGGGATGCGGTGGGGCGGGGCGGGGCGGGGCGGGGCGGGGCGGGGGCTGCACGACGGCCAGTCATGGAGGGCTGTGGCCGGCCGCGTGCGCGGCGGGGCGGGGCGGGCGGGGCGGGGCGGGGCGGGGCGTGGCGACAGCACGCAAGGACGACACAAGGCGACGTCAATACATCCAGAGAAATAAAATATCATGGGTGCGGAGCGGAGTGGAGCGGAGGGAGGCGAAGAGAGGCCTGACCGCAGCCCGGTGAGACACTGGGCGGGGCGGGGCGGGGCGGGGTCCGGTCGTGGACGCCCCGCCCCGCCCCGCCCCGCCCCGCCCCGCCCCGCCCCGCCCCGCCCCGCGTAGAGACCTCCTGCACCGCGCCGGGCGTTCTGATGCTGTTTCCTGTTTGACAAGGAAGGCAGAAGAGGTCTACCAGGTTGGTTCACGTTTCGGCGGTCTCAGACGCTCCGTCCGAGGCTCCTGTTCCCACTCTTGCTGTAGTTCCGTATAGGCTAGTCACGAATCGCGCAATAACCCTCCATTGCACCAAGACCATTAAGACATATCATTCTATTTTGTTATCACCCTACAAACGGTAAAAACAAGAGGAAAATTCACAGTTTTTGAGGAAACGTTCCCAAAATCAGACGATTTTTCCTCAGATTGCGTGGAAGATCCTCTAGGTGTTCCCTTTTTCATTAAAAAAAAACAAAAAAAAAACGACATTATTTTACCGTGCAGTGTCACTGCCCCCTCATGCAATTCCCCCCTCCTCAACACACTGGGGCGAAGAGAGTCCCGTCTGAACTAGACTCCCTCTATTACAATCAAAGCAAGATAACAAGAACGAAAGGGAGCGTAGTTGGCAAGTATTTCTTTTCTCCTGAAGAATAAAACTTTCTCTACCTGTCGTCATTTTCCTGCAGCATGCGGGGAAGATGTTTGCTCCGCCCCTTGCTCGACGACGCAGTCTCGCCCCTTCCTGTGCTGTCAGCCCTTTCCCCTCGAAGTGCGCCCCGCCCCACCCCCACAGCCATGCTTGCCTGTCTATCGGGCCGGCGCGGCGTGGCGACCTAGATAACTGCCATTATTTTGGAAGCGTGTTGAATAGGTAAAGTAGGATCAATCGATCATCTTTGGCCCTTCCCTATATGCCACCTCCGACCTACTCAATAACCAATGAAGTACGACCTGGTACCACGATCTTAACTTTAAACGCCCTATCTGTGTGTGGAATCACCAGAAAAAATGTCCACCGTTTCGACGCAAGTGTGCGACCTGTACACTTTGAGTTTCCAGTGTGCGGCCTCCACGCATGGCACCGGTACCATCACGGAGCTCTCGTTTGGACTGTTAAACGACTCCTACATATATCTCCATTTGAAATTGCTATGAGCGACCCGCCCCACCATGCCGGCCGCCGGCAGGGCGGGGCGGGGCGGCGGGCGTGGGGTAGTTGTACCCCACATCAACCAGCTCGCTCTGAAGCACAGGCACAGGTCCGAGCGTGGCGTGGGGCAGGTCCGCGCAGCGGCCCGGGGCGGGGCGGGGCGGGGCGGACCCCCTTTCCATAGACAGGTCTCCATACGCTCGCCTGCAGCCCCCGCCGCCCCGCCTGCCCGGCCCCGCCCGGCCCGAGCCGGATGCTCGTTGGGAATTCCCGTGATGCCGTTTGGGCGCTGAAGCGATCCTGCACCACTACTTGTTGCCCGCGAACAGACTTGTGAGCGGCGGCGTGCCAGAGCGAGAGCGAGAGCGAGCGAGAGAGAGAGAGAGAGAGAGAGAGAGAGAGAGAGAGAGAGAGAGAGTGAGAGTGAGAGTGAGAGAGAGAGAGAGAGAGAGAGAGAGAGAGAGAGAGAGAGAGAGAGAGAGAGAGAGAGAGAGAGAGAGAGCGTGTTCTCTGCCACCAAACACGCCAACAAGTTTCTTCCCATTCCGCGCCGCGCTCCCCGAATCTGTCGGCAATACCGCCGTAGACGCGTTACACAATCAAACAGCCAACCACAGCAGCAGAACTGGAAGCTTCAACTGGGGAAACAGCAGGATGCCTTTACGCACCCAGAGACCCAGAAAAGTCAAGAGTTCTTGAGACAAAAGTGTTTTCTTGCATATTGAAAAACGGTGCAATTACGCCACCAAGTACTCGATGTAATGCACAGTTGTTGCATCCGGGGAGACATTTTCTTGTCTCAAGAACCTGGCTTTCCTGTGATGGTCTTTACTGCCGCTGCTGCCGCGTCGGTCCCTGAGCAAAGCCTTTTAGCTGGACTGGACTGGGCCGCGGCGCAGCGCCGGCAACAGGATATCGATTGCAGCCCACGGCTCAATAACGTGGTGGACGGGACGGGACGGAGCGGGACAGGCGGCACAACCTCGCCCTCCGCCCGGGGGGACCCTGCCTGCCCTCCACCGCACTGCCGCGCCCTGCGCACTCGCTCACCTCACCCCGCCCCGCGACACGAGCAGTGCCGCCAGGAAAGTAGGCAATAAGTCGCCCGCCGGACACAGGGGAGTAAAGCGGGCTGCACCGTAGCTCAGGTGCATTATACTCGTTGCCTTTAGTAGGCAGGCGCAGATGCAGCCGGTGTTGCCACATTATTAGGCAAATGACACCTTAACATTTTAAGTTACATTCATGTTTAGTGTAAGGTGTTGTGTTTTAAGATATCATCTGCTAAGAATCCCACAAATACACCTTTTGTGAGGGCGGGGGTGGGACAGGGCGGGGTCGGGGGCCCCGGTGGTGGCCAGGCACGCCGCGCGCCGAGGTCCTGATCCGCCCCGCCCCGCCCCGCCCCGCCCGCATTTGTCTGGGCGAAACGGCAAAGAGTCGTAGCGGAGCCGAGCGGAGCGGAGGGGCGTGGCGTGGCAGGGCGTGGCGTGGCCTGGCGTGGCCTGGCGGGGCGTGGCGTGGCGGGGCGTGGCGGGGCGTGGCGGGGCGCGGCGGGGCGCGGCGTGGCGGGGCGGGGCGGGCGGGGCGGGGCGGGGCTTGGCGAGGCGTGGCGGGGCGGAGCAGGGCGCGGAGTGGCGTGGCGAGGCGTGGCGCGGCGTGGCGCTCATTACGGTTTGATTGCGAGAGCGCTTCCCGGCCGTGGCCTGGCGCAGGCGCCTCGCCTTGATGGGATGAGAAGGGCGAAGGCCTGGTCCAAAGGGATGCCTTATTCATAGCGGAAGGTTCCATCTCGAGACGGTATGGTGCGAGATAAGCAGGTGCCCGCCCCGCCCCGCCCCGCCCCGCCCCGCCCCGCCCGGCCGGGCAGATCAAGGCCGCTTTGGCGACGTCGCATAGCAATGCCCGTAATTCTTATATCCATGGAGCTGTAGCAATGAGAGCGGGAGTAAAATACGGGCAGACGGATGGCACAAGTCAGGGCTTTCAGGGCGATGAGATTACCCCCAGGTAGAATCATAGCATTGGAGGGATAGAATCATAGCACTGAGGGGGGGGGGGGGGGGATGATCGCGCGATGATACTACGGTACGCTACTGCACAGACAGGAGGGTATAGGCGGGGCGGGGCGGGCAAACTCACTGGACCGACTAGAAATGTGTGCAACGTGCTCAACCGGTGCGCGGTCTGGCCTGTTTGCGTGCTGCCGCTTCTTCATGAGGTGCGGCGGGGTGCGGCGGGGTGCGGCGGGGTGCGGCGGGGTGCGGCGGGGTGCGGTGCGGTGGGGCGGCCCGCGGCCCCCGCCGAATCTCTCGGCGGCGGAGTGCGGCTGACATGACAGACAACGCAGCCGCCCGTCATGCTCCGGACCAACTTTAGGTACAGTACACTGCCGGCGGGGGCCTCCTCTCTCTCTCTCCTCTCTCTCTCTTCCTCTCCTTGTCTCCTTGTCTCCCTGTCTCCCTCTCTCCCTCTCTCTCTCCCCCTCTATCTTGGCATACGACGCCTGGGCCGTGCCTTGCGCGCCGGATCAATGACTTCCTCCCCCTCCCCTCCCCTCTCGGGGGGCCTGCCCTACCCCGCGGTCACCTGGCTCTGTTCCGACGTCGACTTCACTTTCACTTACTCGGCCGCCCCGCCCCGTCCCGCCGTTGAGTGATTTCGAATGTCGCGCCTCCCTGGCTGCCCCATCCCACAGCGGGCGGAAACGCCCAAAACACGGGATCAATTCCGATTTTCACTCTTCTTTCTTTCGGACTCCCCAGCATTATTGTCAATCGAAAGATAGAGGGAGGATCAAACTATCAGGTTCTGAAGCCCGAATGTCAATTATCATCCGGGGAGCAGAGCAGGAATAATTCAAAGTTGAGAGGCAACGTGCGAGAAAGTTGAACGATCCAGCGCGCTCACGCGGTGCTAAAGCGCTCAGCCAATCAGGACGTTTTTGTTCTCTCCGCTATTCCTCTTCCTCTGTGTAGAGCACTTTTAGGTGGAATACACATTTTCAGACAGATCTATCACCGTTGGTGGCAACTGTCAGGTCAGGGCGGTTGTACCCCTGTGCACTCGCCCTGGCGCCGGCCCCGCTGTGCTCTGTCTTCCCACACCACAGACCCCTGGCTGTTAGATGACCATTCACCTGCAGGTGCGCCGTGCTCCCCGCCCCGCCCCGCCCCGCCCCGCCCCGCCCCGCCCCGGCAGTCACTCACCTCGACGTTGCGTGGAGCAATCGGGGCGTGCAAATGCAATACGACTGTTCCGGACTAGGCTCGATCCCGCCCGCTCGTGAGCACACTGTTAAAACCTTACAAAGCAATGCTTCGCAGTTGCGAAGGATTTGGCTGCTTTGTAATACAAAGCATTTTGTTTGTATTGCGAAGCTTTTGCTTTGTAGCTTGCGAAGCATTTGCTTCGCAGCTTGCGAAGCATTTGCGAAATGCTTTGTATTACAAACAAAATGCTTTGTAATACAAAGCATCCAAATGCTATGCAAGCTTACAAACTATTTTGTTTGTAGGGATTTAACAGTGCAGAACGCGGAGCCACCCCACCCCACCCCACCTCACCTCACCCCGCCCCACCCCTCCTCGCGGCACGCCCCAGGCCAGGGCCAGGCAGGCGGTGGCGGAGCGCTCAGCGGCAGAAGCAGATCAGTCCGCTGTTTGGTTATTGGCGTCAAATTGCCCGAGCTACGCTCGATTCAGAACAGGAGTGGTGACTCGTCTCTGTGGCGGCGGGCGGGGCGGGGCGGGGTGGAGAGGAGGGGACTGCAGAGTACACACGGGCTCATCTGTCGTGCCGCCCCCCGCCCCGCCTTGCCCGCCCCGCCCGCCCTCCCTTGCCCGCCCCGCCCGATCCGCGTCCCTTGAATAAAACACGGTGTCCAGGCGGCGGCGGGGCGGCTGTCAGAGGTGACGGTGGCCTGCTGGCCCTGATGGCAGGCCAGATCTAGTCCCGACGGAGGGAGTCGTTGGCACGGGGGCGGGCCGGGGGCGGGCCGGGGGCGGGCCGGGGGCGGGCCGGGGCGGCCGGGGCGGGCCGGGGCGGGCCGGGGCGGCCGGGGCGGGCCGGGGCGGGCCGTGGGCGGGCCAGGGGCGGGCCGGGGCGGGCCGGGGCGGGCCGGGGGCGGGCCGGGGCGGGCCGTGGGCGGGCCGGGGGCGGCCTGGGGCGGGCCGAAGGCGGGCCAGGGGCGGGCCGGGGGCGGGCCGGGGGCGGGCCGGGGGAGAGCAGCGCGGGCGATGGCCGCACCACTAATAAGCGTTTCATTCGGTTAATCGGCTGAGGACATCGCCCGGCCAGGCTATCTCCCACCCGGATCCCTACTACAGCGCGTGTGCGTGTGCCGTCGCCCTGCCCCCGGGCCGCCCCCGGGCGCGTGAGGTCGCGCGGGGGACGAGACAGCCACCGTGCCGGGGGCGGACGACAAGCAGTCCCATACCAATAGTGACGCAGCATTGCGCCTCAACGGCTCCTCCAGAATGGACGGAGCAGGGCGGGGCGGGGCGGGGCGGGGCGGGGCGGGGCGGGGCGGGGCGGGGCGGGGCGGGGCGGGGCGGGACGAGGCTGACATGAAGCTGGCCGCTTCTGGGACCCATTGCCTTTTAGGGGCCGCCTCGCCAGCCCCAGAGACTTTTATTGCAACGAGGCGCGCCCGAGTGCGGGCTGGGGCGGGGCGGGGTCGGGCGGGGCGGGGCGGGGCGGGGGGTGGGGCGGGGCGGGGCGGGGCGGGGCCCACGGCCCTTGCGGCTCGCGTGCCCCGGGACAATTATCATAATTACTCGCGACCTTCCGGGCCGCGCGCTGCTTCGCCTGATGGACAGCTGTTCGGAGGGTGGCTCGGCGGGCGGGGCGGGGCGTGGCGGGGCGGGGTGGGGGGGGGGGGGGGGGGGGGGGGGGGCGGGGCGACTGGGTGACGCGGCGGCGCGGGGGTTCAGCGTTAAGACAGCGCGTCTCGGGGCCGGGCGGGGCCGGGCGGGGCCGGCGGCGCTGTTGAGAGGAGAGACCCCTCCCTCCCCCTCCCTCCTCCCCTCCCTCACCCCCTTGCAAGGATTATAACCCCAGCCCTCCCTATACCTCGTCTCAGGACACCAAAAGCCCCGGCAGTCCCCTCCCCTATTGTCCTGACTTTACCTGCCGTGGTGTGGTCATGTCATAACGCGCCCCGTGCCCGTGGCAGGCGCACCCCACCTCACTACCCCGTCAGATTTGTTACACGTGGAGGATTTTCAATTTTACCGACCAATATCCTTAATTTTCACGGACGCTTCACCGCGCGCTGTTCACGCAATAAAGTAAGCAGTCTTCTCAGTAGCAGGAATTAAAATATACAATGCACAAAAGATCTTTTGTTCGACGGCCGCCGCTATACAGCAGCTCGGCCGACAGCAATGTTACGGACCGCGCCCTCAATGTTCCAGACTTCACCACGACTCTCACTGACTGCCACTAACAGCCCTGGCCGGTGCTCGCAGTGCGGTGCATCACCGCCCATGCGTCGCACCGAGCGGTTAAGGAGGTGCGGGGCGGGGCGGGGCGGGGCGGGGCGGGACGGGGCCAGGTGGGGCGGGCAGCGGGGCGGGGCGGGGCGGGGCGGGGCGGGGCGGGGCGGGCAGCGGGCACGGCGCATTTGGAGGTCAGCAGGCAGCAGGGTAGCATGTCGTGCCCCGCGTTTGCCCCGCGCACTCACCCTATGCTTTTGTTAGTGTGCGTGTGTGGGTCGTTGATCTGCTGCGCTGCGCCGCCAAACAATTTCCCGAAATCATTCAACCTGATCGGTTTAATTGATCCAGCGCGTGTGGCGTGGCGGCGTGCTGGAGCCCCTCGCGTGTTCGGCGCCCCGCCCCGCCCCACTCCGCCCCGCCCCGCCCCGCCCCGCCCCGCCCCGCCCCACCCCGCCCCGCCCCGGCAGAGGACTGGCGTAAGGATACATGGGAGACACGCCCTTCCCGACCCCCTCCACTCCTATCTCTTTCTCACACACATACTCACAGAAAAGTGTTTAGTTCAGGGAACAAACTTTAGAAAACTAAAAAACTGTTAGTCTGTTATCGGAACTAAATTTGGTTTCCCACAACACCGATTTGGTTGTATCAACCAACTGGTTCACTGGGTGTACGGGACGAGCTGTCGAAACCTGCAACAGTATCAAATATTCAAGCTGCAAAAGTAAACATTTCTTTCCTCGACCGCAGGCCAATATTTTTCTATTTTGCCGATAATCCCCCCCCCCGCCCCATCCGCTCCTCTTGTTTTATTTATGCAAGCAAGCAGCTCGCCCGCCCCGCCCCTCTGATGTTTGTAATTTAGATGAAAATGGGGATAATTACTGTCGGCGGGCTCAGCGGGGCTCAAGCGCAGCGCAGCGGCCACAGCAGCTCCAGCACAAAGCCAATCACATATAACCTCCCGTTTTCTCTCTCAGCTTTCTATTTCAAGTGCTGGATTTTCAATTTTAGTTTTTTTTTCCCCGACCAAAGTTTCTATCTTCGGTGACTTTATACGCAACAAAGTTAGTGTATTTCAAAAGCAGGACAGGGGAAAAAAGCCGAATGCAAAAAACAGCAACACGGCTGCCAGTCGCATTCTTACGCGCTATTACGACTTTTTTTTGTTTTTTGTTTTTTTGGCAAAGAGGCAGCCAACGGGAAAAATTTCACTGATTGCGCACTGATTTTTCCCTGGCCCGTTTTCTGATTCCTGACCCTACCTGACCCCGGTCTGTAACAACCCTGTCTCTGGCCGCGCTGGAGGCCGTTTTCTGTCCGCCTGCCACTGTTATTCAACTCCTGTGACGTCACATTCGTTTAACTGTAAAAGCTGTCACATTCGTTATAATATGATGTCACATTTGTTGTAATGTGATTCGACAGGGCAAAGCGTCGTAAATTCGGCAGTCACATTCAAAGGAATGTGACACTTACATCCGAGGGGGGCTGCACTCTCAAAACCTGTGACCCGACTATTACGTCTATTACGCACTATTACGCCTCAAAAATGTCGGGATTCAGCTAAAAAGAGCCCAAAACAACCCCAAAATAGGTAAATTTCGGAGAATTTTGGCTATTACGCCACTAATACGCATACTATTACGCGTGCTATTACGGGCAGACTGACCCGACTATTACGCGAGTGCATACCCCCTCGCTTACATCCAAACGAATGCGACAGTTTTTACAATGAAAACAATGTGACGTCACGCATGAATCGAATAACAGTGTGTGTGAACATGTGTAACACATTTTAATTCACTCCGTTCGGGCCCTCCTCAGTGTACAGCTCTGTCTGTGCGTCAGGCAGCCTGTGCCCGCCCCGCCCCGCCCGCCCGTGCCCCCTCTGCGGTGTGGGCGGTGCGACGAGGCCCGGCCCGGCCCGGCCCGGCCACCAGGACACTCTGGCTGGACAGAGACCATCGAGCGGAATCATGTTGCTAGTTTTTCCGCCCATCGACCGCGGGCGCGGTGTGCGCCCGAGGCCGCCATAGCGGGCGGGGCGGGGCGGGGCGGGGTGGAGTGGGGTGGGGCGGGTTGGGGTGAGCCTCCCCCCCTCCCTCCTGACTGGGCACTGTGTGCAATGTACTGCCGGCGGGACGAAGAAACAGAAAAGGTAAATGCGCCAAACTTTTATGCCCAGGGCAAAAGTCAGCCCGCCCCGGCAACAAGTCAGCAAGTGGATAAAAAAAGATACGGGCTCGCCCCGCCTCTCGCCGAGAGCCCCACCCCACCCCACCCCGCCCCGCCCCGGCACGCCCCGCAGGATTGAGTCTGCGAGGGGCGCGGAAATAGAGGTGCGAGTAAATAAAAGAGAGAGGAAATATGTACAGGCAGTGCGTGGGCTGCGCGAGGGAGGCGCTGCGGGCGCTGCTCGCTGCTGCGGCCTCAGTACAGAGAGAGAGGGAGAGGGAGAGGGAGAGGGAGAGGGAGAGAGGGAGAGAGGAGAGGGAGAGAGGGAGAGGGAGAGGGAGAGAGAGAGAGAGAGAGAGAGAGAGAGAGAGAGAGAGAGAGAGAGAGAGAGAGAGAGAGAGAGAGAGAGGGAGAGAGAGAGAGAGAGAGAGAGACGAGTCCAGAGCGAACGCCACGCCATGCCGCGCCGTGACCTGTTGAGAAGCAGTATATGGGCGGCCATGGCGAGCGTCATTGTTTAGAACGCTAACGCAGACATCGGGGGGAACAAAAGGGGTGCACACACTCCCCGTCTGGCTCGTTCTCCTCCCCCCTCCCTCTCTCTCTCCCTTCTCTCTTGTTATTGTTTTGTGTCGAGCCCTTCTGTTTTCAGTCGCTCTGCGCAGCGTCATCAGGCAGGCTGCACCGTGATTTTATTGGAGTTGATGATGGCTATGATGACGGTGACAAACACTGTTAAAAATACCGTACGGCGTTACGGTATACCGACGATCCGTACCGTAATTTTCGTGTACGGTCAGACCGCAACGTATCCTTACGAGTTACTCGCGAATACTCGCCAATACTCGCGAAAAAAATCAAGAAATACTCGCACGATACTCGCCAATACTCGCGAAAAAAATCAAGAAATACTCGCACGATACTCGCCAAAACTCGCCAATACCGCCAATACTCGCGAAACTCTTTGTACACCCTTTTGGAGAGTGGGGGACCCCTCGCCGCAGCCGCCACGAAGGAAGGAGCGAAACCTCGCGACGCGGCGCGACTTTCAAATCGTTCTGATATCAGCCGGCAATATGTCGTCAGCCGCTCAGCCCGACACTTAACCGCAGCGCTTGGCTCTATTTCTGTTATCCAGGTCACGGTTCTCCCCGCGGCCGCCCCGCCGAGAGTCGCCCCTGCAGGCCGGCAGCACCAGGACCCCGAGCCGACGGTGAGCTCGGCGTGACCCGACCCCGACCGGCCCGACCCGACCGGCCCGACCCGACCAGGGCTACCCGCCCGACCCGCACCTCACTGCACGTCCGTGTTAACGATATTCACAGCGCCCCGGCCCGGCCCGACCCGGCACCAGGGGCCAAGGTCAGCAGGCTCTGGCCCTGACCGCAATATCAGGGCGGAAGGACGAAGCTCCTGCGGCACTGTGAAAAATATCTTTGTAGATTTACGATAAATTTTGTGAATGACGATTTACGAAATATGTTGTAAAATTACGACGGACCTTTTTTGCTCGTGAATGAATTTCAAGCCGACATGAAGTGCTTGTAATTTTACGATTTGCAATTGTAAGTTTACAACTGCATTTCGTGGAAAATTTTCCCGTAAACCTACACGACTATTTTTCACAGTGGGGCGCGAGCGGCCCATCCGGCCAGCCGCTTCGAGCCCTATATACCCACCGCGGCATTTAGTGGCGAGTTTTATTCGCTGCAAGTGATTTGAGGACCGCCCACCCCCCCTGCCAGGTCCGACCCGCGGGCAGTGACGCCGGCCTTGGCCTTTTCAGTGCAGAGATTGGCCCGCCTGTTGCCGCTGCGCCGCCTCTGGCCCCGCCGGAGTGCAGCGCGCGGCCTCTAAGAGAATGGCGGGGCGGGGCGGGGCGGGGTGAGGCGGGGCGGGGCGGGGCGTGCACCGCGCGGGCAGGGGCAGCTCTTGGGATTTCAATTTTAAACTCGCAAACAAGAGAGAATGAGGAGGCTGTTTGCGCGGCCCGGCCCGGGCCCGGCCCGCGGCTGTTGGCGGGGCGGGTGCTCCCTGCTGCGGCCGCGGTGAGGCTCTTCCAGCCCCCCCCCTCTCTCTCTCTCTCTCAATCTCGCTCTCTCTCTCTCTCTCTCACTCTCGCTCTCTCGACCGCAGGCGGGAGAGGATAATTGCGTGCGCCGCTCACCTGCAGTCCAGCTAACGAGAGGAAAAGAGGCACCGTAAAACAAGACAATCCGTGGTTTTGTTCAGAAAAAGAACGGACGCGTCTGTGTTTTTCCGTGGTTAGCACAGAAAACAACGCGGACATTTTCCGTACCTTTCTCAAGTACATCCGTATGGTAGTTCCGAGATAACAACAGAAAAGTTCAAGACAGTCCTGGTAACTACTTGGCCGTAGAAATTTTCTCTCGTTCTTCCGTGCTCTTTTTTAGCCGTAGTGGGAGGGGAGGAGGGAAGAAGTGGAGAGAGAGAGAGCGAGAGCGAGAGAGAGAGAGATAGAGATAGAGATAGAGAGAGAGAGAGAGAGAGAGAGAGAGAGAGAGAGAGAGAGAGAGAGAGGGAGAGAGGGAGAGAGGGGGGGGGGTGAGGAACCACTCAGCTCGAAGAGCGCTCGCGTTAGCGAGTTATCTTGTGGAGAGAGGGGTTCGTTAAAAGTGCAGCGCGGTTCAGTCCTCTCAGCCGAGCCGGGCTAGAGAAGGGCATAACGCACACTCCGCCCGGTCCCCAGCCCGGCCCCCGGCCTACACACCTACTTTTGAATCCCGCATGGCATTCGCGCCGGGGTCGCCCTTCAGCGTCCCCCCCCCCCCCCCCCCCCTACTCCCCCGCCCCTCCAGAGGGAACTTCCCGACCGGGCCGGGCCCGGCCGCGCACCCAACACTTTCCCCTGTTCCGTGCTCCGGCGAATTTATTCCATGCATACTGGTGTAGATTTCCACCTCTCAGCGAGTACTATAGAGACCCTCTGCTTCCCCCGCAGCACCCCCCCCCCCCCACTCGCGTGCCGAGTATTTCCCCCTAATTATTGTGTACTCTAGGGGGAGTGACGGCTTGGCTGAGCCGGACGGGTGCGGAGCCGGGCGGGGCGGGGCACTGGCAGACCACTTAGCCGCGGCCCCTCACCACCAGGCCGCAGGGCGGGGCGGGGCGGGGCGGGGCGGGGCGGGGCGGGGCCCGAACACCGCGAAGCGAGCACAATGCGTCTTGTCCGGGAGATGGGATTATTAAAACTATAGAGTACCGAGGGGAGGGGGGAGGGGCTGAGCTGAGCTGAGCTGAGCGCAGGCCGCGGGCCTTCCTGGGCTGGCTCACCCCACCCCACTCCCCTTCATCCGCTTCGCCCTTTCAGCTTCAGTTCTACCTACCAAAGACTTTTTTCCCAACCGCCACTTTCACGCGTGTGTGTAGACACGAAGCCGTGTGGGTACTGTGGGTGTGGGTGGGTTGCATAGCAGCCTCTGGTGGAGCGAAGCTGCAACTTCCCACGCCGCACGACGCCCCGTAGAAAACTAGTCTTACACAATTTAATTAAAATGTCAAAAATAGTTTTAACTTTTGCTCTCGTAACCAGCTCATTGTATAGCAACGGTGGCCCAGAGAGAGAGAGAGAGAGAGAGAGAGAGAGAGAGAGAGAGAGAGAGAGAGAGAGAGAGAGAGAGAGAGAGAGAGAGAGAGAGAGAGTAAAAACTCTACCCGGCCAGCGATTACGCCACCAGCAAAAATCTCCTCTCGTTCTGTAGTTAGCTGATTAATAACCAAAATAAAATTTTTTAAGGCCACGGCAAAAAAAGTACTTTGCTTTTTTGCGGCGATCGTCATTTCTTATCGCCCTAAAGGCTAAAGGGGCCGGGCAGGAGGATGCGCCGCGTTCGCCCTGCTCCCCAGCGGGAGCGCCTGGCAGGGTAGGCCAGCCCGCTGGACAGTGGAGCACCGCGGGTCTGCCTACCCTGCGCTGCGCAGGGGCTCCGCCCCGTCAGCCACACGAGGCGAAATAATCAGTGCTTCATTCCAGCAGGGTGTCAAGTCGGAGAGCATTAACAAACGTCCGCTGCATGGTACTAGGCCCGCCCCACCCCGCCGCACCCCATTCCACGCGGCTAAAGCTACGCCGCCGCAGGCCGGCGGCCGGGGGCCGCGGTACGGCCTCCACCACGCGGCGCCTCGCCACGCCTCGCCGCAGCTGTTGGAGCATAAGTGGGCTTTTCAATTTAACATGTTGCCAATCACTGGAGCGGGGGATCGATCCGCTAACCTTCCGGGCAGCCTGGCCGGGCCGGGCCGGGCCGCGCGGAGGGGCGGCGCGCGGCGCACAGTGCCACATTGGCGGTGTGCGGGTCAAGGTGGGCGGCAGCGTATGCCAGCGAAGAGAGAGAGAGAGAGAGAGAGAGAGAGAGAGAGAGAGAGAGAGAGAGAGAGAGAGAGAGAGAGAGAGAGAGCAAAGAACAAGAGGAGATTCGCCTCCCTCATTCCCCCCCCCTCTCTCTCTCTCTCTCTCTCTCTCTCTCTCTCTCTCTCTCTCTCTCTCTCTCTCTTACTCTCTCTCTCTCAGCCGCACACCTGCCGCCCCCCAGCCCCAGCCTAGCTCTGCCGTAAAATCACGGCCGACCGCCCGTATCAATTTTGTAGAATTTAATCCATTATCGAGCGGCACGGCGCGGCGCTGCCGGGGCGAGGCTGGGCTGTGCATAAACTGGATGTAGAAACACACGCACCACGACGCCCCTGCCAGATGCTTGGGTACGCCCCTGGCTGGGCTGCGCAGGCCGCCCCTGCCCTCGCTCCCCGCGTTTTATGACCGGATAACTGGGCGTCGTTGAGCTGCCAAAAGGACCGCGTCGAGTAGCTATAGCGGCTGGCCTCGGCCCGGCCCGGCCCAGCGCGGCCCGTGCCATGGTGCTACCTCGTTGGGCTCCGCCCCGCCCCGCCCGCCCCGCCACGCCCCGCCCGCGGCCAGGAAATCACCGGGGCGCTTATAGCTCGATCGTGATAAGCGCCACGCGAATGGCCGCCCCCAGCCCCGCCCCCGCCGCCCCCGCGAGGGCGAGCCGCCTCCCTCCCTTTTGAATTCCTTTTTTCTTCCCGTAATCATCGCGCTTTGTTTTCCTCCACGCGACGCCGACGCCGGCGCCCTGCCCGGCTCAGCGGCTCTGTCGAATCATAATCGGCCACGGCCGTGCGACATTCGAGACTGCCTCCTTGACATTTCATTCAGCCTGACGGGTTCACAAGCAGGCGACAAACTGCCAGAGAATACGTTTTGACATGTCGTCCAACGTCGCGCGTCAAAACAGTCCGAGTATTTTTTAAAATAGAGAGGTAGAGAGAGAGAGAGTGAGAGAGAGGGAGTGAGAGAGAGGGAGAGAGAGAGAGTGAGAGGGAGAGAGAGAGTGAGAGAGAGAGAGAGGGAGAGGGAGAGAGAGAGAGAGTGAGAGGGACAGGGAGAGGGAGAGGGGGAGAGAGAGACCTTCCTCTCTCACACACAAGGAGCGATGTCGCGGCAGCTAATCCTCCGCTTTCAATTTGATATCCCCGGCAGCACACCAGTCCCTCTCCGATCCCCCTGTCCACCCCCCCTCCCCGCATCTTGCGGATCCGCAGCTCCTCATCCCTATGAGGCACAGGACCCCCGCCCCACACTCACGCCCCTCACCCTCCCCGCACAGATAAGCCAAGACGGACCAGAAAGAAACCTCCATCCCCCTGGCCGGGCTGGGCCGGGCTGGGTCTGCGTGTAGCCCGGGGCACGCAGCTCGGCCCGGCGCGGCGCGGCGCCACGAGAGATCCCCACTTCAGCGCCCACTTCTTTCTCCGCGAAGAGATGCTGCGCCGCCTACTTCACCGATGGGGAACGCCCCGCCCCGCCCCGCCCCACCCCGCCCCGCCCGCGAGGCCGGGCCGCGCCACGTGGGGCAGGGCGTTCCGTTCGGTCGGCGAGGTAGACGGCAGTGCTGGGCAGGACAGGACAGGCAGCCGGAGACTCTCCACAAGACCGCCCCCGGGGCCTGGGGCGGGGTGCCCCGCCACCTCTCTCTTTCTCTCCCCCAATAGCACCCTCCCCCCTCCCCTACATTTAAGCCGAGGCACGTAGCACGTATACTGGTGCTTTTCACGCGGAATCCCCCACGCCCAGGGCCGCGGTGCGGTGCGTTCGCGCCGACGTCCTATTAAAATTTCTTTTTCACGCGCAGCACTCTACTATCGCCCTCTCCCCTCCCCTCGCCTCCCCCTCCCACCCTCTCTCTCTCTTTTGGGACGTGTCCTAGACCTACGGCCCTCTCGACCACACGCCACGCGCGTCACCGTAACCGCAGTCGGAACGACCTGGGCGGGGCGGGGCGGGGCGGGGCGGGGCGGTGCGGGGCGGTGTGGAGAAAGAACATGCGGCCTCGGGCCGGGCCGGACCCAGGTAACCTGCAGCCTGTAAATAACATTCGCTGTCGCCAGCGAGGCGCCGGGGCGAGGCGGGGCGAGGCGGGGCGAGGCGGGGCGGGGCGGGGCGAGGCGGGGCGGCCACAGGCGCACCCTCGCCCTCCCCTTCCTCCGGAGCCTTTTGCTTAGGCCGGTGCGGTAGGGCCAGCCCCTCTCCTCGGGCCCCCAGGCCAGAGCCAGCACACCGGAGGCTCAAGTGGCAGCACTACTCCTGGTCCCTCCCCGCCCCGCCCCGCCAGATGTCAACTCATTACCGAGACACGCCTTGGTGTCTTCCTGTCCCAATTAGAAAGCCTTTGCGCAGGCGCCTGCGCTGCCCTGCCGCATACGTCTTATAACATTTTCCATGTTGTTTTTTTCCCCCTCCGACCTTCTCACATTTGAGTTTTTAAAAAGTCGCGTCGTGTTGAATTTTTTTTTGCGGTGCTGTGCGGCTGGTTGTGGTGTACCAGGGGTATACATAGAATGTGTCTCGTGTGTGTGTGTGTGTGTGTGTGTGTGTGTGTGTGCCAGAGCCAGGTGGCCGGCCTATGTGTCATGCTGTGCAAGTGGTCTTGACTTATGTTTGGCGTTGGGCTCGCAGGGTCGTGGCGGTGCGGGGTGGGGCGGGGCGGGGCGGGGCGGGGTGGGGCCGGGCGGGGCAGGTCGCGGCCCCCAGTGTCGCGTGCAGCCTGGCCTGCTGCAGGCCCCTTACTGTCCTAGACGCGAGAGTATGGCTAGCTGGAGTCGACACTGGTAAAACTAAGTAGTAGTTGTACGCCTTTTTCAAGCGTACAACTACGCTTGAAGACCTTACGCTCGTCTTGAAGCATACAAGTACGCTTCAAGAAAATTCCCTCATGCATTTAGATAGGAGGAAAAGAGCGCATGAGCTCTTGTACGCTTCAAGAAGGGCGTACGGACTGTGCGCTTCATGAAAGGCGTACAACTACGCCTTAGTTTTACCTGTGGAGTCTTCGTAGCGGCCACCCTCCGCCTCAGGGGCTATGGTTAGCTATGTATGTCGCCTTTACTTTATGTCGCACGGAACTCGTACTGGTATCTGCTTCTCAAAGAGAAAGGTTCAATAATTGACGGGACGTAGTCGCACTTTCACGCCCCGGACATACCTACCAGATACATCAGAACGCTACAAACGTTTTAAAAGAGTTCCTAAGAATTTAGTGTGTACAGTGCCGCGACGACGCCTTCTCAAGGGCGAGGTCTACAGGCCGAGCGCTGCCGATCGCAGCGCAGCCCACCGGCGCCGGGGAGCAACAGCAGACGGGTGGGGTGAGAGGAGGTGGGGCGGGGCGGGGCGGGGCGGGGCGAGCGCGGCTAGTGCTACCCTTGCGCACACTTTGCCTTAAGCTTGGTGTGTTTGTGCTGCTGATAGAGCTGTGGAGTGGCGGGGTTTAAGGGGGTGAAAGTGTGAGACAGGAGAGAGAGAGAGAGAGAGAGAGAGAGAGAGAGAGAGAGAGAGAGAGAGAGAGAGAGAGAGAGAGAGAGAGAGATGTGAGCATAGTGGGGAGTTGGTGCGGGAGCAAGGTAGTCCCCAAGGGGTTAAGCGACGCTGCCTGTCTGCATCCCCGACACGACACTCCGTAGCGGACGACACAATTTGTTTCATTTATAAAAAAAAATAAATTGCCCACGTTGAGTCGGCTTGGCGGCCCGTCTTTTTTCAGTCTACAGAGTGTAGTGTGGAGTGGTTGCGTCGGGGCTTCACCCCCCCCTCCCCCCCCAGCCCCATCCCCCTCAAGTTTGAGAGTCCCCAGTGCCTTTGAGCTGCGCTGAGCGAAGCGAAGAAGGCCGGGGCGGGCTGGGCTGGGGGCTGGGTCGGCGCGGGCGGGGCATCTGGATTTGTCCGCGGGGCTCGCCGCAGCTACCGCCTCCGCCTCCGTCGCGACTTAAGCGGCTATGAAAGTTTCCCGGGTCCATTTGGAAACAGTGAGCACGGCCAGGATCTCAAAGGCGGTGGCCGGGGGTGCGCGGCGCGGCGCGGGCGCAGCCCGCCCTCCCTGCCATTACAAAATACATCGCAGCGGCCGGTTCGTGAGGCGGTTTGCGACGCGGTTTGTGAGGGGCTTTTCTTTCTCTTTTCCCTCTCATCCGCTCCCTCCCCCCCCTTCCCCCCACCCCCACCCCCGGGCTCTTTCCCTCTCCCTCCCGAGCCCGCGCGTGCTGGCTGCGTAGCGGTGGCCACAGCCCGTGCCCCGGCCCCCGCGCCCAGACCAGGTTAATTGGTGTGTTTCTTTCGTTCCCGTTAGAAGAGAAAGTTACCGAGGGCGCGGTGCGGCGAGGCTGCAGCGCGGGGCTGAATAATAGAGTCGCTGCCCCCGCCCCGCCCCGCCCCGCCCCCGCCCCACCCCGCGCCCGCCCCGCCCCGCCCCGCCCCCGGGCAGCGGCCCTCAGGCTCAGGCCAGCGCGCCGGTGGGGCAGCGCCGCCACCCCCAACCCCCTCTTTTTCCTACGGATGTGAGCGGGGCTTCTTGACACTCGAGTGACCCACCCCATCCCACGAAGTTCCTGCGTCCTCCTTCCCGATGTGAGCGCCTCGCCCCACGTGCCGGGGGAGGAAGGGAGGGAGGGAGAGGGAGAGGGAGAGGGAGAGGGAGAGGGAGAGGGAGAGGGAGAAGGAGAAGAAGAGAAGAAGAGAAAAAGAGAAAAGGAGAGGGCGAGAGAGAGAGAGAGGTAGAAAGAAATTAGAGAGAGAGAGAGAGAGAGAGAGAGAGAGAGAGAGAGAGAGAGAGAGAGAGAGAGAGAGAGAGAGAGAGAGAGAGAGAGAGAGAGAGAGAGAGAGAGAGAGAGAAGGGCTGCACTTTACTGAGTCGGGCATCGAACACACAGGTACCGGGCTACCGGGCGTTTCATAAAAGACGCAGGTGCGGGCGGGTTTGCCGACCCGATCTCCCCGTAAGGCGCCATAGCCCCTTGGGTACACTGTTAATTTCGGGTGCTCTGAAATTGTACGCCAAGGCGTAGAGTGGTCGTACGCCAGAGGCGTACACCACGCAAAACTGTACGCCTGGCGTACGATGGCAGCACACCTTTGGCGTACAGTGACAGCACACCCTCTTCAGACAATGGGAACGGGGGAAGTCAAGGGTGTGCTGTCATCGTACACCAGGGGTGTAGTTTTGCGTGGTGTAGGCCTAGGCGTACTATCACTGTACACCTTGGCGTACAATTTCAGAGCACCCCAAATTAACAGTGTAGGCAAACCCGCCCGCACCTGCGTATCTTTTATGAAACGCCCGGTACGCACAAGTCATACACCTGCAGGTGAGCGACATTCGTAATACACGTGGGGTGGCCGCAGGGTGTCGCGGGTTGGGCGTTATATAAGAGTCGCGGCACGGCACCTCCGGCTGGCATGGCAGCGCAGGGCTGGGCTGGCACAGCAGCAGGACGGGACGCTTCCTGGCGACATCCCTCCTGCGACAGCTCAGCTGTGCGCTCTGCTGGTTCGTTTGGTAAGCTCACGCTTCGGCTGATCCCGGGCAGGAGCGGGGGGAGGTGGGGGCCGGGCGCGGCCTCAAACGGAATAAGGCCCGCTATGCTTTGTACCAACAAACAGCAGGCTACACACACGCCCTCCCTCACAGCACAGCACAACGCAACCGACACAAGGGGGGAAACAAACTCGATTTTCGCGCAAGGCCATCAGGGTATAGGGTGTTGAACGGTGTTGGAACTCCGATACTTCCCCTCAAGCGGTGGAATATTATTATTTTAGAAGAGACAGAGAGAGAGAGACAGAGAGAGACAGAGAGAGAGAGAGAGAGAGAGAGAGAGAGAGAGAGAGAGAGAGAGAGAGAGAGAGAGAGAGAGAGAGAGAGAGAGAGAGAGACAGAGAGAGAGAGACAGAGCTATTTCGGCCGCAATCAATATTTACTTTATTGTTCTAGTAGGGGTACTATAAAAGTACTACAAACATATACACTCGCAGAAAATAATAGAGCATAGTTGTACAAATAAGGACATAACGCTGAAAGGCCGAAATGTGATTTTCTCAATAAGCCAGTCCTTGATACCTCTCCTTTTTTATTAAACAAAAGAAAACAAACGAAACCCGCCTGGCTCTCCACCTTTTCCAGCGCCTCAAAGCGAGTGAATCCGTCTGCTTTGTTCGCCATCAAGCAGTCGCTTTGTAGGGCCTCCTCACCTCCTCACGAGCCCCCAGCGGCCCCAGCGCCCCAGCGGGGGCCCCGCCCCGCCCCGCCCCGCCTCTGGTCTACTTCTTCAACCACCCTCTTGTTGTCCCTGGCCGTTGAGTGGCTCCAGCGAGTTTGTCCCACTGTGCCACTGTCGGTCCGCGGTACCACGCCCCGCCCCGCCCCGCCCCGCCCCGCCCCGCCCCGCCCCGCCAGTCACGGACCGCGGCGCTGCCTCCGGACATCGCCCGCGCAGCGCCCTCCAGTCTAATTGGGCGTGCGCGAGGACATGCTTGTTGTTGTTGGTGGTGTACTCGCTCTTGTAGGACACCAAGCATGTCCCGCGCACCTCCTCAAAAGGACATCCCCCGTCAGTCCTGCACGGTAAATCTGTTTCCTGGGAGGCTCAAAACTGAGGACATTATTCGAGTATGTAATCGCAAATACACAATGCGAAACATATGGCTGATTCAACAACCAAGCCAGTCCTAGTATACACGTTTAACGGCAAGGGTTTGCCTTGGACTCGGCTATACTGTGCGAGGAATTAGAATGCGCTATAAGAGCAACAGGTTGTGAGGTTGGCAACGGTGGGGGCGGGGCGGGGCGGGGCGGGGCGCGGACAGTGAAGGGCCCCGGGCTGCGGGGGCAGCGCCGCCCCCAGGGCCGCCAACGGCACGCCGCGCCTCCGCCGGGGAACAACCGCTGCGCTGTGGCGGGCTGGGGGCGGGCTGGGGGCGGACCGGGGGCGGGCCGGGGGCGGCGGCCGGATCTGGAGGCCTGACATGCGGCTTGCGCTCTCCCCTGCCGCGGCGGGCATCAAGAATTCAGGAAAACGGAAATGGGGAGTTGTAATCTCCAGCAAGGAGGTCGTCTGCTTGAAGAGCAGAAGAGAGCCGTGGCCTCGGTGGTGCCCGGCCCGGCCCAGGCCCGTGGCGCGACCTTGAAGGACGTCCCTGCAGCCACAGCACACCCAGCCAGAGAGCACCCCGCCCCGCCCCACCCGCCCCGCCCCGCCCCGCGGCCGCAGACGGCTGTGTCAACAAGTCCAGAAGCAGAGCGAAATGCAGAGCGTTCCGCCGCGCGACGACGCGGTCTAAAATGTTGCAAGAGCGCCTGCTCATCCCCCCGCCCCGCCCCGCCCCGCCCCGCCCCGCCCCGCCCATGCCGCGCTGTTAATTAAACCTGGAATCAAGCAACGGGCGCCCTGCAGGTAGGCAGCCCCACCTGTCTGCCCGCGGCGTTACGCCCGTATCGCCGGAAGCCAGTCCCAGTCCCAGGCATGGCGGAGGCGGCGAGAGAGACAGGCAGATAGAGAGGCGTGGTGCGCGGCGCGAGAGGCGGGAGAGAGGTCGGGGTGGGCGGCGAGGCGAGGGAGACACGCTGATAGAGAGGCGTCGTACCCAAAATTGTTCGCAAGGTTTTGTGACAGTAGTGTATGTATACAATCAAAATCGGAAAGAATATCCCCAGGCTTCGGGTGAAAACAATACACGCCCATTTGACTCCCCTTTTGTATGTCCCGACGACCTTACAAAAAAAGAATTACATAAGCCCGCTCCAAAGCTTTTTCAAAGCAGAAGGGCGGGCTAAAAAAGAAAGCAGGTAGTGCAGGTCTGTCCGCCATGTCCATGGCTGCGTAGGGTCGGCGGCGGCCGTCCGCTCGCCAGCCGACCGACGCCTGCCGAGGATGGGTCGATGCCGCTGTGGTCGAATTATTAAGCGGACACAGTAATAGCTGAATTGCCGCAGCCAAGCCCCCCCCCCCCCCCCTTGGGCCGCAAGCGGGTCGGGTCACACTAGTGGGTGGTCGGCGCCGCCGGGCACCGCCGGCCTACAGACACGTGAAAACAAATGGGCCTCACTGCTGGGGGTTGAGTGAGCCGCTGGCTGTTAGGCCCGCCACGCCGCACGGTACAAATTTACGCTCAGATTAGTTCGATGTACCGGGTGTTTCAAAGAAGACGCAGGTGCGGGCGGGTTTGCCTACTCGCTCTGCCCGCAAGGCGCCATACTCTGCAAATCGAATTGTTGTGCCAGGTGTTTCTTTGAATGCGTAACAGTGTTGCGGGATTGCATACTCTCCAGCGCTGCAGGGGCCATGGCGCCTTACGGGCGAATGGGGTAGGCAAACCCGCAACACTGTTACGCATTCAAAGAAACACCCGGTACTACATGATAGTTAGATTTGCAGAGTAGCCCCTTTGGGTAGGCAAACCCGCCCGCACCTGCGTCTTCTCTGAAACACCCGGCATAGTGCGACGTACAACTTAATCCTCCCCCTCGACCGTAAAAACACTGCGGAAATCCAAGTGAAGGAATGTCGCTTACCCTGTTAAAAATCCCGTACCCCATTCCACAGATACTACGGTAAAATCCGTTTTGTTTGATTACGGAACAGCCGTATCTTAAAAAATATGGTGTTTTCCGTGACCAATTCCGTAGTTAAGTTTCTTCAAACTCCGAAAAAAGTTAAATTAAAGGCAGTACGGTCATACGTACTACGGACGTCCCGTACCCACTAAAAACGGTCTAGACCTGGTAAAAAATTAACGGGAAAAACCGTAGAAATTACCGTGGAAATTTCTGGCAGTGTACGTTAGTCATGGCTGAGTTAAATGTTCACACTCTTTTGTAGGTGTGCGACCAATCATTAGCACAGTGGAGGGTGAGCGAGTACGCGCATTCGCAATATTGTGGATATGAAAATAATCGATATGGCTGGCAAGCGTACGAATGGGGGGTGAGCATACGCTTTGCAAACTCCACTCACCTGCTAGTGTGTGACACTCGTACACCCAGGATTCCCCCAGCGTAAAAATAAAACAGGTTTGTTTGTGCTTGACTGCGGCGGAGAGGGCCGGGCCTGCAGAACACATGTCGGGCGCGCGTTACACGTTAGGCGCTATCTGTTAGCGCGAGCGCGAGCGCTGAATAGCTGTCTATCTTTCCACTCTATCGCATTCCATTCGCCCGCAGCGCACAGCGTAAGAGAGGGAGAGCCCGGCGAAGTATAGGGGCTGACGGTGGTGGGCGGGGCGGGGCGGGGCGGGGCGGGGCGGGGCGGGAGGAAAGCGCCAGCGATAATTGGAATCGGTATTATCGCCGCCGAGTCGTTTCCAAAGGGACGCGAATACAATTTTCTCCCCGCGCACAGCCCCCCCCCCCCCTCACCTGCTGTCGCGCGGGCTGCCCTGAGCCACCCGCCCCGCCCGGTCCCGCCCCGCCCCGCACCCCGGCCAGGCCCGCACCTTGTCACCGACTGCATCTCATCAAAAGTAATTGAATGGTCGGGGAATCAGGTCGGCGGAGCACCAAAGGCATCCGTCATTGCTTCAAGCTGCCCCCACATCTTCCCCGCCGCGTCCTGGCAAAAAGCGATAGAGATATATTTTTGTTTGTTTCCGTCGATAAATTATAGGGGTTGTTTCAGCAGAGAATTGTGTAGATTCACCCCTACTTTATCCCTACTAATTACTACTTCATTCGGGTCTTCCTACACCTTTTACAGATTCCTGACTAAAAATTATTCAATTTATTACTGTACAGTTTTATTTGTCTTTTTACTTTTTCTCCTTTTAGAACGGTTCTAATGCTTGGTTTTGCTCTACTAGGACACTAGTTTGACAACCTTTTCCCGCCACCTTGCGTGTCGCGGGGCGGCGGCGCCCATAAAGATCGCCAGCGTCGAGCGCCCTGAGTTTATATTACATTCCCCGTCCTACCGTATCAGTCCACCGTCCCGGCCCCGGCCCCCGGCCCGCCGCACACAAACTTCGCGAGAGCGAACGCAAATTCCGCACCAAGCGCCGCGTGGCGCCTGCCACTGCCGGGAAAAACAATGTCTGATTATTAAGAGAGAGAGAGAGGGAGAGAGAGAGAGAGAGAGAAAGAGAAAGAGAGAGAGAGAGAGAGAGAGAGAGAGAGAGAGAGAGAGAGAGAGAGAGAGAGAGAGAGAGACAGACAGAGAACGTTGAGGAACTCTTATTGTCACTATCCTCAGATTTTGAGGAGGTCTTCTCAAAAACTGTGGGCACTCCCCAAACATGCTCAAACTCTGAGCAGTTTCCCTAAAATTAAGGGGAAATTTTTCCCTTTTCCTCAAAAGATCAGACATGGCTTTTAGCGTGAAAAGACTATTTTTCCCCCTTCCCATTCCTTCGCTTGCTCCTCGATTTTTTTTTTAAATTTATTTTCTCAGCCAGCCAGCCAGGCAAGCAGCAAGCAGGCAAAGGTCGTCGTGGTACAGTACGGCGGCGGGATAGCCGGGCCAGCAGGTGGGGAGGGGCGGGGCGGGGTGGGGCGGGGCGGGGCGGGGCGGGGCGCCAACCATGAAGAATTTATCCCGCGTATGCTGTTGCTGAGGGTCTGGGCTTGGCCGGTAGCAGCGCGGCGCACTCAGAGGAAGAGGTTTACAGGGCCGCCAACGTCGCGTTTGTTTATCCTGTAATAAGTTGGACGATTGAAGGGAAACGGGCCGGGCCGAGCCTCACCGCACTGGGGCAAAGGGAGCGCGTGCCAGCCGAGAGAGAGAGAGAGAGAGAGAGAGAGAGAGAGAGAGAGAGCGAGAGAGAGAGAGAGAGAGAGAGAGAGAGAGGGGGGGGGCACAGAAGCTTTCTCTCCGTCAGATGCATAATGCATCGTTTAGGAGGCCGAGAGAAGAGAAAGGTAATGGAGGGTGGGGAGGAGGTCAGAGGTGGATTGGGTGTTAGCTACTGCTCTCGGAGAGACACGGGCATCTCTCTCTCTCTCTCTCTCTCGCTCTCTAATTTCTTTCTACCACGACCGAATTCTGACCCCTGACTCCCTCTCCTCGCTCCACAGCCGGATCAGGCCGAACTCTCTCCGCACCTTTAATCCCCCCCTCCCCCCAGCCCCAACCTCTCCGCGGACAAAGTTGATTTCTGATCGAGCAGAGGGAAAGTCTAACAAAAGACTCATTGCCCATGCATGAGCGGTGATTAACTCGATCTGCCTGGAGTCGCCCGCTCTGCCCCGCTAATTTCTTTTTCCCGCCGATGGCCCCCCCGATGACCTTTCCCTCTGCTCTTGCTCCCCTCCATTTCACTCTAGGAGGAAATTTTCCCCCAGCCGCAGTGGAGGGGGTTAAAGTTCTGCAGTAGCGAGCGCCCGGCGCAGGAGCGCTCTCTGCAGGCTCAATTTCCATGTAAATCCCCCTTCCCTGTCCGCGTTCTGTTTGCATGTGCGGGGCCGGGCCGAGTCGGGCAGGGCGGCGCGGGGCGGGGGAGGGCCGACCTTCGCGATACAGTAATCACAGCACACACCCTCCAGGAGCGTGTCCCTCACACACTTACATAGTTTTTATCTTTCCCCATTCAGGACGAATATAGTGTTGTGAGAAAATTATAGGCAATTAGTAACATACACAGGCGAGGGGGAATTCACTTCCGTAATACACTGTACACCTGACCCATGTATATTACGCCGTAATACACGTAATGTAATACCGAAAAACACGAGATATGCTCTAAAGTGATTAAATCTTGTGCGTAATACAGGTGTAATACAGGTGTAATACAGGTGTAATACAGGTGTAATACCGTGTAATACCGAGTAGTCTCTATAAGATTTTCCGATGTGAATTCCCCCTCGTACACAGGGGTGTGAAGTGGACTGCATTTGCGCCTGCTTACTATAGGCAACATGCACGCGTCTGTGCTGATATACTGCCTAGTCGGCAAGGTGCAGATTTACCCCGCATAAATCCTGTGTTGGGACGATGTTTTTTACCAACTTTTCTGGCAACACTGACGACGAATTTTCCGCAGCCTTAGAAATGCTGCACGACTGTAAACACGGTAGGCAGGCAGGCAGGCCGGGGCCGGTCGGCCGGCCGACTGGCGGAAGGGCAGGGCCGGCCCGGGCGACGTATGGAAAGAAGGTTCATGAATACTCATGTGGGCTTCATCTTGTCGCGCGCCGGGGCGGGGCGGGGCGGCCGGGGCCCAGTAGGTGGCGCGGCGGGGCAGGGCGTGCGGGGCGGGGCGGGGCGGGGCGAGATCGATTGGCAGAAGGTACCTGCCGCTGGCCGAGCAGCACCGAGCGCGGACAGGTTGTGGCTCAGACGATATGGCAATACGTCAAACCTTGCCTTTTGAAAAAACGTGACAGATGAGTCAGAATGGTCGGAAACCCCCGAGGGGGCCACAACTCGGGCAATCCGGCCGGCGTACACCAACTCTTGCAATCCATGGACAATCTTCGGCAATCTTTTCAAAACTCGTCAAAAAACCGTACTTGTTGCCTACATGCAGGCGTTGTGCCTTAGAAAGGCTAAAAAGCACAGGTAATTTGGCAATCTGGTGTACACTCTTAATCGCCCCGAAAATTAATACCCCCCTGTATACCGAGGGGTGTACAAGATACCTAGGCGTTCTATACCGGGGGGGTATTAACTTCTTACAAAGAAAATTCTTGTATTACAAAGAATTTTGTACAACCGTAATACAAAGCCAAATTTTCTTTGTAATACAAAAAAAACTTTGTAATACAAAGCAAAAATTGTTGTAATACAAGAAAATTTTCTGTATATTACGGTTCCACAGAATTCTTTGTATTGTCCAAAAAATTCTTTGTAAGAAGTTAAGAGTGTACACTGCAGGACAGAGTTGAGGCCCCCTCGGAAACCCCCGTAACTGCTAAAAATAACATCTGCGGGTGAGTCATCAATATTATTTCAGTTAAAAATTTGTGATTTTCCAGCACACATTTGACATTACACTGATCTTTAAATTAAAAAGGAAAACCACGAGTGTCGGTCGAAGGTAGCGTCAGAATTAATGTTTGCTGCCATGTATCGGTTTGAGAAAATATTTTTCGAAAGGCTTTAAAAACTACTTAAATCCCGTATAGATGTCATGCAAAGTAAAACATTGCAGAAAAGAAAGTCTGAGGCGGAAAGAAAGGTTATGTGACGCGGAAGGTCCACCTCATGGGAAGGCGGATCGGAAGCAAAAACTCGGACCCGCCTCGGGAGCCACGCCGCGCCACGCCGCACCTGCCCCGTATCGCCAGCGTCACATCCCCCAACTCCACCTCCACCCTTCTATACGGGCGGAGACTGGAAATATCCGGTCAGCTGAACTCGTGCAAATAGACCCGGTGATTCGTATAGAGGAGAGGGACGGTGGAGAGAGAGAGAGAGAGAGAGAGAGAGAGAGAGAGAGAGAGAGAGAGAGAGAGAGAGAGAGAGAGAGAGAGAGAGAGAGACCTGCGTGTGCCGCTAGGACGTACACAAGTTGAACCTGTGTCGCGAGCCGGGAACTCGGGCGGGAGGGGGGGGGGGGGGGCAAGGACCCTCCTCTGACAGCCCAGGGCGGGCCGCGTTTTCAGAGGCGTTTTCCTCTCCTCTCCGCCCACGCTCACCTTCCGGTTCACCCCCCCCTCCCCTCCCTTCCCCTATCTCTCCCTCTCTCCGGCACTTTTTACGATGAGCACGTGTTAACGTCTGTCGGTCGTGATAAGATTGCTTTACGTTCAACGACAAGGTAAGGGTTTGGGGCGGGGCGTGGCGGCGTGGCGTTTCATGGGCTCTAAAATGATGGCGCGCCGGAACGCGGGGGAGGGAGGGGGAGGGGGAGGGGGAGGGGGGGGGGCGAAACAGGGGTCGGAACAATAAGTGCTGAGATTTACGTTAAAGTCACATTAAGGGTCAGCATGACTGTTGCGGCCGCTTCGAAGCGGCACAAGACACAAGGCAGCAGGACATATTGTTCTTTGTTCCTCATTTTTTTTTTTTTAGGGCTTGGTTTCAAAACAAATACTTTTCTTGGTCACCTAGACACTGGCACTGCGGTCGGTTCGGATCCACCCCCCTGTGCATGCAGAGGGGCGGGGCGGGGAGCTCTTGCCGCGGGTGTGCCACTCCGCGGGGGACACCCTTGGGACACCCCGCGGACACCCCCGCGGGACACCCCTGAACGGCCCGCCCCGCCCCGCCGCGCCCCGCCCCACCCGCGGCAGGCGGGGGCCCTGCCCTAACGTGCACTCGACCGATCCGGATCGATAAGTCGGTGTATAATTCACGTCAACCTTTTTCACGTGCGTGCGCGCGGCGCGGCGTCCTGTGCGCCCCGCCCCGCCACGCCCCTGATCGCTGGCCCCGGTGCGCAGTCGTGACCCCGCCCCGCCCCGCCCCGCCCGCCCCACCCCGCCCCTGCGCTCCGCTCCATCGGCGTCGCAGAGTCTCGCACTGATGACACCCACCGAGTGCCCTCTGGTGTCACCGGGCGCCCCACCCTCCCCGCTCGCCGGCCCGGCCCGGCCCGGCACTCGCCCACCTCCGGTGGTCCACGCTCGCCTCGCGTCCTCGAGGAGGGAGGTCGCGTGCCTGCGTGAGCGCACGACAGAGAGGTTGTCCTCCCCCTCCCACGGGGCACGCCCCGCCCCGCCCGGCCCCGCCCCGCCCCGCCCCGCCCCGCCCCGCCCCGCCCCGCCCGCTGCACGCCTGTCGTGGGAATCGAAAGGTTATCGGCGATACAACCTTCACTGCGCACAGCGGGTACAGGGTCAGGTACTCCCCCGTGGCGCGGCGCGGCGCTCAGGTCGCCCGGTCTAAAACTGGGGCCTTTACATATAGTATATTATTTCTGTTTACGAAACAAATGGTCACTATTGGTGCAGCACGGTCAAGCAGCCAGCCCTTCGACGGTTCAGTTCGATCACTCTGGCAATCGCTTTATGCTTTGGGTGTCCTGCCCGACGGTGGCTAGCACGACTGGTTTGGGTCAAAGGCGCCCGCGCCGCCCCACCCCGCCCCCACCACCCCCATCGCTCACTCTCACAGATTAACCCTGCCAAACAGCCCCGGCCCGGCCCGGGCCCAGTGTCGCATTCCCCTATACGAGCACAGCGCACGGCGCGCTCAACTAAATCATTTTTCTCTGGCCCGCGGCTGGCGGTGTGGTGCGGCGCGGTGCGGTCTGGTCGCAGCACTCCAATACTCACCGGGACCAATCACATCACCCCTTTCATACCACACCGGCTCACTTTCTGTGCGTCCTACCCGAACTACTGCGCGCCTCGCTGGCGTGCTGAGTGAGCAACGCTGGCCGCAGAGCTTTAAAAATTACAAAAGCAATATCTCTGTGACCGCGCCGCTACGCTCTGCTCCGCGCCACGCCGCCGGGCCGGGCCGGGCCGGGCGCCTTGGAAGTACAAGCCCCGCGGCGCCTCGCCTCGCCTCGCCGGCTTCCGCCCGGGGCGCCTGCCGACTGATTCAGAAGATCGCTCTCGTTCCTCCTTCCTTGTCGCACCTATGGCGGTGCCCTATGCTGGGCATGGCGGCGCCACATGAGTGCGACAAGGACAGCAGTACGAGAGCGATCCTCGGAATCAGCCTGCTGGCCGGGGCCGACCGGAAGTGGAAGTGGCGGCCGTGTGCTTTCTCACCCCCGCCGCATGCACTGGGGCCGGCGGCGGGGGCTGATAGCAGACAGCATACCGTCTCTCAGGAAAATAATCCCGGAAACAATCCGTCCGCGCGGGAAAAAAAAGTACTTACTAGTGGTCTATGCGTCTTTAAATAGTGAACGCGCCCGGCCCGGAGAGCTAAAAGTACACATACGCTGTTATAAAATATCACAATTTAAGAACAGTGTGGAACTGTTATTTCTAAACACAAGGGCAAACTGTTCAAATTTATTGTACATTGTAAGGTGCAACGAGCTGAATGTACAGTGTTTCACTGTTAATTACAAGTACAATAACAGTTTGTACGGTTCATATTGGCGCTCCTTTTTACTGTGTAAGAAAGGCATTCTGCGCGACTAAAATACGCCAAGATGCAAATCAACTACTGGCTCTGCTACTTAAGTGCACCTTAATAACACATACAACCTGCATCGAGATTCGTAATTATACAGCTTAAAAATACTACGTATACTACGTATAATACATACTGTTTCAGCCACTGCATTGCAGCAGCACACACGTAACTTCCACCTCGCCTCAGGCTAGACCACACCATCCCTCGCCAGCCCTTGCGCCGTGTTTCTTCTTGTAACGAGGCGGGGCGGGGCGGGGCGGGGCGGGGCGGGGCGTGGTGGGGAAAGGCGGGGCGCGGCACGCCACCCTGTCGCCCCCGCGCCGCCCTTATGGCTCAACATTATATTCGAACGAAGTCGCCCGTCTTTAATGGGCATGGGCGACTCTGCTCTTTTATACGCACACTCACACAACGGTGCTATCCCCCCCCCCCCCCCCCCGCCTCCACCGACCCGTCACCACAAGCACAGCCGCCTCTTCACAGTCGCAATGATGCATCTCGCCCCTCTCTCTCCCCTCCTCGCTGTTATCACCCCGCGCGCTCTAAGGTCTTTAAGGCCCCGGGGGGAGAGGCGCAGCGGCGTAGCCACCGCGGCGGGAGACTTAACAGGAGCGTTGACTCGGGGAGAAAGACGGGAGAGAGAGAGAGAGGGAGAGAGAGGGAGAGAGAGGGAGAGAGAGGGAGAGAGAGAGAGGGAGGGAAAGAGGGGGAGAGAGAGAGAGAGAGAGAGAGAGAGAGAGAGAGGAGAGAGAGAGAGAGAGAGAGAGAGAGAGAGAGAGGGAGAGAGAGGGGGAGGGAGAGGGAGAGAGAGAGAGAGGGGGGGGGGGAGGGGAGGGGAGAGAGATAGGATGGGTGGGTGGGGGACTGTAACTACAAAGCTTCCATCACACTCCCTTGACGCCGGACCGGCCAAGGAGGACGCGCCATGTATTCACCACTCTCCTCCTCATTTGCATGGTAAATTCTATGTCAACTCTCAGTCGTTACGCTCCTGCGGCGCAGGGAAGAGCAAGGCTAGCAGGGGAACCACCGCACAGATACGGCAGACTCGTAATTATAAAAGGTCTAGCTGGCAGCAGGGGAACCACCCCGCCCCTCCAGGCCTCCTACTGCTGCTGCTGATCTTCATTTTTTCTTAGTTTTCGTCGCTTTCTGTCCCTTTGTTGTTTGAAACGTCTTTCCCTTTGAAATCGACTTAAATCTGTTACATTACCACGGGCTCGCTGTTAGGCGGATAATACTCACCGGATATGAATCTGTAGGAGTCCGGTTCAGGGCGATGTATAGGTTGATAAAGTACAGGAGTTTTGTTGCACAAATTGCCAACTTTCCAGGCGGCTTCCTGAGGCTGACCGAGAGGTGGGGGCGGCGATATCCCCCCTCATAAGACCGCTACTGCGCCCCGCCGCACCCCGGCATTGCAAGCGCCCTCGCCACAGCGGGCGGGGCGGGGCGGGGCGGGGCGGGGCGGGGCGGGGCGGGGCGGGGCGGGGTAAGGCGGGGTGGGGTGCGCTAATGGACGAGCCGAGGATTGTGAAGCGCGGCCAGGCGCGGCGACCCTGCCCTGCCCATCTCAACTTGATAAGCTGAAGAGAGCCGCGGCGGGGCGGGGCGGGGCGGGGCGGGGCGGGGCGGGGCGGGGCGGGGCGGGGCGGGGCGGTCGGGCCGGGGCCGTGTGCCCACCCCGCGGCCCTTAGGTCTCGGATTCATTGATTTTTCTTGCGGTCGCTGGCCGCCCCTATTGGCCGCCCAATGGCAGCCAAATCGATGTGCATGTTGGACATGACTAGCCCCACCCCCTCCCCCTCTCTCCCGTTAGAGGGGGACGGGTGCGCAGGGAAGCCCCTCAGGAATGGCCCCTGCTGCTCCCGTGTACCCCGCCCCGCCCCGCCCCGCCCCGCCCCGCCACTGCTCGCACGTTTAGAACACGTGGGCCGCCTCAGACGCATATGCACCCCTGGGTCTCACAAATAGTTTTCAATTCGCATATTTTGTTTATGTTCTTTCTTATTTCAAGGTATGTATAAGTATTGAGGACTGGGGGGCCGTTTAGCGCCTTCGCGTTAGAATTTTTCACGGTGAACGGGCTCCTTGACAGTGATGGTGATTCGATGAAAACTTTTGCCGGCGGGCCGGGCGGGCGGGCGGTGTGTGTGTGTGTGCGCGCGCGCGAGCGAGAGAGCAGGCGGGGCAGTACAACGGTGGCGGTAATCAACTTATAGGAGGCTCACATCACTCACCCGATCTCCTGCCGCCCGCTCGGCCCCGCCCCACACGCGACACGCACTCCATGGATAGTTCACCATTTTTTTAGACACGAAGTAGCCTTATGGATTTTTTAAAAATGTCATTATATAGTCACTGTAAATCGAAACGTCAAACATCTCACCTTATAAAGGGTGAGATAAAACTGTCGGACCGAAAAGGGGTGATGCATTTGTGCATCACCGGTAAAGAATAATACTTCTTCTACAAGAAAACCTAGGGCCAGCCCCGCTGATGTCTGACCGTTCTTCACCCTTTTTCGGACAAATATTTGTGTATGACCATTTTTCGGTCCGATTTTTTGCATCACCGAAATTTGTTCAGATGGCTCACCGTTTGATTTTCAGTGATTAGGTATAGCCCGGTCAGCCCGGCCCGTCAGGTCAGTTCACAACAGCGCGCCGCGCCGGCCCGGGCTGGGCGGCTCGAAATAGAAGTTATGATGCTCTCGTAAAATAAAAGAAACTATACCACCTCCCCGGTGCTATTTTAACACGTCGAGTACACAGACATTCCACAGCATACGCCACAGCGCGTCACACAACTATCCAACTAGACTTGCTTTGCAAATAAAAATATATAAAATAAAATTAGCTGTGGCTACTCTGCGGTATTCACTGTAAAAAAAATGTTCTTTTAACAACGGTTAAAACTGTTATTTCCAAACACAGTAATAAATGTTATTGTAAATTGTAGGGTACGTGACGCTGAATGTACGTTTTCTTATTGACGTTTCCTCGCATGAAAAGACGTTTTTCTTACGGTTGACGGTCGTTTTTTTCTTAAAGTGTCACTGCGCCATTTAAGCGCACTTGAGTTGCAGAAAAAGGAACAAGGTGGCCAATCACATGGCTATCACGCCCGTGTCTGGGGCACTACAGCCCCTTATCGGAGTGTCTGAGACAGCGCGTCGCCATGCCGTGGGGGTGCCCCCCCCCCCCCCCCCTGACTCAGTGCCGTGTGGAGCTTTGGGTGCTCTCTGCCCGCTTGTTTGCAGCCCCCCGCCGCAGGCCGTTGTCTTTATGCGGCCCCCAGGACGTGCGGGAGGGACAGGCAGGCCAGACTCGGCCCATCCCCCCGCCAGCGGCGTCTGCGATTTCATTCCATTTTTTTTTAAACTTTATTTCGTCCCGGTTCGAGTGAGCTGTTCTCCGCGAACTTATCGTGACGGGAGGACGAAGAGGTGCGGGAAAGGGGGGAGGGGTCTCGAGAGGGTAAATTGGGTTAGTGTTGATGCCCCTAGAATTATGCAAGGCAGAGAAACTTTGACGCGTTTTGTCCCTCTGGGTTCGGAGCAGAGCAGAAAAGAGGTGAGGTGAGGGGTGGGGCGGGGCGGGGCGGGGCGGGGCGGGGCGGAAAGCGGGTGGTGCGGCCAGATCGAGGGAAACCGAGTTGAAAATCTGCGGTTCAACTTTTGACGGGGGTGAGCAGGGTGTCCGGTGCGCCCGACTGCGAGCTGGGCTGGGCCGAGCTGGGCTGGGCTGGGCACGCAGTGCTAAGATCTTACGGTGAATTTCAATGTAAGCTGCAGTGAGCAGCCCTGCAGCACACTGTTGAACCGAGTTGTCATGTGACGATAAATATTGCTACGAATATTTCGTCACAAGAGCTGTGATGAAACAGACGTCACATGAAATACATTTCGTCACTGCTTGACATGAATTTAACGTCACGTGACATGAATCTTTCGTCACGTGACATGAATCTTTCGTCACATTACATGAATCGTTCGTCACATTACATAAATCTTTCGTCACATGACATGAATCTTTCGTCACATGACATGAATCTTTCGTCACATTACATGAATCTTTCGTCACACTGTGATGAACCATTTGTCATGTGACGAACCTTTCAAAAGTAGAATTTAGCACTGACTTTGTCGTAATGTGACGACTTAAAAATTGCAATGTGGCCGAGGCGAGGGCGGCGCGGCGTGCGCGGGGCTTGCGGGGGTCGCACGGCGGAGCAGAAGGAACGAACAATTTCCATGTGTCAGTTTACATCAAGAATGGTTATAAGATCGCATTGCATTATTTAAACAAACGAATCGCAACTCGATTCCTCCAATGCCGTGAGGTGCCTGGAGGAGTGGCGGCGGGGCGGAGCCCTGTCTCCTCGCCTTCCGTATTCATTTTTCCGAAGACACGGACGCATATACATATCAAAGACAGAGCGGCCGGGCCCCCGGGTTCCGTCCCGTCTCGCGTCCTCCCCGCAACTCGGTAGGAGGAAGAGTGCCACACTTGACAACCCCCGCCCCCCTCTCTCTTGTCCCACCTCTCTCCCTATTCGCCCCTCTCTCGACACCTCCCTCCCTCCCTCTCCCTCTCCCTCTCCATCTCTCTCCGTCCTTCTTCCTCACTCCCTCCTACTTCACTTTCTCTGGGCCAGGAGTGCAGTCACCGCGCAGCGCGCCCGTCACGGCCGAAACATCAGAAAACATTCAGACGACGAAAAAATCCAGGGCACGAGGCACAGAAGAGACCGTGAGCGGGCCAACGGCAGAGAGAGAGAGAGAGAGAGAGAGAGAGAGAGAGAGAGAGAGAGAGAGAGAGAGAGAGAGAGAGAGAGAGAGGGGAGGGGCGGGGAGCTGGGACTCCAGCTCTAAAAGGGTTCTGTTTGCGGGAACATCTTTTATTGATGGGTTCGCCTCTGAACTGGACCTGTACAAGGACCCCGCGACACGCTGAGGGTGCGCAGCGGGTCAAACCTCGAAGCCACATCCCTCTAGCTGCGCGCACACTTATTATTATGGTTTGTGGGAACAGTATTTATGGTACACTGTGAAAAAACAGCCTCTGGCACGGAGCCTGTCATGGAGACCATACCTCCTAAATAGACTAATTTCCTCGATGAAGGTACGGTTGTTTACAGAGTAGGCAGCGAAATATTGTTGCTGGCTGAGGTGACATTGGAATAGTCGCGAGTCGCGCCAAATAAGATGGAGGCCTTCGACTGCAGCCGGTTTACTTTTCGAAAGCCAGCTGACTCTGACGGAGAGCGAAACGAAATGTAGCGAGTGTTTGGTCGTAAAACGGGCGTCAGACGCAGGGCGGCGACAAAGTTTGCTGCTGCTGCTGCTGCTAAGTCGATGTAGTGTCCCAGTGGTGGACATGGTGCCCTTTCCGGGGGACAATCGATGACCAGATAACATTGTTACAACACCACACCAACCACCCCCCCCCCCCCACCCCCCGGGGGAATGGGCAACCCCTACCCAGCCCGCAGTACACTACACGTTGCTTGCCGAAAGAATTTTTGGACTATAAAGAACACTGTCAAAAACAACCCTACCGTGGTCAAAATCGTAAATCGTAAAAACAGTCACTGTACTCGAAAAAAAAAAAACCGTACATTCGGCGTCACGAACCCTACAACTTACACTAAAATTTTACGGCTTAGTATTGTTTTTAGAAATAACGGGTTTTAAACCGCTGTTACACGTCCGAGTAATCTCGTCAGAGGCGCTGGTGTTTCGTCGACATGACAGCCCTATTGCCGCCCCGCCCCGCCCCGCCCCGCCCCGCCCCGCCCGGCCCCGCCCCGCCCGGACCGCCGCGGCCTCAGCGCGCAGTCAAACTCGGTGCCATTAAGGAGATGGCCTGCCTGACCTCGGTCATGATCATTGTGACCAGCGGGCTCCACCCGGCTCCACCATTACGACCGGCCGGCCCGGACAGCAGGGTCACAGAGCTCGACACGCCCCCCCCCTCCCCCCCCCCCCCCCGCCGCTATCGCACTCAGTGAAAAGAGTTTCATGCGTGGCTGAACGCCAGGCCAGGAAGCCCTACCGCCGTATCGGCCCGGAACATATAATAATAATAATAATAATAATAATAATAATAATAAAAAAAAAATACAAAGGAAAATAAGGAAAAAAAAAATTACGCGCAGCATCAAAAGAAAATGGGACGTGCAGCGAGCGCACAGCAGCGCAGCCTCTCCGTACTAAAAGTGAATATCGACGCGGAGGCGGAGGGAGGCTCGAGCGCAGCGCGCTACGGGACGGGATGGAGCCGCAACGTGCGAACACCCTTAGGATCCACCAACGAGAGAGCGATAGGTGTGCGCGAAGGGAGGGGGGAGCGGGGCGGGAGAAAAAGGGAGAGATGGGGAGAGAGGGGGAGAAAGAGAGGAGGAGAGCGAGAGAGAGGGACAGGGAGAGGGAGGGGAGAGAGAGAGGGAGAGAGAGAGAGAGAGAGGGAGGGAGAGGGGAGAGAGAGAGAAAGAAAGATAGATAGATAGATAGATAGATAGATAGATAGAGAGAGAGAGAGAGAGAGAGAGAGAGAGAGAGAGAGAGAGAGAGAGAGAGAGAGGGTGACGCGCTTATTGCGGGCTGATGAAGGAGGCTCTCACGGGAGCGCAAATACGATGGGGTCCCGCGGGTGAGTTGCCGCCCTGCCCGGCCCTGTGCCGCCCTGTGCCGCCCTGCCCTGCCCTGCCCGGCCCGGCCCTGCCCGCACCCTCCCACATCACTTGCACGTCAATCTGGGTCACTTTGCCAGTAGTCCCAGCCCCACCCCCAATGCAGCGCACAGCGCACACTTTCACGCTGCGTCGCCAGTGCCACAGCGAACGAAGCCCTGAGGGGACTGGGGCCGGGAGGGGGGGCTTGAGATAGTATGCTTACGCAACAGCCAGCCGCCCCCCTCCCTCGGCACGGCTACTGTCCCAGCTGCACTCTGAACGTCTTCTTTATAGTTGTCTTGCTCCCTCCTCATTCTTGTTCGCGGTGCCGGGCCGAGCCGGGCCCGGCCGACAAGGACCAATCTCCCCGTACCTGAAGGCACGGCACGGCAGCTGCCCCACCTCACCCCGCCCCGCCCCGCCCGCCTGATTCAGCACAGAGGAAAACATTGTCTCACAATTTTTTACACGGGCTCCCTTCACTTCCCTCATTTTCACTCTTTACATACCCCGCCCCCCCCCCCCCTCCGTTCTCTCTCTCTATCTCTCTCTACTCTCTCTCTCTGTTTCCCATTCGCACGTGATTGCCGCGGGTTGCTCGGTAAGCTCGAGGACTTCCAGCAGGGACTTTTCTCCAGAAGGCGGCTCCCGTTCAGAGTTCCCAGTATGGAACATCTCGGTATGCCATCTTCCTTCCCCGTCCCCCGGCCCTCCTCCCCCTTCTCGGCACTCAGCCCCGCCCCCCCCCCCCTCACCTCCCCCCTCACCCTCCAAGTCACCGTCGCGCCCTGCTTGATGTATATGATTTGTGTCAGCAACGGCGACTCTGAAATTCTCTCACAGAAGGGGCGCGGAAACGAGTAAATGGTTGTGAAGGTGGGAGGTGGCGGTGGTGGTCCGGGAGGGGGGGGGGGGGGAGTGGAGACTGAGAAAACAAAACTCGGCGTGAAGAGGGGCGGCGCACGCGAGGCGCCGAGTATGAAATTGCGCTCAAGGATTTTAGCCGGCGGCGCGACGGGACAGCACTGTGGCGTCCTCGTCCTCTCTCGGAGAGAGGGAAAGAGAGAGGGAGGGAGTCGGAGGGAGAGGGAGAGGGCGAGAGCTAGAGCGAGAGAGAGAGAGAGAGAGAGAGAGAGAGAGAGAGAGAGAGAGAGAGAAAGAGAGAGAGGCGCTTGTTTCGGCAGAGTGCTGCTGTCGCGGTGGAGTGACAGGCTCGCCCGGAGTAACAACTGTCAGCCACAATGCCCCGCCCCACCCCGCCCCGCCCCGCCCGCCAGTGCAGCTCAAGGCCGCCATCGGCCGGGCCCGAGCTGTTGGACGAGGTGTTCACCCGTTCACCCCTGGCCTGTCCTGTCGTCGTCCTACTACAAATGTGCGACACGGAGCCCGCCACGGGTGTCCAGGGTAGGCAACCTCCTCCTCCTGCAGGCCTGTTGAGCGCGTTGCCTACGCGCCCGTTTGCAGGCGCTCCAGGTAGGCAAGGAGCCGCCGGGCAAGGCTTCCGCGAGTTCGCAATAAGGCCAGCCAGCCTCGGGCGCCCAGCGGGTAGGCAACTCGCATGCGGGCCTGTTGAGCGCGTTGCCTACGCGCCCGTTTGCAGGCGCTCCAGGCAGGCAAGCAGCCGCCGGGCAAGGCTTCCGCGAGTTCGCAATAAGGCCAGCCAGCCGCGGGCGCCCAGCGGGTAGGCAACCCGCATGCAGGTCTGTTGAGCGCGTTGCCTACGCGCCCGTCTGCAGGCGCTTCGAGTAGACAAGCGCTCGCACTGCGACGGGACGGGCCATCGCCTGCTTCGCTTGACTACAACGGTAACGGCGGCGCTCAAGCGATAACGCTTTTACAAGGTGACCGGCTGTGGCGGGGTGGCAATATACCCTCCGCGAACAGGCCGTGTGTTGTTGTTGTTGTTGTTGTTGTTACGAGGCGTGCAGGCCGTGTTGTTGTTGTTGATGATGTTGTTGTTGTTACGAAGCGTGCAGGCCGTGTGTTGTTGTTGTGAATGTTGTTGTTACGAGGCGTGCAGGCCGTGCATGCGGTCCCCCGCTAATGAATGGCGCGGGCTATACGGCCTTATGGCAGCTGGACATTAACGCGCCGCTGCCAGAGCACGTGCGACCGACACTGTGAAAAATAGTCGGAGCTTTACGGGAAAATATTCCACGAAAGTGCAGTTGTATTAAATTCTAACTGCAAATCGTAAAATAACAAGCATTATATTTCGGCTTGAAATTCATTCACGAGATAAAAAGCTCCGTCGTAAATTTACAAAATCAATCGTAAATCTACAGAGATATTTTTCACAGTGGAGGGACAGAAAGCGAGGAAAGGAGAGGGAGAGAGAGAGAGAGAGAGAGAGAGAGAGAGAGAGAGAGAGAGAGAGAGAGAGAGAGAGAGAGAGAGAGAGGGGGGGGGGATGGATCCACTGATATCAGTTCCGCCTGTTACAGCGCGTTTCATATAATATATAAAGTATAAAAATTATGCTCATCGCGCTTTTATCACCCCTAAAATGGCGATATCAAGAAAAATGATCCATGTTTGGTACACTTACCCTAACGTACGGTATGTTTCCTTGAGTGTGTGCCTTGCATATCTTCTTCGGGCACGTGTGTGTGTGTGTGTGTATGCATGAGTCAGAGGGATAGGGGCGGTGCTCTGCGGGTTGCCGCCAGTGTTTTCTAAGTTTGCCAGCCTGAGACTACAGCAGCAGCCGGCCGCGGCGTTTGTTTCTCTTTACAAAGAGGCTGCCTAGTCTTGCGGGCCCACACGCGCAACCACTGCAGACCCAGTCCCTCTCGCCCACACCCACAGGCCCACACCCGCTTCAGCTTTTAGACATATGTGTTTTATTTTCAAGGTGTCATGGAAGTAAGTTTGCATATTTCAAACAGGAACTATTCGTTCTGCTTGGTGAAGAAGGGTTCAACGTATTATTTGAAAAAGTAAAATCGCCACTGAACATTCAGTTATTGCAATACAGGTGAGGGAAACGGGGGGGAAAGAGGGGGGGGGAGAGAGGGGGGGGGGGGACGGGCCGGCACTTTGGGTCGATGCGCCCCCCGAGCCCACGAGTCCCGGCCGCAGTGGTCAGTGCCCTTCCCAGCTGATTGGGATTGACCTGGCCGCAATAAGTCCCCAGCGCATTGCTCGGGTATGGTGGGCAGCGCATGAGCGGCTGTGCCCCGCCCCGCCCCGCCCCGCCCCGCCCCGCCCCGCCCCGCGGGATGTGGAAGGGCACAGCGCAGGGTCGGGGTTAAGTCCTAGAATAGTAGAAAACCGTGACTTCCCGAAATGTTTCGCGTAATTCCTCTTATTCTCCATTTCCGGTCGTGGAGAGAGAGGGCTAGGCTCAGAAGCACTTACTTGAATAAATCGATTTTTTTTAGGTTCAAACGAAAACTTAAATTTTAGCCGGGAAACCGGCGTAACAGTTCGCTGGGCTATACGTGACCGGAAGTGTTAAAAGTGAGGATGAGGCGGTCGCCGGTCGCGGTTTCCTCCTACTCTAGGACTCTAGGTCGTAGGCGGCGATACTCCGCGCCCCAGCGCGCCTCACCTGGCCGGATAGACACCCCTCAGCACGCCTCCCTCCGAGGCGCAGCGATACCCCGCGCACACGCGAGGAGAGGGAAGGCCGGCCCCGGCCGGAAGGGTGGCTAAAGAGTGGAATGACCATTATGTGGTCACGCTCCATACTTATTACGCAACGCGCTTGGATACGTGCCCAGCAGAACGCGAGTATTATTCGTCATTGGCTGAGCTAAATTAAAATTTAATTTTTTGAACTTAAATGCTCAGCCCTGTCAGAAAGCGCCAAGGGGAGACCGACGGGAAGACGGCGTGAAGTGAGGCGCCAGGCGTGAGACGTGGAATGAGAGGTGTGGACAGTCTTGCCAACCACCAATGCAAAACTACCAGTTGTAGATTATCGGTGTTTTAGCTTCCGGCTTTAGCGCGCCGCAGGCCAAGGTAGACGCACTTTTAGCTCAGCCTATCACGGTTTTAACGAGCGTCTACCTTTATTTGCAGATGACGGGGTGGGCGACGACGGGCCCGGGTGCTGCCGGCACTGTTGCGGCCCCGCCCCGCCCCCCGCGGCTCATGGGGTGACGGGCGGCGCTCGCCTCGCGGCGCTGCGCTCGCGGCGCTCTAGGCGCTAGCTCTCGCGCTGGGCTGGGCTGGTCCTGGCCTTGGCCTGGCCCCGCCCCGCGGCGCTCTGGCGGGCGCTCTGGCGGCGGCACTGCGTGGCATGGAGACCCCCCGCGCCCGCACCCGCGCCCACCCGCACGCCTAGTATGCTCCAGTGGGTGCCGTTGCTCCTACTGACGGGCGTCTCCTTGGTTGGTGAGTACAAATCTCCACGTTTCGACGCCCTTCTCAATGGCATTTGGACTTTTAACAGATAACGACAATGTACTACTGAGGTTAATTTTGCTTTAACACTTTGAGTGCGGCATTACCGCAATGTACACTATGAGAAAAAAAAACTGTCTTTTGACAAATATCATCTGGATAAAAGTGGAACGTGACTAACTTGTCATTAATCCAAGAAAAACAATTTGTCAGAAGCCGTAAAAAAAACTTGCGTATTAAAAAACTCCCAGACTTCACAGCTAAATAACTATCATCAGTGACAACAATTAATGTCGATTAATTAGTTGCAATTTGACAAGTAATTTGTCAAAATCAAATGACAATCTATTCGTTGATTATTTTTTTGTCTGGTTGGCAGAAGTTTTGTTTCTATTTTTGCACAAGTAGTTTGTCACAAAATATGTTGTAAAATGACAAAAAAAATTACAGTGTAGTCACGCTCCCGTGATAGATCATGGCGCATAACAACACCCTGGACTATCATGTGTCGACACAATCCCGATCGGGAAAAAGAACACGATAACGTTTTAAACTTTTCCCTGAGCTGAGCTCAGCAAATCTCTACTATTTGAATTGCAGGGTGCATGCCCAGGGGTGGGGCTGGGGCCATCGACGGCGCCCCCTCCAACATCACCGTCATGTTCCTGAGCCACACCTCCGTCCACGTGAACTGGTCCACCAACATGGAGAACGTGGAGAAGTACGACGTGACGTACAAGCCGACCGATGCTAGGTGAGGCCAAATACCCCTGCACAGGGTCAACCGAAACCACGGCTAGATCCTAACAGTTATTTTACCATCATTATTTTTAAAAATCCCGTAAACCTGATAACTTTGTAAAAAAAAAAAAAAGACCAAAAATTTGCGGAGCATATTAAAATGCATCCACTGTTATTCAATTCCCGTGACGTCACATTCGTTTAACTGTAAAAGCTGTCACATTCGTTATAATATTATAATATTATAATATATATATATGATGTCACATTTGTTGTGATGTGAATCGACAGTGCAAAGCGCCGTAAATTCGTCAGTCACATTCAAAGGAATGTGACACTTACATCCAAACGAATGTAACAGTTTTTACATTGAAAATAATGTGACGTCACATGAATCGAATAGTACCAGTGTCCGCATACCGTCTGGCGTTGAGGTCTCCGTAGTCACCGTCTCGTCCCTCTATCCGCAGCTTCAAGGTGGTCATCGTGGTGGCGGGCAACTCCGAGTCGGTGGTGCTGGACCAGCTCCTGCCCGACACCCAGTACCAGATGTGGGTGCAGGCGTTCCGCGCGGGCAAGAGGTTCCGCTCCAGACAAATCGTGTTCCGCACTCTAGGTGAGTAGCAGCAGTCTCAGCCGGCAGCGGGACCCACCCGGTGTCTTACGGGCGGGGCAGGGCGGGGCGGGGCGAACGCCCGGCCGCCCACCCCGCCCCGCCCCGCCCCACGCACGTGAACACCCTTCACCCTGAAGGTCCCGCCGAGGGCCACCCCCCGCCTCCCCGAGGGCCGCTGCAGCATCGCTCGGCCTGCCCTTGAACCTTCGACCGCTCGTCTCGCACTCATCAAAGTTTGACACGAGTCGACGCCCGAAGCTCGCCCCCACCCCCACCCGCCCCCGCCCCACCTGCCCCCGCCCCACCTGCCCCCACCCCACCCCACCCGAGTGGTACTCGCGGCGTGGGCGGGACGGCACGGCACGGCACGGCACGGCCCCCACACCCAGGGCTGCCAAGCCATGTGGTCGAAAGGGGCGACGCGCCAGCGTTCCTACGCGTGCCGTGCCGACAAGGCGATTTTGGCAGCGCCGGTCAGCCCGGCGGCGGCGGGGGCCTTCCGTCGTGGCGCTGGTAGTTAGCCAGCCCCTGCCCCGCCCCCGGGGTGGGGGTGGCCACCCCAACCCTCCCCCTGTGCCCCGGGCAGGGGCCCCCGGCCGCAGGCCGCACAGGGGGACGCTCCGCTCGGTCAGTACGACATGACAACGGGCGCCCCGCGGCCACGGCCGCCATTCCCCGCGCTGGCTTCCGCGCAGCATGCGGCCCCACAGGGGGCCCCGCACGGCCTCGGGCGGCACGGGCCCCCGCGGAGGACGCCGCCCAGCCAGGGCCTCGGCCAGGCCCAGGGACCCCCGAGGGCCCAGGGCACCCTCCTGCAGCTCCAGGGCCTGACGACCAGCTCGACCACCGGCGCCTTCCCAGACCTCGTCAACCAGACGGAAGGTACGGAGCGCCACCACTGCCGCCCACCGCCCGGATGCACTGAGGGGAGGGGTCCGCGACGGAGCGCGCCCTGCCTGGCCCCTACCGCCGGCGTCAGCGCGCTTTCGGGCCGCGTCGCGCTTACTGGCGGGCCAGAGCGCGAGAGCGCGAGAGCTGATACCCTCCGCGCCGAAATGGCCGCAGTCGCAGCCGTCGCGAAGCCCGAGGCCGTGCAGTGCGCACTGCGAGAAAAAAACACGATAGGACTGGTCAAGTCCTTGCCTGCTCAAATCGTACTGGGCACGGTACACAATTATTTTTAGGTGCGAAGTACACACGCATTTAACATGGAGTCTTATGGGAGGCACACTAAAAAGGTACAACGATTATGTACTTCTCCTGTACAAACTTACTGTACATTTAGTGTACTTTGGTACAATATTTTTGCCAGTGCGCGCGGTTGTTCCTCGTCGCTATCGTCATGTGCGTTTGCTCTCACTACAATTAACTGGCTGGGCTGGGCGTGTGTAAGTGGCGGGGTCCGCATTTCGAGATACCCCTAGAGCGGGGTAGAGGGCTTTGGGGGATGGGGGCGTAGGCGTGGCGGGGTAGGGGGCGAGGTGGGGGCGGGGTGGCCCCCTCAGGGACACCAAGCGGACCGGATCACGCAATCAATACCTCGATGGGCCGATGGGCTGGACTGACTTGACGGCTGGCCAGACGCTGGGCTGGCCGTCCCCTCTGGGAGCCCCTGAAGGGAGGGCCGCGCTTGCACGCCTTCCCCCACCCCCGCGCCGCCTGGCTGCCCGTTAACGCATGCACGGCTGTGATAATGGTTCCGCCTCGGCTCGGCTGGGTCCCCTCTGCCGGCCGGGGACGCGGCACGGGTTGGGCACCTTGCTCTAGCCCCAGCGCGGGCCCCAGCACTGGCCCCAGCACTGGCCCCAGCCCCGGCCCCAGCCCCAGCACCAGCCCCGGCCCCAGCCCCGGCCCCAGCCCCGGCCCCAGCCCCGGCCCCAGCCCCGGCCCCAGCCCCGGCCCCAGCCCCGGCCCCAGCCCCAGCCCCAGCCCCGGCCCCAGCACCAGCCCCAGCACCAGCCCCGGCCCCAGCCCCAGCCCCAGCCCCGGCCCCAGCCCCGGCCCCGGCCCCGGCCCCGGCCCCAGCCCCGGCCCCAGCCCCGGCCCCAGCCCCGGCCCCAGCACCAGCCCCAGCCCCGGCTTGGCCTCTTGCTGCTGCTCGACGGCACCTCCCAGGCAGGCAGGCTGGGCCCGGACTTATCACAGGACGTCTGTCAACCCTGTCCACGCGATACGCCCCCCGCCCCACCCCCGCACGCCCCGCCCCGCCCCGCCTCGCGCCGATGGTGGTCGGTCGGTCGGTCGGACGATCGATCTCTTACGACGGCAACCACGATGACGACCGGAGGGAGCTCTGCCCCGCCCTGCCCGACCCGGCCCGGCTCGGCTCGCCAGTGTCCAATTATGGCGCTGCCGTATCCAGCGCTGCGGTGGTTTTATGCCACCGTGCGGCGGGGCCGGGCCGGGCCACGCGCCACGCGCCACGCGCCGCCGAGGATTGTCGGACAGAACGACTTGAGCACGTGACGTGGGGCGGGCTCCTCCCCGCAGACTCTAGCGCTATAGCTCTCCTTCTCCGTCGCACTTCGGGGAACCTCAGGTCTCAGGTCTAGCTCCATGCACTCCCACGGTGGGGCTGTTCCCTCCCGGGCCGTACGTTGTGGTCGCGTGGCGGGGCGGGGCGGGGCGGGGCGGAGCGGGGCGGGGCGGGGCGGGCGGGGTACCCCACATTCGACCCTCCCGGCGCCTGTCCTGCTCCCTCACCTCCTGCAGGTCACGCTCACACCGCCGCAAAGATAACTGCGATATCGGCCGCGATGACCTTTCGGATGCGATAGCGGCGGGTAAAGTGACCGGGGGCTCGGGGCGGGGCGGGGCGGGGCGGGGCAGACTCCATCAGCGGCCCTGCCCTGTGCCCTGCCCTGCCCTGCCTGGGTAAATAACGCTAGGTGGCGCGTCGCGGAAAGGTCGACGTCCACATTACACTAGCCATTTCGCCCTCGCCCTTTTCCTCTGCTAGCTCGTCGCTTAACGCCCCCGCCCCCCTCAGAAAAAAAAGACAAAAAATCAAAAGGATGGGGCTCATTTGGGTCCCTGCACGGAACGAACTCGAGGCGCATCGCATGCCGTACACAGGTCACGCCTCTATGCGCCCTTTCGCAGACTGGCCGCGCGAGAACACACAGGGCTAGGGCGCGACTGTGCGCGACCCTTAACCCGGAGGCCATGAGGCCGTCGTGAGCGTCACGGGCGGTAGCGTTATGGCTGACGTCACGGTTGTCTGCGTCACGAGCCGGGCGGGGTGGGACTATGACGTCACCCTGGCGCGGCGCTGGGGCGCTACCTCACCCCACACCCGTCCTATTCGGATATGCCACACGATTAAGAATTCACGCCCCGCCTGGCCAGGCAGGCAGCACCGCATTAACATGGTGACGAGCCGAGCAGCGCGAGCCCCGCTGACCTCCTGAGCGCCCCGCCCCCGCCCCGCCCCGCCTCGCCCCGCCCCGCCCCGCCCCACCCCGCCCCGCCCCCGCCCCGCCATCTGCTGCTAAAGAGCTTAGGGGTGCCGGTGCCCAGGCCGTGGCCAGGCCAGGGTGATTCCGCACAGTGGTTTCGTCTCTCTGTCCTTGTCGCACTCATGCGGCGCGGCCAGAAGGAGCAAGAGAGACGACACTACTAAACGCTGTCCGGAATCACCTCGCAGGTGAGCGCGCACAGCGAGGGGCGGGGCGGGGCGGGGCGGGGCGGGGCGGGGCGGGGCAGGCGTGACCGGGCCGGGGCGGGGTGAGGAGGTATCGGCTTAGCGCGCGTAGCGGGGCGCGGCGGGGCGCCGAAAGGTGTGGTGGGTTTCTCCCGAGTGGTCCACAACTCTGCTACTCATAGTGTTACACTTCGTCCGGTAAGCGCTTGAGCGAGCGGTAAATATGCGACACATTCCATCTGAATAATATTTTGCCATACTCACTGCCCGCTGTATGAGAGATCAAGCTAGGTGATACAGCAGAAAAAGTTCTATTACGATTTTTCTTTTCAGCTTGCTGTAACTAAATATCATCTGCTAGGAACGCATGGTGATTGTGTGTTGATTGGTTGCAGTGGACCCCGACGCGCCCCCGGTGACGGGGTTGCCCCCGCTGGGCGCGGCCCGAGGATCCCCCGGGGTAGGCGCGGCCAGCGGCCCCCCAGGGGGGCCCGGCGCCCCCAGCGGCGCCCCCAGCGGCCCCGCCAGCCCCTCCAAGAGCAACAAGGGGCTCATCATCCCCCCCAACCCCCCCGTGCCTCAGGATTTCATTCAGGTGTGGTCCACAGTATGTATACCCTGACCGGACGAGAACGACCTGAGCTGCACCTCGCCAGGAATTTTAATATTTTCTTACAACTTATATATTTATATTTTTTTTTGTGGTTTTCTTCTTTCCCGCTCTAAGAATCTAATTCTCTTCTTGTAAAATATATTAATCACTTATTGCATCGGTAGTTCTCTTCTCGCCAATGATGTTGTATATTCTTTGCAATACTTGTGATATATTTCTCATACCACCAGCATAGCTACATGCAGAGCATGCCGTTCCCAATAGTCTCCTTCTGCACTCTTTGAACATGGGACACTGGGCTTAAACATTAGACATCGTTTTGACAGCGAGTTGCGCGGGTGGGTGCGGCGCGGGGCGGGGACTCGTATGTGCCTGGGCGAGGACCACCTACACTCTAAATGCGAAAGAACAATTTTGTTCCCCGATTAGGAACATTTTCGTGCACATTCAGACTGGATGCAAATTCGTTTCGAAAACTGGACAAGTTGTGTAAAGTTGAACACAATATGTCTCACTTTAAGAACAAATTTGAATCCAGTCTGGATGTGCACGAAAACGTTCCTAATCGGAGAACAAAATTGTTCTTTCGCATTCAGAGTGTAGCTGCTGGGACTCGGCGAGGCAATACTTCTGTGTAGTTTAGTTGAGGTCTTTTACGGCATAATCTGTCTGTAGTTTGATGGTAGACGTACATTAATAGCGAACTAACTAAGATCATCGCTTTTCTCTGACGCGAGACACATATTGTGCACAGTGTAGAGCAGAGTGCACCCCCGCGGCTATTCCTAGATCAGTACGCTAACGTCTAACCACGAGCCTATCTTCACTGCAAAAAATATCCTCCTTACAATTTATGATTTACAAATCATGTTGTAAATTTATGATCGATGTCCTAGAATTACGAAAGCCTATCTGTGCTCGTTTAAGAATGACACCTCGACACCAAGTATAATTACAATTTTGTAATATTACAATTTCATAAAATCGTAAATTTGCGACGTTTCTCGAAGAAAATTTTCTTGTGCCCTTGTAAACATTTTACACAGCGTTGTAGCATTTTCGCTGTGCAGATTCTGCCAACTATCCGTTAGCGGTTTCCGCTGCGACGTCAGCCTGCCACATAGGCAACCCGTCGCGGCCGCGTGCATGCGGTTGCCTACCCTCGATTCCGCGGGCGCTCGCGTAGACAGAATGTCTTTACCCCACGCCGTCTCTACTATCGCGACCACACTGGGATTCCAAGTGTACGAATGTCACCCAGGTGACTGAATTTTCACACGTACGCACACACAAACACTCGTTGGTATGGAAAAATATTCACAGACTTGCAGGCGTGCGAAAAACTATTGACGCACTTCCATCGCGCACTTAGCAGTCATTCATTTTCCTTTCTATAAGTGTACCAATGAACAGTCGTACACTTGGCGTTCCCTTCCAAAAAAAAGAAAGAGAGAAAAATCTCGATTGCTCGAGTGACTCACCGTGTGTCGGGTGGGCCCGGTCCGCAGGTGCGCGGCGTGGAGGTGGGCATCGTCCTGCTGGTGCTCGTGGTGTGGGTGGGCGCCATCGTGCTCTTCTTCAACCGCTGGGGCAAGATCCGGATGCTGCTGCCGTACCAGCCCGACTACAAGGAGCAGCTCAAGGTGCCCGGCACCGGGGCCTGCGGCGGCGGCGGTGGCGCGCCCTGCGCCGGCCAGCACGCCTCCTCGTGCTCACAGGTAAACGCAACTGCAGGCCCGGGCCCGACACGAGTAGCATATTATATACTCTTCTCGCTACTTTTCTTTCCCTGCAAAGAAAAGAAAACAAAAAAATCATTTTTTTTATCTCCTCGTTTGGAAAACATTTCTTCTCATTTTGTTTCAAACAAGGATCGCAAAATTATTAGTAGGGAGCTATCGCAATTCGGTCTACCTAATCTGTCATGTTGGAGGAAGGTTCTCGGAAGGACATCCGTCTTTATCCTTGTCCCTTATTTCCTATCCTTGAGAAGCCACGAGACATAAATCATAAAGAGGGACAAAAAAAAAAAAATAAACTGACGTTTCACCCTCGCAAGCCCCAAGCTGCGAAGCCATAAGTACCACGTCGCATTCTTGAAAAATATTGTTTTTGTTTTACAGTGTTCACCTCATAAGTGCCCCTCCTTTCCAGTTTGTCACAATTTTGTAAGTAAAACGTAGACATAGCACACGCTTACCAAAAAAAAAAAAACAGTTCACTTTAAAGAGATTAATATATGTCCGTCAATGTGATAATTTTAATTTCCTGGCCAGCAGATCAGACAGGCATCATATCGCCGTCGCAATTTGTGGGAGCTACAATATTTTGCACATGGCTTGTCACTTTCACTTCGCAGTTCATTCATTTGGCTTCGCAAAAACTTGCCCTTTTCGTTGCAAACGGGCAGATGCAGTTGTGAGCGAGAGTACTGTGCCGCCGTCTATTCCACGGTGATATTTTTTCTTTCCTCGTTTCCCTATCAGCCTTATCATTATCATCATAATCATCATCCCAGCTTTCATAAGTACGCGCCTCAATTTCACCAACTACCTCGAGCTCCCAATTCAACTCAGGGAGCTTCGATCAAACATGGGTTCATCCATAGGGGTTTCCTTCACCAGGAGTCGTCTGGCAACTCAGCGAGTCCTCGCCGCGCCCCGCGCCCCGCCGGGTGTCCTGAGCCGAACCTTCCTTGAACGTGCACGCCATGCCCGTTGAACAAGGCCACTAACTCTGTCGCATGCATGTTCTTCTAGACCTATGAGCTCGTCCCGGGAGGTTCTGACTGAGCCCTCCGCCCTCTCTACGCGCCTCTTTCAAAGGGGTGCCTACGGCCTAGGCGCCTAAGGCCCCGCCCGGCACGGCCCGGCTCCCCAGTGTCCGCGCCGACAGAGCGTAGGTCCACCAGAGAGAGAGAGAGAGAGAGGAAAGACAGAGGCACCTGCACAGCACACAAACACACACACACACAGGACTAGTGTAGGGCTTCGTGTCATCGCCTTTACGTTTGCAGACGACAGGCGCCGGCCGGGCCCGGCCCGCCGCCCGAGGCGAGGACTGCTCACGCTAGTTGGAGCGAGGCGCTCCGGCCCGCTCAGAATGCGGCATGAACCTCACTGTGCGGATGCCTGCTGAGCCTGTGTTCCGAATCATCTCTAGATCTAGAGCTTTAGCGCCATACGTGTATCCTGAGCCAAACGTTTTGGTGGTGTTGTGTGAGAAACCCTCAACCCTTGTACGTGTTATCATACCCACCCACTGTTCCACACGACTGTATTTTTTCTGTGTTTTGTTGTTGTTGTTGTTGTTATTATTATTTCTATTCCTATTATGAAGTTTTGGGGAGCGGAACGGTATGCGATTTTTCCGGTGTGCGTCTGAGGAAAAATCGCGGGGAACATGTCGAGCATTCAGCCCCCCCTCCCCTCCCTCCCCACACACACGGAGCTCACACAGGACCTCTTGGACGTGGCGGGAGGGGTGGCAGAGCGCCGCGCCGTGCCGCGCCGCGTCCACACAGGACTTGGACAGGGTTGCCACAGCGTGTTGCCAACATATTCTGTGTTGTGAAGTAGGAAGGTAGCTCTGCCCTCGGCTGGCAGAGTAGACGTGTGTGGCCGAGGCGCCTGTAGCTGTAGCAGCCAGGGCTGAGGGCCGCCTGTAACGCGCTGTACTGCCGCCCAGGGCTGCTGCGTGCTGGAGCAGTGCTTCAGCTCGTACGCCTCGCCGCGGCCCGAGCCCAGAGACTGCAACTGTCGCTTCGCCCTCCTGCACCGGGCCGACACCTAGCACTCGGCGTCGAGCCCGGCATGCCCCTCGCCCTGGCCCTCGCCCACGGCCTCGCCCACGGCCTCGCCGAAAGGCCTGGCGGCCGCCGGCCTCGGGCCCGGCCCTCCAGGCGGCCAAGGGTCTCGCGTAAGTCCCCTTGCCTAGGCACACCACCTCCACCCCGTATATGCGTGTGCACCCTTGTTGTTACGGCCGAGGCCTTCCCTCCGGAGTGGGCCTGCTTCTCTCACCATCACGACAACTAGGGTGGCTTGGCTCACAGAGGGCTGGCTCACTATTTTCCAACTTGCTTTAGCGTGTGTTGTGTGTTTTATCATATTTAGTGGGTGATTCTATACTTATGCTCTTCAGATCCGCCCTGACCTTCCAATTTAGCCTCACTTGAGATTCATTCTTTTGAACTTACATTAGATTCCGTGCACAGTAAGTAACGCGTGGGTTTGCGGTAGAGCCAGACTTGGTCGCCATGAGTGGTAGACTTGTAGCGAGTGACTCCGGTGTTCCATCATAGCCTTAGACCAGGCACTGACGGCAGTGGCCTGCTCTGCCTCACGAACCTGCGACACGCCAAATCAAATAGAAGCGCGCGCGGATCAACAAATCCACATTATTTTGTTCACAAAGTGTCTTGCTTACTATTTGCGGCATCCGCCGTTTTCAAGTGCGGCAACCTTCCTAATTTTGTGTTAAATTGTGTGCGTCCTTTGTAGGAGTATAAGGACCGGGTCTGGGGCAGGGAGGCCTCTCCAGTCCTGCACAGGTCTATGGTAAGGGCCATCACCCCGTAGCCGCATGAGTCTAGGTAGAGCCGTAGAGATAGACTAGACGTTTGTCAGTCCTACTTAGTTATACCTAAACAGTATAGACATCAATGCCCCTTTCAGCTTATGTATAACGAGAGAAAACTAGAAATTTTCGCTTTTCCCTTAGGCATACGTATAATCAAACAAGAAAAAGAGAGTAGCTTTAGCCGTTGTCATTGACATACTACTCAGACAGTAGAAAATAAGAACGATAACCTCGCAGGCGAAAAAATAGCAATCCGAAATTTTTTAAACCCCTTTCCCTCCCACACCCGCCTAGCTCAACTAGTCTTGCACCACACGACGCTACGCTACGCTACGCCCCTGTTGTACCTCGTGCCTCACGCCTAGCGTCACATTGCAGGAGGAGAATACCGCGGCGCGGCCACGCCCCCCGCACCCGCACCCGGCCTCACCGCGCCTGGTAATCACAAGAGAGACTAACACCAAACTAACGCCGTGTCTTATCGCACAGTTTTTAAAAAAATCTTTTTTTAAAGGAAAAAGTGGGGAAAATGGAGCTTGCTGGAGGATTGTGTGTCGTGTGTATGCGCGCGCGTGCATTGTGTGTATAGGCAAGCTTTGGTAAAAAAAAAGTGTACTCTACGGTTAAAAAAAAAAAAAAAAAAAAAAAAAAAAGTCTTATTGTTTTGAGGAAAAGGGATAAAACCTTGAGAAACTCCCATAATTTGAGGAGAACTCCTCATACGGAAATTTCCCTCATATTTCAAGAACTTTTCCCCTAAATAAGGAAGTTTCTCAAAGTGTTCCCTTTCTCCTCATCAGACATTGTTTTTACCGTGACGCTAACGACCGGTGTGCACATAATGGCGCGCCAGCGTGAGTTAAAGCCGAGCCCAATCAATGGCATGCGTCCTGTCCTGTGCCGCACCTCATCAGTCGGTGCCATGCAGTGCGGGGCGGGGCGGGGCGGGGCGGGGCGGAGCTGTTCTCCCCCAGAGCAGCTGTCCTATTGATTTTGGAACTAAGGCTAACGCTCCCCGTGCGCCCGCCTGCGCTGCGCGGTAATACGCCCTTCACCGCGTGAGTGCGACAACACGTGACTGGAAGCACGGCACTACACAAGGGAAGCCCACGTGTGCGCACGTACACTATGGTAAAACAGATGTGCAGTTTCTGCACACTTACGTGTCGAGTTGATGACTTTGCACACTATCTGGTGTAGAGACATAACTAGACATCACGTAATGTCTAGCTACTAAACTTTTCGTAATGTGCACACAAGTGCACACTTGGACACATACCCTAGGCATATGGTTACAATGGGATACTTCGAGAAACTGCACACCACATGGTGTGCAGTTGACTAAACGTTTCCACAAGTGAAGAACAAATGCACACCAGTTGACGTTTAGTTCAGCTCGACACTAGCAAGTGTTTAGTTTTTGCACATTTGAAACTAAACACCAATTGATGTGCAGAACTAAACATTTGTTTTCCCAGTGTAGCACAGGTGTACGGGGGTCAATTTCCATTCGTAAACGTGTCCCTTCGGGTGTGGGAAATTCTTCGGAAAATTCACACTTTTACTTGTTCTAGTAAGCAAACATACACACACACACGCCTGTTGTAGAGTATTTACTGGAAGACCGACTCTCTTGTCCGTCCAGCCCCTGCATATTGGTTGGAAACCTCTAGTTGTTTTGTTTGTTTTTTTGTGTACATACACCTAACGCTTGTGTAATTTTACCATTTTGCAGACTGTACATAGGCTGCGTTCACCTTGTCACTAGTAAACATATGCGTTGTGTTCAGACTAACCACCAAAGAGTCGGAGGCTGTCGATAACTTCTTAAACATGCTCAATCACCCCGTCCCGTCCGGCCCAGCCCGCCACAGTGCGTCTGCACTCTCAATCCTACACTGACTTTTTCGTTGGTAAACTATCAAAGAATTTGTGCAAGGATAAGGTATAAACAATGTCTTCACCAACTAGCAACAATAATATTGATAGCTTATCAACCTTTCTTATCCACAAAATGCTTTTGTTGATTATCAATTAACAAATTTCTTGGTAGCTACTAACAACATTATTGATACCTTATCCTTGCTCAAATACGTGCACTGAAAAGTCTATAGTGAGCATTGCACGCTTTAGTTAGAGTGATCATGGCATGCACGCTTAAGTTAGCGTGAGCATCGGGATGCTCACGCTAACTTAAGCACGCATCCCAATGCTCACGCTAATTGGAGTGTGCATTCTCCCCACTGAGAAAGGTACAAATTAGCGTGAGCATTGGGATGCTTGCTTAAGTTAGAGTGAGCATCCCGATGCTCACGATAACTTAAGCGTGCATGCCATGCTCACTGTAACTAAAGCGTGCATGCCATGCTCACTCTAACTTAAGCGTGCAATGCTCACTATAGACTTTTCAGTGTGGATAGCAAGTAACAAAACTCTCCATGGGGAATCTGAGAGTGTGGCTGGGGCTGGGCCGGGCCGGGCCGGGCGGGTGACGGCCGAGCCCTGATCGCTACGCTACGTGCTTGCAGCACCACCTCCACTGGCCCGCGCACTGCAGCGCCGACGACGCGGACGAGTCGTGGCTCCGGACGCGCTCCTCCATCCAGATCCACCGGCCGCTCGCGCCGCTCGTGCGCTCGCGCGTCAACTCGGCCATCTACATCAGCGCCGAGTGCCAGCACGCGGCCGCGGCGGCGGCGGCCTCGGCGCAGCGCTCGGGCTCGACGGCGGGGTGCGCGCCCGCGGGGGCGGGGGGTGGCGGCGGCGGGTACGCGGGCTCGGCGCGCACGCTCGCCGCCTCGCTGCTGGCCTCGGGGCTGGCCAGGCCCTGGGCGCGCCGGGCGCGCTCGGCAGAGAACATTCCTCTGCACTCGGCCGCGGCGGGCGGCGGCGGCGGGGCCGGCGGCGCGGAGGACGACGAGGACGACGCCGATGACGGCGGCGACGAGGAGGCGCCGAGCACGTCGGCGGCGGCCATGCGCCGGAAGCGGCACCGCCGCCGCGGCCACTACGAGATGCCGGTGCTGTCCGTGTCGGGGCCCTCGCCGCCCGGGGACAGCGACGTCCCGGAGGAGCTGGAGCAGCACTTGTAGCGGGACTGGCCCGCCCCTGTCCCCGGCGGGGCCCGGGCCCGGGGCGGGCCGAGCGGCACGTGCTGCCTGCAGGGGCAGTCGGACTCACTGTGACCACGCTGTGGCCACAATGTGGCCACAATGTGGCAGACTTTAAAAGCGGAAACGAAGGGACGCTCTCGTGTGGAACGGCGGCGTGGACGCGTGTACGCGTCTGCGCGAGTGTCAACGAGTAGACTTTGTTTTCTAACCTACTGACTTCTTTGGTACTTGATAAGGTGTTCACATTTTTGCGCGAATTCTTTGTGAAATATGTTTGGTATCTTTTCTTACTCTCATATAGCACACTTCAAATTTTGGAAACTTTTACAAAGGATTCCTGCAAAAATTACATTATAATAAGCAAATGAAATCTAGTCATATGTAGGGTTTTTGTGTGTCAATTGTATCGAGTTTGTCTCTTTACGAGTCTAAGACCGATAAAGAAACTACATGGCGATTTTTATGGAGGTTTTATTTTTTAGCGTGGGGTAAAATTCAAGCTATGGAAGCTACAGGTCCGCTTAACTAGCCCTCAGATAGGTTTTATGTTTACTGAGTGCACATCCATCTTGCATGCAAATAAGGTTCCTTTTAAAGAAAGATCGGTATTTACGCTGTAGTTTCAGTGTTGATAAATGACGTTTAATTAATTTTTGTATTACTCTTGTCATTCTTGGGCAAAGGCAACTGTTGGCAATCTTGGAGTGTGATTTTATAGCTCAAAAGTGAAAAAATCTAGCTTAAGTGCCCTCTTTAATCATTTGTTTTTACCTTATTTTTACAAATTAGGATAGAACACTTCTTCAAAGGGAAAGATACATAAAAAGGTGATTTTGCCCTTCCCTTCTCTTCACATGTTTGCTATGCTATCTTTCCCTTGCTTTTCCATTGTAACAATAGGAAGAACTAACCCTTACAATTGGGAACCCAGACAACAGAAAAGGGTCACTTTGATGTCACTGAAAATAATTTTGACCGAAGTATGTCAGATGACAGTATTTGACATCGTCCAGAAAGATCATTTTGATGAGATCATCGTAACAAAAGGGAGGGGGGGGGGGGGTATTAAAAAGACCTATTTGGTGGTGTCTGGCTTGTACGAACATCATTAGCACACAAGTAAACATGGCGTACAGACCTTGCAATCCACGCCACTCCACTCCGCCAGACCCTGGTCTACGCCCCTGATCAAGCACCACCCCGGTAAACTTTTCTTAACTGAATATAACACTAGCTCTCGCTGATGAACCCCCATACCCGATGAGTCAGATACCCAAGACGAGGCGGTAACTTGGAGCTCAATTCTCTGATGATCTACTATTCTGGGACAAAGGCCAAGAATTGCTCAACAAGGGTATTATATCGGGCCTGCAAAATTTGAATTTAGAGGTGCCTAATTTTTTTTTTTTTTGTCAGCACTGAAACATTTGTCATGTCATCTTGACATCAAATGACATCAGTTTCCTATCAAACAATACCCATTTCAATGGCCTGGTTTAATGTCATTTTGTTGTTAGCCATTTTGACCTTTAATTGATGTCAAATGACATCAAAAGGACATTTTTATGTTGTTTGGGAAATGTTTGGGTTATCCTTTTCTACTGACATAGTTAACGTGCCCAGGTCAAGAATGACGTAATGGAAGGGAAGGTCATGGCAGGGAAGTCCAAAAATCTTCCAAAAAAGCAGGAGTCTAGGTCGACAAGACTTTAGATGGACTCTATAATATTACTTTGTACCACCTTGGGCAGGGGCCCGGCCCAGCCCAGCCCGGGGATGGTTTGATGACGGGGTGCGGTCGCAGTGCTGGAAGAGGGACCATGTCGAGTAGTACGGAAGCGGTCACGTGGTCTCCCTGGCCCGGCCCTTTCGCTTTCTTTTGTACTTAGCAGACGATGTTCCTGGTACACGATTGATGGAATAGCTCTCGGTTTGACACATCAAAATTCCCCTGATGAGCATGCCCAGGAGACAGTCATTTTGACATCATATGATGTAAAACAGAAGTCAAATTTAAGTTCATCATTATGACCTCATTTTATTTTGGTCAAAATTATGTCAAATTGATTTTAGCTAAAATCAATTTGACATCATGTAACTTAATTTTGAGATCAAATTTCAAAATGAAATGAGGTCATAATGATGAACTTAAATTTGACTTTTTTCTGTCCCTGGGGTGGCAATTTGAAAACATATTCAATAACTTTCTGTCAAGCGGGCGAAGTTTGAAGGGCAATAGGCTGTCTATTTCCCCAGTGCCCGATGTATGTAAAAACTTAAGAATTATGATATTTCATTGTTTAAATGTTTTTCTATATAATCTATCTATCTGGAGAGCTGTACCAAGAAAAGAAAATTTAGTAAAATAACATCTACCGCTCAACCTAATATGGGTATTGTGTGTGACTTTCTAAGTATATCACATTTTTTTTATTTTAATTTTTAAATTTTTTTCTAACTATAAATGGGCATATCTCATCTACAAATAAAATTCTGGTAAAAGTAAAATAAGAAAAAAAATCCACAGTATAATTTAAAAGGGGTTCATTGAAAGATTTTTGCATAATGTGAGGGGTATGAATTTCATATCAACTTCAGAATATCTGCAGTTAGAGCTGGTTTCTATGAGAGGGATCCGGGACCAACAGCTTTACAATGTCGTCTGTATTGCATTAAGGGACTCCATTAACCTACTCCTGTCAGTAGCTAGGAATATTACATAGCCTTTAACTCTTCGCCACCAATAAAATAAGTGAAGGATATGTTGTGCTGTTGTTAATATGATTGCGTAGAGATAACTTCTAGACTGCTGTATATAATGTTTTTGGCACCCTGACAGTAACATTCCTTCTTCTTCGATTATCGACCAACCTCATTTTCCTAAGATTTTATATAAACTGTGATGCTTTCCCTACTTTTAGATTAGTGAGCAACGTACCCTAAATGATGGGCTCCCAATCTAACAGGCATCAATTACTTGATCGGAACATTCACATAAAAAGATAACTACTGAGTTCAGAAATGACATATCAGAGTTTTGTCATGTAGGAAATCATTCTCCCCGTTACCAGGAGCACAAACAGATAATAACAAGAATACAAACGTGATACAAAAATATCTCACGCCAGCCTTGCGAGGCAGGTGTGCATGATGCTTATAATTTATCAGAATATAAGTATTAACATAGTTTGTTCAAAGGTGGTATTTCTTTGTGACTGACGGTGCCTTCTTCATATAGATTTCATTTAAATTAAAGAAAATTATCTAACTTGTAGATATGAATGTATCTCAAAGTGTAAATAAAGCGGTTGTTACTGAATGTTTGAACTTGTAATTTACGCATCCTCTGAAGAAACAAAACCAAGAACAATTGATGGGTTGAAGATCATGGTGACTTACCAGATTGTTACTGAGCCCTTGACTGTCAAAGAAGGACTCCGGGCGGCTCCAACTCCAGACTCGCTTACAGCTGTTACAGCCGGTGTGGCCACAGCAGGGAACGGAGATTTAAACAGACCGTTACTACCCGTGACCATAGAGTAGCCGAAAACACACGCGCAACGGCTATTTTGAGGGGCTCCACCAGATCGCTGATTTGAGCAGACGCGGTTTAAAAGAAAGTTCAGACGGAGTACTTTCCAACGAGACCCCGTGCAGGGTCGGCGCGACGTCTAGAACTATACCCACGACGAGGTTACAAATTTGGGTCACTTTCGCGCGCTTTTGCCACACTAGTCGCGCTGCCGGGCCGTTAGCAAGTGCGCGGGTATGAGAGATATATGATGTATAATTACGCTTTTGTTCTATCAACACATCAATGACCTAACGCGCATCGATGACATTCACCGGCAACCTGAGCGAAACTCGTTAAAACACGCCTGGCACCCAATGTACACAGCAACGACCGACGCCTGTTTGCTTTTCACCACTTAATTGCTTTGCTTTTACTGCTTTTAACGCACTCTGACCTTTTCATATCTTGAAGTCGTTTCGCATCTTGAAGAGTAGATTCACGTTCATATCCACTGTTGGTAGTAGTTCGAGAGTTTTCATTTCGAGTGGCGTCTTTGGAAAGAGTATTTGTAAACACAGAAGATTTTGTGGTCTATACAATGCTCGAGTAAGTCCGAAGTTAACACCTTTAAGATTTTCTTTGGTGTCACGCCCTCTTTCTAATCCATTGGAAAAAAATTATGTCACACGCCTTTTGCCTGTTTGGTTTTGCTGGAAATGTTGTACACTTGCCACTTTGTCAATTATCTGTCTTGTTGTCATGTGTTGGAAACAGACAGCAGCGTCGTTTTCTTTGCTAATCAAATTTTCTTTCCACCTATTTCATTATGATACTACTGTCGTCGTCAAGTTATTCACATTGGTGCTTTGCTCTAATCGACCCCTTGTAACCTTTCCAGTTCTGTCATTGGTGGGTTACCATTTGGTTAACTATATTTAATTATGCAAGTATATTCTATCAAAATCAATTTTAAATTTACCAAGTTACTTAATTCACCAGTGTCTTAATTTGATTGGTACTTTCCTATTCGTACTAATTTGATGCCGACAGTGCTTGGTCCTCACTGTTTGATGATCGAAATCAAGCCACCTGATGGCAAGTGCATTTCCTTTTGAAGTGTTTGTGATTTTCGTCTCCCCATTCTAAAATTACAAAACTTCCTTACTTGTAGATTTTGGTATAGGAGAGCTAAGGGAAGAGAAATAGACATGTCAATTATAGACATACAAAATCTCTGTCAAGTAGCGTCCTGTTCTCTGCTGTGAATTTTAGCTATTCTCTCTGTCTGTTAGTCCACTAACTGCACATGTTACTTAACTTAATTCTCATGCTTTCAGCTAAAACAAATTGCTAGAGAAGAAACTGTTTCAATATGAGTAGCCATCATCATATGGGTAGAACTGCCCCTAATGGGGAAATAGAACATGCCACATTTCTCTCAGAGCATATAGGGGCATTATATTTAAATGATGAGTACAGTGATGTTATTGTATCTGTTGATGGACATCGGTTTCATGGGCATAAAGTCATATTGGCTGCCAGAAGTGATTATTTCAGGTATGTGTGTTTAATCTTTTTGAGCTGTTTCCTGCAATGTTTTGAAGTTTTATTCCTCTTGTTTCATTTATTTTAATATCTTCTCTAAGCAACAGTTGAATTTTTTGTGCTTTTGCCTGTGATTGCAGAGCTTTACTATTTGGTGGTCTTCGGGAATCTAAGCAGGATGAAATTGAACTGAAAGGAACAAATCTTCCTGCATTTAAGGCGCTATGGAAATACATTTATACAGGGCACATGTCTCTTGCACATCAAAAGGTAATGAACATTGAATAGATCCTATTTGATGTTCTGGTAAAAAGTTTCTACTTTCAAGACTAAAGATTCATTTAAATAATTTACAGGAAGAGGTCATACTTGAAACATTAGGCCTTGCTCATCAGTATGGATTCGTTGATCTTGAAGCTAGTGTATCCGATTACTTGAGACAAGTGCTACAGATTCGTAATGTGTGTATGATTTATGATGCAGCTAGGCTGTACCAGTTACCTGGTTTGACAAAAGTGTGTTGCTCATTTATGGATAAAAATGCCCAAGAAATTATCCATCATGAATCATTCTTACAACTTTCTCCTGTAAGTGTTATTGTTTCACTTTATTTTCATTTCAAATATTTTTTCCCTTTCTCCTATGCATCTGATTGTTTTCCTTGCTCGGGCAATGGTTATCTTATCTCTTATCATTTATTTCTCTCTGATTATAGACTGGCCTCAAGGATCTGATTCAGAGAGATTCTTTCTATGCTCCCGAAGTTGAAATATTTAATGCAGTTGTGGATTGGGTTCGTAATAATCAATCAGAGAGCATAGATAATGCATCAGTATATAGCAGTCAAGATGGCTCTGATGACAGCATAGAAAACATAGTATTAACAGAAGCTGCCTCTGCTGTACTTAGTGCAGTCCGTCTTCCACTCATGAGTCTATCAGAATTACTCACTGTTGTGAGGCCTACGAACTTGATTCCTCCAGATACAATTCTAGATGCAATAGCTGCTCGTAATCAAGGGCGAGATACTGAGTTGCGATATCGAGGGTGCCTTAGTAAGTGTAATCAATTACTCAAGTGAAAAAATCGAGGAAAAAATTCTATTTGGCTTTGAGGTAATTTTTTTTTTTTTTTTTTACTTTTCAGTGCCAGAAGAAAATATGGCCCACCCCAATCATGGAACTCAGGTTCTTCAAGGTGGTATGAGATCAGCTCTGTTAGACGGTGACAGTAAAAACTATGATATGGAAAGGGGGTACACAAGACATGCGATCAATGAAGAAGGTGATGAAGGAATTCTGATAAAGCTAGGCACAGAAGCTATCATAAATCACTTCAAAATGCTGCTTTGGGACAAGGATGTCAGGTACAGAATTCTGGCAATTTTACAAGGCTGAAATTTTGAAATTTTCCAATATTTTCACTTTCTTAATTTTATTCCAGATCTTATCAGTATTATATTGAAGTGTCTATGGACCAAAAGGATTGGGTTAGAGTTATAGACCACACTGGATATTTCTGTCGTTCATGGCAATTTTTGTACTTTGAACCAAGAGTTATTCGATACATTCGAATTGTTGGTACACACAATACAGTGAACAAAGTATTTCATGTTGTGTCATTTGAAGCCATGTACACTAACACACCATTCACTCTTGAGAAAGGTCTTATAGGTGAGGCTTGTTTTATATTCTTTGGATGACTAGTAATATTTCCACCTGTTAATACATTTATACCCTGATAATAATAATTGTTCATTTGTGTTCCAGTTCCTAAGCATAATGTTGCTACAGTTGAAAAGAGTGCATCTGTTATAGAGGGTGTCAGTCGCAGTCGAAACACGTTACTGAATGGTGATACAAGCAATTATGACTGGGATTCAGGATATACCTGCCATCAGTTAGGCAGTGGCTCAATTCTTGTTCAGCTTGGTCAACCATACATGCTGGACTCAATGAGGTGCTTATTTACACTAACCCCTTCTTTTCTTTTTTTTTAAATGGAAAGATAAACTGAATGTTTTTCTCCTTATTTCTAAAAATACATCCATACCATAATATCCTTCCTGTTTATTATATATACAAGTATAAAGTATTAATTAATTTTTCCCCCTTTTTATTATTTTTGTTTTTTTATTTTTTTTCACACATTTTTAGGTTGTTACTTTGGGATTGTGATGATCGGTCTTATGGCTTTTATGTGGAAGTGGGTGTCAACCCTTGGGAATGGGAAGTTGTGGTCGATAAGACCAGGGAAAGTTGCAGGTCATGGGTGACCTTACATTTTGAACGCCGCCCTGTTGTATTTATAAGAATTGTTGGGACACACAACACAGCAAATGAGGTAGGTATAATTTAAAGTAGTTGTTTGAAGGATCTGTGAGATTTTACAAACAGAATGTGATATTGCGTGATTATTACTATATTTAATCAATATTACCCCTCTTGCCCCACCCTCCTCCTCCAATTTGTAGGTATTCCATTGTGTACACTTTGAAACTCCTGCTCAGACTGATGACAGTAGACAACAACACACAGAATCATCAGGAATAAAATTTGGTAAATTATTGTTATGAGTAGATTATGGAACATTGGTAAATTGCTTCAATATATTAAATTTTTAAAATTTTATCACAGTAAATTCTAGAGGCAGTATCAACCGAAGCCGAGAAATCCAACCTGCACCTGCAGTTCCTCCAGAAACAGCGAGTGAGGCTGGAGAGACCCAAAACCAAGAGAGGAGATCCTCAAATTCTGGAAACGGCACAGGATCAGTTACTCAAACACTCAGAGCTTCAACTGCAAGAGCTGCTGACTTTGCTGGCCTCGGGGCAGTAGGTGGGGTAGGCTCTGGTGTTGCTTTAGGAGCAGAAGCCTTTGATGTTTTAGATGATGGTAGAGTTCCACCTAGGGTAAGTTTCTATCATTATCCATCAATATTCCTTACACTATTTTCTTTAAAAATAAATTGAAATCCTTTTTTTTCCCTCTAGACAAAACAATTTCATCAAAATCCTGACAACTCTGACAGAGGGGGCCCTTCAAGTGGAGCTGGCAATGTATTGTAAGAGTGACAGATGTTTTCTGTCTATTTTGGCTCATGTGTTGTAAAACCTGTCTGTGATTCAGAAGCAAGCCCATTTTCCCAGAGAGTTGTGGGGTTCTGTGATTATCTGTTTCTGTTTAAGTTATCCTTTGTGATATGCATTCACTAACATGCAAACTCTTCATCTGTGCATTCAAAGCACCCTTGATCAATCTTATGGTCTACTGTGAAAGATTCTGGTTTTGTGCTTGACTTTTTGGGTAATTTGTATTAAAATCAAGGTCAGCCCATTTTTGTGCTGTTTGTTTTCAGTTCTCTTAAAAGGGTTTTATCTTTCAATTCTTTACCTTTTCATTCTAAAGCACCATATTGTTTTGATTTGTTCATGAGTTCTGATATTCCTGTTGTTTTCTCAATCAATTGTCAAATAACAATTGTTTTCTATGGTAAATTGATAAATTGAAAGTACTAACTCAGTTCTGACGATGTCGAAAGTGACAGTGTCTAAAGATTACCACACCTTTGAAATCTTGAATGCTTACTACTAATTATCTGTTGATTACTTTTACTTTTTGTTTTGTAAATGGTTTTAGTCCTTAATGTGGAAAAAGTCATTATTGTTACTTAATGTTATATTTGTATTACATATATTCATAGAATTTATAATGCATCCGCTAAATTATTCAAAATCTATCACAATAGGTTTTGGGATTCTTTTGCCTATTTTCACTGACTTGACTATACCTTGTGAAATGGCATGACACAAGCTCTATCCCATCTTTTTTGAACTGGATTGCAAACTGTAATATGTAGAAGCAGAGAAGATATTTTCTTTATACTTTACCTAAACATTGTTGCAATTTGAATATTGTGTTTGATTTTAGTGTAATTAATGTTAACAAGTGTGTCAGTATTGATAACTACTGATATTGAAATCAAAAGTTACTTTAGTACAAACACTTCTCCATTTTTTAAAAATATTCTTATGAAACCAAGAATTTGTGATTATTAATGTTTAAATTTATTTATTCTCATTCTAGACTTACTGTAATAAATCTTGTGCAATGCTATAACTAATCAAAAGAGGTGCCTTTTTCGATGTGAGCCCATTTATCCGAAGCTCGTTTGTCCGAATCTTAAATATCTATATCTGTCTTGGCATGTAGTAATAACACACTATAGTATTGGTCCTAACCCGTTAATAAAGTATTTGCGCAATAATTTACTAAGCCTACCCTAATTTATTTATGTTTTATAATTTATAAAAGATTAAGGAGACAATGATCGTGAAATAAGAATGTAATCAAAATTTCTAAATGGGGGAATGTCACGCAAATATGAGGAACATGATGAAACAACCTAAAGAGGGCCCCCTCCTACCCCCACCCCACTTACCGCCCCCCCCCTCCCTCTCCCCAAACCTTCTGAACCAATAACGGCCCCGATAATAATCCCTTTTGAAACCGTGACAACATCAAAAATATTTTAGTAATTTTAGTGGCTGTGGGATTTGCATGTAGTCACCCTGTTCACCGTTATTAGGGACATTGCCGCATGAAGTAACTTAAGATCTGAAAGGAACTAGTCATATCTTTGGTCCCATCTGGTCAACCTAACCTCATTTACCTGTCATAACAAAACTTCTAAATGGATACCTGGGAAACAGAGTCCGATTTTTTTAAGGACATACACGAGCTGTGTACGGATCAAGAACAAGAGGTGAATGAGAATTTTTGGATGTTGGACAGCGACGAAGCACCCGAAGCTCCCAGTAAACCATCTGACAGAATTTCAGTAAATTTCTAATAGTTTCATAACTTAATTCCTTAAACTATTTCGTTCTATTTTAAACTGCATCTCCTTGTATCTTTTTAGATTGTAGAACCTCAGATCTCAAGTGCTGCAAAACAGACAGAAATACAATACAATATTCTTGATGATATGAGCAAGGTACTTCCTAGTAAAAATAATTGTGCCCACTATTCGATCGTTGTTTCAAATTATTGTTAATATTACATTTTATTTTTAACAGGCTAATATTGTTATTGAGCCGGATTACACAGAGATCCTTGGAAAAAAACATGTCAGTGAAAGGTGAGTTAGGATCAATCTATTATGTTTTGGACACTGGTTACGGTTGTAGGCCTTTCACTGTTTATTCCACACTCATTCACGTTTTCTCTATTGTTTCACACAGTTTTAAAGAGACCAATGGGTTCGGAGCTAAAAATAAAAATGGCAAAAGAACTAAATTTCGTCCTCTATCCTCAAGTGAGGATAGAGCCTATCAAGAAAAACCCGGAGAGGATTGGCAGCCTGTAGATCAAGTATCGTTTACAGTACAACAACATGATTTTCCAGAGCTATCAAACAATCAAGCAATCAAACGTTACAAGTGACCTTTTGACTAAGCCTACTTTGTTGCCTCGTAATGATGACGTGCAACGTAGCGCTCTCCAGCTACACAAAGTTTGGTCTGTTTCCCTCCAGTTCCTCTAAGTCTGATCTGGTTTGCTCCTATAACACATAGTTCAATATCCTTTGTTATAACCATTTACCAAATTTGTCATTGATTGTATTTCTAGTCCTTGTTTTAATTTCTTCTTAACCTATCATAAAACTTAGTGTTCCACTTAATGTGCTATTTTGACTATAATTACAATGATTATTTATTGGATATTGATGCTTATAATTTATTATTACATATCGCTAGCTAAAATGTAATTGTGGCAACTCTGTATTTATAGTGTTCTGGTTTATCTGATTTTGATAAATTTCAATGCAACACTTGTGGAACTTTTTCAAATTGTAAAACATATTGCTGCATGAGGAGTTGTTTTTTGTTTGTTTTTTTAAATGGAGAATTGAATGGCTAAACTTATGTACCTGTTAGGTTAGGAGAAAAACTACAGTATTTGGAAATTATTCTTGTATTATTAAAATTTTACCAAAATCTTGTGGTTTGTTTTAATTTTTCACGGGGAGGAAAATAATGGTCTCAAAAAAACAGTGGGAGGCTGTGATTTGTGGAGTGTTGCTCACAGCCAGTTAGTTCATGCTACCCCAAGGAGGAATTTGAGCACTGACTATCAGCATGACGTCAAAATGTCATTTGGACCGTGATTTGACATTTTGAGTCAAACCAGTGTCACGATAACATCAAGAAGAGTCATGGAAGACGTCAAAATAGGGGACCATTTTGACGTCATCCTGACAGTCAGTGCTCAAATTCCTCCTTGGATACTCATCTTCTACAAAAGATTGCATGGATGATGCAGTTTAAAAAAAAAAAAAAATAACAAAAAAAAAAGTTGAACTGATAACTCCCACATTCAGTATCATGATAAAATGACAATTAAAATAGTCTATAGCTTACAAAAAAGTGAATAGGCTTGGTACCAATAAATTACTTACAGGTATCATTGTTCTTCGGCCTGTCTAAAAACACAGTGTTTTATCAACTAAAATCAGTCATCGCTAGAGATAGCGCTCGCCACGCAGGCCGCGCAGGCGTCGAAGGAAGGCTGGCTGCGCGTTGTATGCGTCGTCCAGCATGTTGGCCTGGATGTCCGTGTCGGGGGCCGTGCCGGTGTTGAGGCCGAGCAAACCGAGGCCGCCTTCCTTGCACGTCAGCCAGTACGTATCCATCATGCCCTTGCCCTGAAACTCCACGCAACGCCCGGTAACACTTTGCCATAGTATAGTGGAACTGCCGAGAGGGCCTATGCTAGCCCATGTGTGCGAGAGATATGGCTATGGCTAAGGGAGAGTGGGGCTACTTGAGCCACTTTTCTTTTTATTACCCCCACCACGCCGAAATGGTGACTCTTAGGCAAATCGTTGCTGGGGTGTGGGAAAGGTCTTTCCTTTGCTGACACGTCGGTGTATGTACTCGAATATTTTTTATCCACACGCATTATACCGGTTTTTGATTTTTTTTGTAAATTTTGCAGTTTGTTCACCGTGCCTAATGGTGGGGTACCATGAGCCACCGAACTTTCCAATTGCAATACTTTCAGAGCACTACTAACTAGAGTGTTTTCCTGTTAAAGTAATTTTTTGCGATAATTATTACTAACGCCGACCAACAGTGCCAACACACTAGTTAGCTGTGCTCTGGAAGTATTGCATTTTGAAAGTTCGGTGGCTCATCGTGCCCCTGTAGTGGGGGTACCATGAGCCACGCGCAAACATCACAGCCTGCCATGTCTATGTCGTTTACAATACCGTTCTAAAGACTCACAGGGAACGACCGCCTAGTGCTTCCTAACAGTCAAATATGTTTTGTTCTGGTCTGCGATGTCCTGTGATAGAGATACCACTGGTGGCTCATGGCACCCCCTGGCTCAAGTGGCCCCACCTTCCCTTACCATTTTCTCTCGGGAAATCGACCGCAACACCCTTCCTGCGAATGCCGAGGGAGATCTAAGACCCAACAACCCATCCACATCCCCGCACCGCTGCTTTGAACGCAAAGTAAGGGAGTCTACAAGGCGATTCGTTCGGTGCATTTCATGCCCAGGTAGAACAAAGATGTCAAAAACGTGTCAATGACCCCTTTTTGATCTCAAAATGACATCAATCTGTCTTACAGCAAGCACTGTTTCGTGACAAAAATTGTCACAGTGACGTCACTTTGACATTTTCTTGACTTTCGCGTTCTACCTGGGTGGTACTGTACTGTAAACATAACATTCAAAAAAGGGGGGACTTACCTTGACTTCGACCAGGCCCCGGTGCTCTGTACGGAAGCCTCCCACGACGTCCAGTGCCTGCTTCATCCCCGCGCTTATGTGGATGCGAAGCGCTGCGAAGTCAAGTGGGTCAAGTGTGTGTGCAGAATGGTTAGATACGGGCACGACACTGGCGTCATGGGAAATTATGAAGGCTCATAAAATGTTTTCTAGCAGAAATCTTTTATGTCACTGCCCCAGTGGCAAAACCTCCAAACTCCATCCTGACTGCATTACATGTACCATCTAAAATGCGCATAAAATGCTCCTGAGGTGCCTAAAATGCGCGTTTTAGATAGGCCATGCTTTGCAGTGCTCACCCTCGCCCGTGCTCTCCATGCGGGAGGCCGTGTTGACCGTGTCGCCGAACAGGCAGTAGCGCGGCATTTTGGAGCCGACGATGCCGGCCACGACGGGCCCGGTGTGCACCCCGGACCGGATCTGCAGCTTCTCGTGCGGCCGGTGCGGGATGCGGCACGCCATGGACCCGGCCAGCAGATCCAGCGCCATGGTCGCGATCTCAGACACGTGCTTGTCGCCTACAAGGACAAGGGCAGGGTGCTCACGTTCAGAGGGCCAGGCCCGCCAGGCCAGACACGGATCTAGGTCTAGGGGGTGCATAGTGCACACGGAAGTGCGAGGAGTAGTTGCCCTCCCCAGTGGTGCCGGAAAAGTGGGCAAAAGCCACTGTGCTTTGGGCGGTGTTTATCTACTTTTCGGGCAACACTAGCCCTCCCATGAAATATGCTTCCCACTGGAATGGACTGATTTATCAGATCACTCTACGGAGAATCTCTACGTCCTCATTTTCACTGCGTTCATGGCGGTGCACCAAAAGAGCATTCGGTCGGCTGAGGCAGGGCGCCTCAACTTTCACCTGGGAGGGGAAGGGGGGGGGGGGCGGAGGAAATTTTCCCAGCACGCACCGACCTGGATCCGTCACTGGCAAGTACAATACGTTCATGTTTTCTGAGACGCACCGTTTTTGACTGGCAGCCCGGAGGCCACCATGTACGAGTCCCCGATGGTCTCGACCTTGTAGACGTCGTAGCACTCGATGCGGGCGTCGAACAGTCTGTAGATGGAGTTGAGGAAGCAAACGACCTGAGGGGCGCGAACGAGGGGCGGGGCGGGAAGAAAAGCACCCCAAATCACTGGCAATTACATTTTGAACATGTTTTCGTGGCGTATAGAAAGTATCGGAGACGGACTCAAGAGGCCCAGCAGCAGGACAAGAAGAGTCTCACCTGCAGCGGCGAGCTGACGGCCGCGATCTCGGTGAAGCCGACGATGTCGCTGAAGTAGACGGTGACGGCCTCGTAGTACTCGGCGGGCACCTGCTGCGTCTGCTTGAGCTGCTGCGCCACGCTGGGCGGCAGCATCTGGAACAGCAGCGAGTCGCTCTTGCGCTTCTCGCGCTTGAGCTCGCGGGCCTTGACGGCCAGGTGCGCCGCGTACATCTGGATCGTGGCCACGGCGTTGCGCACCAGGAAGATGATGACGGGGGACACGATCAGCACCAGGACCAGGATGGCGATGCCGATGAACTCCTGGCTGCTGGCCTCCTGCAGACTGCGCTCCACGTAGTTCCTTGAAGGGAAGCGGAAGTGAGCGTGGCGCGCCACGGCCCGGAACAGTCAAGGGTTGACCCGGAAGTAGCTCGTTCGAGACTATCGCGCGAAGAAGCTCTATAATGTCACTCCAGGAGGGTCATCGGAGAGCTCCCTACGATTGTCTCGAACGGACTACTTCCGGCGTCGACTCCCATTTAAAATACACATGACTCGAACTCGAATCGACCCGGAAGTAGCCTGATCCGGGGAGCTCTCCGATGACCCTCCAGATGATCGCTCTCGTAGGGGCGGATCTAGAATGGCCCTGAGCAGGGGGCAAAGTGGCCCCCCGAGTGGGGGGAAATTTCCCCCCCCCCCCCTCCAGTCCTCCCCTGTGCTCTTGTTCACACCGTCATGGGTGTGACAAGGACGGAGATACGAGAGCGATTCACTGGATCAGTGGTCTGGCTCACTTGATCTTCCTGCGCAGCTCCTTGAGCAAGGTGCGGAGCTTCTCCAGGTAGCCGGCCATGGACCGGAAGTAGGCCTCGGCCTCGCCGAGGCTCGAAGACCTGGGCTGGTTGGCCATCACCCATCTCCGCCGCGCACGGAGGTTCCCGTACTCTGATAGGTTGCTGCAAAGAGAAATAGTTTCTTTAGACACTTTGGAGGCAGGACGGTGCGGGGCGGGGCGGCCGCAGGCGCTGCCGGCCGTGGCTTGCCTGGTGAGGTTGAGGTACGTGGTCCTGATGGAGGGCACGTAGGTGAAGGAGGCGTTGAGCAGGTCCCTCCCGATGGCGTCGTGGTGCAGGAAGCTGATGTACGACTCGTTGGACAGCACGCCCACGCCGAAGTAATTGATGCCGTGCACCATGGAGATGCCGGTGTGCTCGACACTCCGCAGCAGGTTCTTGAACGCGATCAAGTACCTGTTCATGTGCGAACAACAAGGGGAACCCCGCGTGGCGGTGAGGTGGTGCCAACTCGGCGCTAAGCTCATCCTGCCGACTGATTCAAACATCGCTCCCATGCCTCTGTCCTTGTCACACTCACGAAGGTGTTCCCTCTAGGGTATGGAGCTGCTCCATGAGTGCGACAAGGACAGAGGCATCGGAGCGATGTTCTGAATCAGTCGGCTGGGGTCAGTGTCCCGGGTGCGGGCGTGCCCAAGGGTGTACCTCCAGACACCGCTCTTGTCCGTCTCCTTGATCTGGCGGGTCAGGTGCTCCAGCAGGATGGTGTTGACGGCGTTGTACCACCGCAGCGCCCCGCTCATCGTGCTCTCTCTCATCATGATGGTCTCCCTGCGGCACGGCAACACAGAACACATGACGCAACACGGCAAAGGAATGGTGAACAAATCACTCTGGACTCAAAGTGTTCCTGACGTGAGCTCCTTGGGTTAGGCCTTGTCTTTGTCGCACCGCGAAACTGTTGTCCAACCTTTAGGCGAGACATGAGGGCATCCTCGCTACCCCGCTGCTCGCTACCCCGCTGCTCGCTACCCCGCTGCTCGCCACCCCGCTGCTCGCTACCCCGCTGCTCGCCACCCCGCTGCGTTCCACCCCGCTGCGCGCCACCCCGCTGCTCGCTACCCCGCTGCTCGCTACCCCGCTGCTCGCTACCCCGCAGCTCGCTACCCCGGTGCTCGCTACCCCGCTGCTCGCTACCCCGCTGCTCGCTACCCCGTGCTCGCTACCCCGCTGCTCGCTACCCCGCTGCTCGCTACCCCGCTGCTCGCTACCCCGCTGCTCGCTACCCCGCTGCTCGCTACCCCGCTGCTCGCTACCCCGCTGCTCGCTACCTCCTACTCGCTCACGACGCGTCTGGGCGGGCCGGGCTGCGTATGAGCCGCGCCGCCCCACGCCATCCGGTCCGGATCTCTGTCGTGCCCCGCGGGATCTTATTAGCAGGGCGGCTAAGGCGCGGCGTGAGTGGAGAGAAGAGAGTGGGGGGGGAGGGGGGGGTCTCCTCATGGGCCGAGAGATGTACGCGTCAAACGGCCGGCCGGCGTCCTGCCGTGCTTGGTCCCTTCGTAATGTTTTGCGGGAAGCAAAGCACCAAATAAAATTTTCGTTACAGCCTCATAGCGTCTTTCCGAGGGGGTGCTGACTTTGAAAATCATTGAACGAGTCCAAAAAAATCACAAAAAAAATCAAACGTAATCAAAAAAATCAAAAAAATCAAAAAAATCAAAACTGGCATAAAAAAATCAAAAATAAAAAAATCAAAAATCAAAAAAATCAAAAAATCAAAGAAAATCAGAAAAAATAAGGGAAAAAAATCAAGAAAAATCAAAATAAAATCAAAAAAATCAAAATTAAATCAAAAAATCAGACAAAAATCAAATAATCAGAAAAATCAAAACAAAATCAAAAAATCAAAACAAAATCAAAAATCAAAATGAAATCAAAAATCAAAACGATATCAAAAAATCAACATATAATAAAAAAATCGTAAAAAAATCAAGACAGTAAAATAACTGCAACAATTATTTAAAAATCCAAATAATAACTCAATCAAAAATCAAAAAAAATCACGCGAAAATCATAAAAAATCAACTAAAAATCAAGAAAATCACTCAAAAATCAATAAAAATCATGTCAAAATCAAAAAATCGAGAAAAAAATCAAAGAAAATCGCGAAATCAATCAGAAATCAAAAAAATCATTTGATTTTTAAAAATCAGGAAAATCAATTCAAAATAAAAAAAAAATCATTTGATTTTTTTTGATTGTCAAACATTGAACACCCCTAGCCGAAGACAGCACCCCCTCGCGTCTTTCTTTATCGGGCGGCGCTAGCTGCCGGCAACGATCCCGAGCCGGGCCGGGCCGGGGCGGGCAGGGGCGTCGGCCGAACGATTCGTCGAAATACCCTATTCGCAAGGTCCCCGGCACCGCTGTGCCCCAGAGAGACTAGTCTAGCACGAGCTCGTGCTGTGACCCCGACCGTTCCGGCCAAGCGGGCTGGTGCGGGTGTCGCCCGGGCCGGGAGGGAGTGGAGGAGGAGAAGAAGGAGGAGGAGGAGGAGGAGGAGGAGGAGGAGGAGGAGGTTGCTGTTTGTGTTTACCCACTTGCCTCCCCTCGCCGCGTGCACCGCCACCGCCTTCCGCAAGAGGACCGGCTGCCCTGTTGGCTGACGACGGCCGTCGATAAAACCCTGAGGGATGGTCTTCGTGGTCATGTGGTCCTCCCCCCCCCCCCCCCCCCCCAATTGTTTCGCTATGTCTTTGAATACAGACAGTGCCAATTTGGACTTCAATCTTAAAAGCACTTGTTTTAAATATGGAATTCTTCTGACACTGCTTGTGTTTGGGACCAGCCTAGAGTAGTGGCTGAAGGGGCGGGCTACTAACAACGCTCACGACTTAATTCGATTACCGAATGGCATGGCGCCGCGTCCGATCCGAACTGAACCGGAACAGCGATGGATCGCATCGCCATCACTCCAGCTTAGCGGCCGGCCCGGGCCACAGTGGGTCATCTTGACAGCGCAGTGCCCCGCCGCGCCCCGCCCCGCCCCACCCCGCCCCGCCCGTGCATGTGTGAATAATGCATGGCACAGTGTTGCACTAATGGATTAGCACATTGCGTTGCCATAGCTTGCCCTGGGCCGCGCCCGAAGCCGGGCGGGGCGGGGCGGGGCGGGGCGGGGCGGGGCGGGGCGGGGCGGGCTAGATAAACACGCGCCGGCCACAGCCCACAAATCGTGCGGATCAAAGTAAGCGGCTTTTGCAAACGAAATTATCGTGAGCGCGAGACTGATCAGTAGGGGCTTGGGCTGGCAATAACTGGTGCATTTTTGGCACGAGTCCGTATGTGTGTTCGTGTGTGTGTGGTGTCTATGTGTGTGTGTGACCCCAACAGGACCTACTCGTGAAACCCAAGTGTGGAGTTACATGTGCATCATTCCCTCCCTTGGCCCTTGGGTTTCCAAAATTGTTCGAAATTTATGTTACTGTTTGAAAACTACTGTCATTGGCCTGCTGGGGTGCGTACCTGAAGTCGCGTAGCCTGCTCTCGAACATGGAGCGATTGCCCACCACGATGTCGTCGTCCTCGTCAGAGGGCGGCAGCTCCATCTCGGGCCAGGAGCTCATGTTGTCCAGCGCTCTGTCCGTCGCGTCGAACCTCTCCCTCAGCAGGTTCAGCCTGGTAACATCACGCACCGAGCTGAGACAAATCGGATTCATTTTTTATTTATTTTTGTTTCTAATATATCAGTAGCAAATAGCAGAAATGTCAGGCGTAAAGTAAAAGTAGCAGGCAATGCCTCCCCCCATGCAAAGTCACCGCCTGCTGGACACGCACCGCTCTGTGCTGCCGTTGGCGAAGATGTAGAAGGCGACGTCTGAGCGCTCCAGCTGCATGGCGGTCACCACCTTCCCCAGGTCAGTGGCGATGGTGACCTGCGGGACAGTCTCTCAGGTGTGACCGCAGGGCTCTGCGCTGCGCACCCTCAGGGCCCCTGGGAGGACGGCAACGCGCAGGCAGCGGGGACGCCTGTGAGGAGCGGGCTGCCTATCCCCCGATTCGCAGGCGCTCCCTCGTCTCTATGGACCGCCGCCCAGGCTGAAGCGCCGGGGCCCTGGTGGGTCCACCTTGCGTGGCCTGCCGACTGATTCCGAAGAGCGCTCTCCTCGCTCTTTCTCTCTCACTCTCATGAGGCGCGCCGTGTAGGTGCGAGAGAGACAGAGCGAGAAAAACGCCCTTCTGAATCAGCCAGCTGACAACGTGCCACGCCCACTCCGCCACGCCCCACCGTCACCATTACCAAGGCTCCATCAACAGGACAGGAACAGAGAGCCCGCGCCAACCGGTAGAGCCCGCCGCCCTGTCCCCGCCCCGCCCTGTCTGCTCAGCTGGATGACAGCTTGGCTGACTGACTGACTGACTGACTGGCTGACAGGCTGACGAACTGACTGACAGGCTGACTGACTGACGGGCTGGCGCTGGCTGACTGGCTGGCGCTGGCTGACTGGCTGGCGCTGGCTGACTGGCTGGCTGGCTGACCCGCTCGTTGGGCCGAATGGCCGCTTATTGGAACCCGAGATGAAAATCGACACTCGACGCCAATTGCTATACGGCCATGGCTTCGGCCGGGGGGAAAATGAAACACTCCCTGCTCCGCCCCTCCCCCCTCCCCTCCCGCTCCTTACGCCTGCCCCCCCCCCCCTCCACCCGCACGCGTGTATGAGTGCGTATCCCATGGTGAGGCTCCCCCCCCCCCCTCCCCCTAGACCCCGTACTTGGCCTGTCCAGCCTTGACGCGCACATTTCTTTCGCCGGCTCGCATCGCAAAGATGAATGCGTTCGGGGCGCCCGGGGGGGGGGGGGGGGGGGCAGAGAGTGGAAGGAGAGACGCTACTCCAAAAAGTGAAGAGCAATCGTAGGAAACTTCACTCCCAGTCCTTGCTCTGGTAAACCAGGTGTGTACAAGTACAGTTAACTCTCGATAAATGCACTGGAAATCCAAGTGTACGAATGTCACTGACTGAATAGTTATTTGCATACTAAAACCTTATGCATGATTTTTGCATCGTTATGCACGATTATATACAGCCATAGTTATGAACAAAATTTTATGCATAACTCTGCACACATTGTACATAATTGTGCTCAAATTTGTGCATAAGGGACCGAGTTATGCATAATTATGCAGAAAAATTTGTGCTTAAAATCCTGCAAAGGCTTATGCACAACAAGGAGTATAAGGGTTTAGTGTGTGCTCATCTACAAGTGAGTGAATGGTTATTTGCTCACCTACAAGTGAGTGAATTTATTTGCTCACCTACAAGTGAGCGACATTCGTACACTTGGATTGTGTCCGCTCTCCCTCCGCGGGAGCGGGCGCGGACACTTATCCTGTGACGGCCGACCGGCGCCCGCCTTGACGAGGGTATGACAGGGGATTATCCGCCCGGGTGAAAGGGGACGGGACGGGACGGTTTTTGAACGTCGAAATTTACTTCATACTTGCAAAGTATTCCGGGAAATAGTGTGCACATGGACCCACTGCTACTTAGCACCCATGAAGGCGCGATTCTGCCGTCGTGCCTTTGAAGGGACGCGATTACCCCCTAAAGGTGCGAATGTTGGCACTTCTCTTTACTTTCCAGAGGCGTTAGTGAAGAATAGCGGCCTTACAAATAAAGGCGAGCCTGCCAGTGTGCGACCCTGTGGAGTTGACTCTCTCACCTGCCACTCCACGTCGGCCACCTCCTGGCGGTCGATGAGGATGCCGTTGAGCGCGACGGCCGTCTGCACGATGAGCGCCAGGATGGGGATGAAGGGCAGGGCGAGCATGTGCAGCAGCTGCAGGCGCCGGTCCTTCTCGTGCACGGGGCTCGACGTCCAGCAGGGGCAGCCGCAGTTCCGCCGGCCCGCCTCCGCGCCCACCGAGGCCACGTCCTCCGAGCTGAGCGAGCGCACCGAGCTGCAGTCCGCCTCCGCCAGCCGGGGGGCCGCCGCCCCCGCCGCCCCCGCCGCCCCCAGAGCGCCCACTGGACTGAGGGCGGGCTTGGAGACGGTGCCGTTGCTGCCGCACAACGTCATGGCGGCCGCTGCGACACACGGACAAGCGGTACCTGTCATGTCAGTCAAGTCGTAAAAATCTTGCCATATCGTGGCCAGTTTCATGTCTACTCTGGAATACCAATTGTGTACATGTATTCATTATTTACTGCATACTTACGGGTATACAGTAAATAATGAATACGGCCATGTATGCAGTAAATAGTGTGAACATGCCAAGGTACACACTATTTGCTGAATACCTTGGCATGTACACACGTAGTTTCTGTGTGATTGCATAACTGTAAGTATGCAGTAAATAATGAATACATGTACACACTTGGTTTTCCAGAGTAGGGGGCACTGAAAGTGTTTATTTGTTATATCATAGAATAATCTGCAGGTTCCGCTGATACCTCTTTTATTGTATTTGATTTATTACGAATTTTGTGCAATAAGCAGACAGAGATAACATGCTTGTTAAAGCTATCCGTACCAATTGATGCGGTATGGGAACGACAGAGGGAAGAGCCGCCTGCAGGATAGGCAACACTGTTGACACCCTGCCGCCGTGCAAAGCTAGTTGCCTACAATGTTTAACCAAGTGTTCAGCTGCTCAACACTTGTGTGTGTGCGGCTTCCAGCCTAGCACATGCAAGTGCGCAATCGGCAATCGTGCAATTTCACGTGGTGAACTCGCCAGTTGTATCCTTTCTAAGTGTTTAACTCAACAGTTGTTCACTTACAAGTGTTCAACAAGGATAGTGTTGCACGGGACGGGACTCTTTCATCACAGCTCTTGTGACGAAATATTCGTAGCAATATTTATCGTCACATGACAATTCGGTTTAACAGTGCTGAACACATGGTTCAACAGTGTTATTGAACACTTGGTTTAACAGTGTACTCCACGGCCCCCACTCAGGAAGGGGTGCATGTGTGTACGGCCCGTCGTAGGGGTAAGGCGGCCGCCTGCGCGCCGCGGCACGCCTCCCAACACGTCCTAGCGCGGCAGAGGAGGAGGAGGAGCAGGAGGAGGAGGAGGAGGAGGAGGAGGAGCAGGAGGAGGAGGAGGAGGAGGAGGAGGAGGAGGAGGAGGAGGAGGAGGAGGAGGGGGAGTAGAAGGGGTCTTCATTAAGACATGGCCCGGCCGTCGCGTCGGCGTGACGCTCTCTGACTAACATGTAATTGTTTCGGAGCGTCCTGTCCTGTTCCTGCCTGAGCCCCGCCCCGCCCCGCCCCGCCCCGCCCCGCCCCGCGCCCCCTGCTCTCCTCCGCAGCCACGATATTCCGAGCTACGCGCGTCTCGCATCTTCGTCCACCGATCGGCAACGACGGAACATTTACAAATACATCCGGTACTTTTTCTGTAATACCACAGAGTACACGTAATGGGTGATTTACCGCTTCTTCCTGATAGAACATGGATTATTCTTCTGATCGAAGGGAAATAGGGAGCGAGAAGCATTCAGTCACGACCCTGATGGCAAGTCGAGAGAACGATTGGCGGCGTCTCGCATTTCCCTCCAAAACGGAACGGCAAAGAAAAACACACAACAACAACAACAACAACAACAACAACAACAACAACAACAACAACAACAACAACAACAACGTCACAGGAGGCGATGTCTTGATGAGGTCACCGTCGGGGTCAGAAGTCGCCAGGGCCTTCAAAAGGCGTTTCGCTGAGGTGAACGGCAGTCTAGTTGACACGTTGTCGACTTTTCGGTCAAGTTCGCCCGATATGATGAATATTCCTCGTCAGACCGGCAGCGATATTGCTCGAAAAAGAAGGAGGGAAAAAATGCTACTTCCACTCCGAAATTCATCAGGGTCTCCCGTCTCCCTTTACACCTTGGTTTTGTTTGATCTAGCTAAGACCCCCCCCCCCCTCTTTTCCCCCAACCCCTCCTCTCCCTCTCCTCTCCCCCAGAGCTCTGCTCCGAGTTGCCATTACTTGGCCGATAAATTCCAATATCGTGGACACGTTGAAGCCGCGCCGTGATCACCCGGGATCGGGAAGGGGAAAGGGGACGGGAGGTACTCGCACGTGAGTGGGGGGCTGAGGGGTGGGGGTGGGAGTGGGGATGGGAGTGGGGGTGGGGGTGGGGGGTGCTCGCTCGTGCACGACAGGCTCTGGATTAGCCCAGAATGTGACACATCTGCCTCTTATGGAATGCACGTGGCGTGGCAAGGCAGGGCGTGGGGTGGCGAGGCGGGGTGAGCTGAGGCGGGGCGAGGTGGGGCGGGTTGAGGCGAGGTGAGGCGGGGCGGGGCGGGGTGGGGCGCGTAAGTGAAGCGGTGGTGCTGCCCGGATTGAACCGGAGCGGGGATGGACATGAAACGGAACGCAGGGGACGAAAGCCCCGGCTCGCCCACCCCCGCCCCGCCCCGCCCCGCCCCGCCCCGGCTCGCCCCAGCCCCCCGCCCTACCCACGCCTTGTCCGCCACGCACCCCTCAGGGCTGCTGGGGCGGGGCGGGGCGGGGCGGGGCGGGGCGGGCGGGGCAGACCGAAATGCCCCGATCCTCCAAGTCGAAGTGTCGCGGATAGGGACCGCCGGATAGGAGAGGGGTGTGGTTGGGCTGGGGTTGGCGTATGTCGTTACCCGCCGCGGAGACAATCATCAACGTTTCGAACCCGCGCCGAGCGTCGGTCCAGTCGGACGCCAGCAGACGAAGAAGGCGAAAAAAAAAAAGACGGAGACATTGGTATACGCAAGGAACTTGCGCGAATCATCTGTTGGCGGAGTGCAGAGTACTCCGGTTGGGGTTGCTGGCAGTAGCAGAACATTCTCTTCCATGGCCATTCCTGACAGAGCCGGTGAACATTTTTTAACCATTGGACTCCGATGGCGGTGGCGCGGCGGCTGGAGACACGCCGCCGCGGCCTGCTGGAGTGAGGAAGGGGAGGGAGGGGCGGAGGGAGAGGGAGAGGGGGGGAGGTCCTGGAGGGACTCCTGGAATCCATGCTGCCGACCGAGGAATCTCGCCTGGCTATTGGGCTGCCAAGGGCTGCTGTCTGCTGTCCCTCTGTGGCTAAGGCAGGGCGCAGCGGGGCGGGGCGGGGCGGCGCGAAGCGGGGCGGGGCGGGGCGGGGCGGGGCGGGGCGGGGCGTGGTGGGGTGGGGTAGGGCGTAGCAGCGCGTCCAGAAGGGCGTTTACTACAGCGGTCGCTGAGGTCTCTCGCATACCGTCCTACATAATCTCCTATACTGTAATACCAATGGTGAACTCCAGTCAAATGCCGTAACTTTGGTCAAATTTATCCGTTTCTCCGCTGGCACGTGCCTTTCCGCAATGGCTTTAAAAAAAATTATCCATCTCAAAATATGGTTTAGATTGGACGATTATGCACACAATGTATCTGTAATGTGTCTGAACACTGTGGAAAATATATCTGTAAGTTTACGACTTTTTTCGTAATTTGTGATTTACAAACGATGTTGTAACTTTACGATCGAAATCGTAAATTTACGAAAGCCGATTTTGCTCGTTTAAGAATCACATGTTGATACCAAGTGTCCTTAAAATTTTGTAATTTTACAATTTGATATCGTAACTTTACGATATTTCTCATGGAAAATTTTCCCGTACCTCTTACAAATATTTCTCACAGTGAAGTTAGGGCAATAGTTCGAAGTTAGGGCATCTGCTGGATATAGTGGTTTTTTGTCCGTTCAAAAAGTCAAACTATGGCTTGCGTCCAGCGTGTAGAAGCTGCGGACGCCGCGATTCAGCCCGGCGCGGCGGCGGTGGCAGCGCCTGCCTGGCGCTATCGGCCGCTAAATCCAGCAAAACGATGACGTCGCTCCCTGTCTACACAATAACGGGGCGTATGAGTTGTGCACACCACGCCCCGCCCCGCCCCCCACCTCACCCGCCCCCCGCCCCGCCCCGCCCCGCCCCGCCCCGCCGACTCGCTGACCAGAGCGGGCCAGGCCAGAGGGCGGGTGCTATGGGGCAGGCGGCGGGGGTAAGTAGGAAAAAGGGAGTGAGGGCCGTCGCGTCGGTCTGTGGGGAGGCGCAGGGGTAGAGGCGTGCGCGCCCCATCCCCGCCCTGCCCTCTGCCCCACCTGGCCGCAGCACGCGCGCCCCGCCCTGCTCGGGGGAGATCATACTGGCCCCCATTCGCGGGATGAAATGCTGTTTCTCCCTCAGTTTGCGGACGCTTGCGGTGCCGGGTCCGTGCAGGGCCAAAGGGCTGGGCCCGACCCGCAGGCCGCTGCGGGCGCAGGGAACTTTTCTAAGTTTTGACTTGAAAATTCAAGTCCCGACCGCGGTGAACCTTCACTATGCACCTCAAAAACTATAGCACAGTCGATGGAGTACCGGGCTGTCAACCGCAAAACCGGAGTTCAATTCCCACTTACATCAATTTTTTGTTTCTCAAGCTCTCTCGCTTCGGTTCGAAATTTAAAAGTGTCGGCTGGAAAAATTGTTCACACACGATATAAAGTATACTTTTTGGGGTGTTTTTAAGCCTGGGGAACAACATATCAAAAGCTCAAAACATATCAGGGTGCTTCGTTAGAGTCAGCCCCATTTGCAGCGGGTGGCCCAACCCCTTCGCCGCTACGCCTCCTTGCCGTTCTCCCGAGCGCGGCGCGCGGGGCGCCGGCCGTACCCTCTCTTCTTATCGTTCCATTTTTCGGGTTTTTCCCCAACTGCACTGCCTCGCCCCGCAGTCCCTCGTGATTGGCACCCCCTCCACCTGACACCCCCCACCCCCTCCTTCCCCACCCCTGCCGCCCAGCCGACCCTCCTCGCCAACCCCCTCACCCTTTGAATCCGATCGCCGGGCCGGGACCATCACCGTAGACGAGGACCGAAGGGGCCTCTCGGGCGCCGAGGACCAAATCTTTTGAGACTCCCCCGGCGCCACCCTGCTGTCAGTCGGCGTCAGAGGCACGGTGGAGGCGGGGTGGGGCGGGGCGGGGTGGGGCGGGGCGGGGCGGGGCGGGGTGAGGTGGGTGAGGAGCCGAGCGAGGCCGGGCCGGGCGGGGCGCGGAGCGAGTAGCTTCAGGACGCGCTGGTGCTGGTCGGATTCACTGCACGTGCAGATGACGTGCCGACTGACCACCCGGTTCATACATCTTAATGTATTTTCCGGGGTGCCGTTGAAACTACAGTCACTTTACCCTGTTCCTGAAGGGACTACGTAATATCCGGATCGCCGCTGTTTTGTACTACAGAGCAGTCTTGTCTGGCAATGTAAAAAATAAAATGCAGGTGACGATATCCCGATGATGATTTTGTTTCCGACACCCTCCCACCCGACTCCCTGTTCACGCCTGTGAGAAATAGTGACATCAACATGACAGTAGATTAAGGCCAGACCAGCGGTTTCGGCAAAAAAGCACCGCCAGCAACAAAAAATTAATTAAAACAGCGGCAAACATATAGAGGGGAGCAAGATCAGCATCGATAGACGCCGAAACCTTATTTACGTGATAATAACTTTGGCCTGTATAGTCGAATGTGCATATCGTGCCACTGCTGCCACTGGGTTTGGGTAAGCTCGGCTCGGGGGCGGGGCCGGGGCGGCGCGGTATCGCACACTGGTCCTGGAATGCTCTGCTAAATGGGATGGGATTGCTGCTGCGCGAGTGTCGTCGCCCCCGCCTGGTGCTGGTGCCCCCCTCCCCCACCCCACCCCGCGGAGGGAATGTGTCAGCGGAGCGGCAAAGCTAGCTGCAATAGTCCAGCCCGAAGTCCAGCCGATTCCGTACAACCCCTCGCCCCGCCCCGTCCCGCCCCGCCCCGCCCCGCCCCGCCCCGCCCCGCCACTCTAGACAATTAATTACGCGGCACCCGCTGGACTGCACTGCACGAGGGCGAGATAGCCAGCCGCGTGGTGGTCGCGCACATCAGCCCGTCGAACGGGGAACGGAGCACGTGAATACATGTGGGAGAGCTCGAATGCCCACGACCGCAAAACTTTAAATGAAACAAAGAGGACGGAACACACTCACTGGGGAATCTACCATCGTTAACTTTGAACAGTTTCGGTACACACAACGTCGCTTTGCACAATGATTGGAAAGGATGAGGCTCTCACACTTACAGTTAGTTGTCCTGGTCGGCTGGTCGGGGTCGGCTGGGCTGGGGCCTCACCTCTCGGCAGGACGGGGCGCAGGCCCGCTGGGCCGGGTGGGTCCTGGGACCGTAGCCGCCCGGTGCGGCGGGCAGGGTGCGGTGCGGGGCGGGCGCTGCAGACGGCCCGGCGCGGTGCCGGTCAGCGCCGTGAGGGCCGTCAGCCTGTTGAGCTTCAGGGGCAGGCTCCCGCGGGGTGGCGGGCCCTCGGCGGGGCGCGGGGCGCGGGGCGAGACGACGGCGAGGGTCTCGAGCAGGACGACACGGGCGACGGCCGGCCGGCAGGGCACCAGGGCGAGCACGCGGCCCGGCCTCTGCGCCTCGCACTTGGAGCAGCACGGTCCGTGAAGGTTCCGCACCACCTGCAGTCTGCAGTCCCGAGCGCGCCTCCGGCTCCGGTGGCAGACTGCGGGAGACCGGCAAAGCGCAGGGCGGGGCGGGGCGGGGCGGGGCGGGGCGGGGCGGGGCGGGGCGGGCGGACGGCGCTGCTCGGAGCGGCGTCCAAAGTATGACTGGATCAACCCCGTCCCCGTCAGCCCTGCGTCGCCACACCGCCCAGCCCCCTCCAGTCCGCTCTGGCCTACCCTCTCCACCCCCGCCCCGCCCCGCCCCGCCCCGCCCCGCCCCGCCCCCGCTCGACCACCACCCCCTATACCCCACGGCACCGTCAGTCTCTTCCTTTGGGCGCCCGGCTGCGCCCCGGCGGCCCCGCCCCGCCCCGGCCCGACTGAATTGGGATCCTTTCCTCATTCTCTCTTCGACTCTCCTTCTCATTCTCCCTGGAATACATCCACGGACGGCAGCAGGGCGGGGCGTAGCGGGGAGGGCAGCGGGCAGCGCGGCCATCGGGATGCAACGCTTTAGACCGGGGCGGTGCAGGCGGCGCTACTGGAGAAATGAAAGACGGCATTTGGAGTTGTGTCCCAGCAAACGGTGAAGCGCGTTAGGAAAGAGAGAGAGAGAGGGGGGAGGGGGGGGATAAGAGAGCCCACACAACGCGCCAAGCAACGTTTCCGTTTCACGCGGATGAAGTGCCTTTCCCCCTCCCCCTGCCCCCTACGACCCCCGCAGAGCTTGTCTGTTCCGCCCTCCTCTCTCAACAGGTTGCGAGCAGCTCTTGTTATGTTAGGCCGGCGCGGCTAGGGGCGTTGGGGGTGGGGGGGGGGTGGGGCGGACTGGTGACGGTATTATGATGATGGCGGGGAGGGGATTGTGGCCCGCGTTGCAATCTCTCTCCAGCCTGCTTTGTCGAGGAGGGCGTCGCCGTGCTGGACGGAGGTCGCTGGGGGCAAATCAGAAGACAGAGAGAAGAGACACTGAACACTGAACCGGGCCAAATCTAAGGCCGAACTCCATTAATCACTTTTAAAAACCAAAGGACAAGCCTGATGAGGACAATTAGCGGAGGCCTTAGCGTTTCACGTGTCTTCGATTTCGGATTACTTTCTATGAAAAACTGAGGGCGCATCCAGTCAGGGCGTCTGATGGTTCCTGCCGCTGCCGATAACTCCCCGTTATCTTAAAAGAATCGAAGAACACGGTCGGACCGGACAAGTGGCTGGCTTTAGCCAGGAGCGTGCGCAGGAGCCTCTGATGGCGAGGGTCACGCCGTGCAAGTTGCGTTGCTACAGGGGGGGCAAGGAGTGCAACCGCCTGCACAGTTCAGGCACCTCAAACACGGCCCCGCTCCGGGGGGGGGGGATGGGCGTGAGAACTTATCAGGAGCGCGGCGCGGCACGACGCGACACGCGCCCCTCACGGGCGTGCCAATAGAGCCCCGTGTCGCCGTGTGTCCTGTGAACAGCATATACGCCACGAGAGATTAGGGCTGCAGCCGCCCCGCCCCGCCCCGCCCCGCCCCGCCCCGCCCTCACCGCCGCCTGGCCGCCATTATCGACGGTATATAAGAGTCCGTCCCGGGGCCGGGCCCGGTCTTGTGCGGGAAAGCGTGGATTTTTCTGCGCGAAAGCTCAGCCCAGTCTCAGAGCACCTCGTCGACAGAATGCGCCCCGCCGCGGCCATCGCCGTGCTCGTCCTGGGCCTGGCCGCCCTCGGCCGCGCCAGCGTGCTGGTCAGCAGTGAGTAGCACTGGGCCCGGCCAGGCCTGCCAGGCACTAGCCGTCCTTGTCGCACTCTCTGTGAGGCATGGATGGTGCCCCAGTCCTCTGAACAGTTTGGCCACAAAGCTAAAATTTTGTCGGTTTTAAATTTGGTCCCCTGAATGAAATGGTTTTGTCGGCGAATGGCGCATGGCGCATCACGGTGACTCTGTACTCTCTCCTCGTCAGGAGCGGGCGTCCGCGCGGCCCCGGCGGCCCCGGCCCACAGCGTGCGCGTCGTCAACGACGAGGCTCTGTTCGACCAGAGTGAGTAGCAGCTCCTCAGCACACCACACACACACACACACACACATGCACATGCCCGCAAACACGAAACCAAATTTGCGACAGTTGTTTAACACGGCCAATTAGACACTGGAAAAAATAGATTTGAAAATTATGTGAAGACGTAGTAGCTGTATCACGGCTGCAGACACACGATGCTTACCGAATAATAATGTCATTATAGACGCCCTCGCCCGAGGTTATTATTTTTAAAGTAACCCTGGTGTAGAACTGAATTTAGATGGAAAAACAAATGCCAATCACTCTAAGTGACCATTTTGGGCTGCATGATTCAGTTCGATACAACATTACGTGTTCACTAGAAGTAACTACTGTACCTAGGTGGAAAGTAAGAAACTAACGGCTCCTTATGGTGGTTTCCTTCACAATCTTGTGGTGCTTTGACGCGCAGGGGAGAAGTACATGCATCCCGGCGGCCCCCACCACAACCTGCAGGACTCTGCCGACGACCACGGCGACAACGTGCGGCCCGCTGGACCCGCTAACGAACAAGGTCTCGGTCTTCATCGCTACAAACGCAGAGAGCTCGGGTAAAGAGCGCCATGGCTGACCGCGAGCCCTCTCCTCTCCCCACAGAGTCTGCATTCTGGAAGGACTTGGCAAAGAACAAGATCGAGAACGAGCTACTGAAGCGAAAGGAGCTCAAGGGCGTGGCGAAGAACGTCATCATCTTCATGGGCGACGGCATGTCCGTGCCCACGCTGGCCGCCGCGCGCGTCTACAAGGGCGGCGAGAACGAGTACCTGAGCTTCGAGCGCTTCCCCGCCGTCGGCCTGTCCAAGGTGCGCTGCGCTGCGCTGCGCCTCCAGGCCGACGAGAGTGCGCCGCGCACTGTTAAAACCGAGGGGGCAACCACTCGTGAAATCCTGTGTACAAACCTGCGGAAATCTCGCTGAAATCCTCAGAAATCTCGATGAAATCCTCGGAAATCTCGATGAAATCCTCGGAAATCTCGATGAAATCCTCAGAAATCTCGATGAAATCCTCAGAAATCTCGATGAAATCCTCGGAAATCTCGATGAAATCCTCGGAAATCTCGATGAAATCCTTGGAAATTTAACTGAGAAATCTCATGAAATCTCATGAAATCTCATGAAATCTCATTGAAATCTCATTGAAATCTTGAGAAATCTCATGAAATCTCAGAGAAATCTTGTGAAATCTTGTGAAATCTCAGAGAAATCTCTCAAAATCTGAGAGAAATCTTGTGCAATCAGTAGAAATCCCGTGTACACTAGGATGGGGAGTGGTTGCCCCCTCGGTTAAAACCTTGCGAAGCAATGCTTCGCAATTGCGAAGAAAATGCTTTGCAATTGCGAAGCATTTGGATGCTTTGTAATACAAAGCATTTGCTTCGCAATTGCGAAGAAAGGGTGGGTGGTTGCTATGCTTACAAACTATTTTGTTTGTAATACAAACAAATCCTTCGCAATTGCGAAGCATCCGATTCCTTTGCAACGATGCTTCGCAAGGTTATAACAGTGCGTTTTTATTATTTTTCAATCGAGTCTAACGATGACGTCTGTGTTGCCCTCCAGACCTACTGCGTGGACTCGCAGGTGGCCGACTCGGCCTGCAGCGCCACCGCGTACCTCTGCGGCGTCAAGGCCAACTTTGCTACCATAGGGATCAACGCCAAAGTGCCCAGGTGAGCGATGCGGCCCGGCGGCGTCCGCGTGGGGCACGAGGCTTACACTGTAAAAGTATGTTGTTCTGAAACGACATTTCACACTAATTCTTCAAACAAAGAACATTGTTTTCAAACGACTTTTCACTATTTTAGTTTTTGACTAAAATCGAACATTAGGATGCCGGCAAGGGCTAGATTCAGATGAAACATCAAATAAAAGTCGAAATATAACAGTATCGCAGCTCTAAGCTTAACCATTCTGCTTAATATTTGAAGGAAAATTTTCACTTTTTAAGAATTGTCGTTACAGAACAGCACATTCTTTGTTTTAGAACGGCGTGCTCTGTTTGAAAAATTAATCAGCCATTCTTCGTTTTTAAACGACCCAAAGTTTTAGAGTGTATATTAATGAGAAGGCTGTGGCGTGGCGCTCGCGGCCAATACAAAACAGACGGGGCGAAAAAAAATATTATCAATGGGGATTAACCGGGATTCGACGCAAATCCGGCGGCGCGGCGCGGAGAGGGTGGCCTGGCACCCGCACAGCGGGGCGGTCTGTGGCCAGCGCGCCGTCTTATCGGAGCATATGGCGAACCTCGAGGGTTTGGGCCGTGGCCTAGCGGTCGCGTCCCCGTCGTGTCCTGGCGCCCGCCCCGCCCCGCCCCGCCCCGCCCCGCCCGGCCCGCCCGGCCGCGGGTCCTTCAGCGCGAGGGTCACGACCACGGCCGGCTATCTCCCTGCGCTGCGCCTGCCGACTGATTCAGAAGATCGCTCCCGTACATCTGTCCTTGTCGCACTCATAGGGTACTGCCATACCCGACATAGGACACCGCCATAGGTGCGACAAGGACGGAGGCACGAGAGCGATCTTCGGAATCAGTCGGCTGGCGTAGAACAAGGCTTTAATACAAGGTAACGGCCGGGCCGCACGCTGCAGCCGTGTGAGTGAAGCTCAGCTAAAGATGCGTCTACCTCGACCTGCGATGCGTTCAATCGGAAATGTTTCATTCATGCCGTTTCCTTGACTAACTTGACCCATCCACGCCCTACCTCTCACGCCTCACGCCAGCTTCCCGCCCGCCTCCCCTGCAGAGCCGAGCGTTTAAACTTAAATTTAAATTTAGCTCAGCGAAAAACAGTTTTGAATCTAATGATAATTGTTTGCGAAAATCTGTTTTGTGGTACAATGTCCTTGTCGCGGTAGCGCGCAGGTAACTCCAATCAGGACCAGGCTTTGGTGGGTGTGCCATTTTGAGTGTTGGAGATAACGAGGAGCCCAAGTCGGCTCGTGAAAGCAATTACTGTACCACTTGGTAGAACACGGGTATCGAAATGCTATGTCATGATACCGACGCCGTCGCCCGGGCTAAGACCATTCGCCATTGAAGTGGACACCAGATTTCCTGGACAGGAACTAAGCCAGTGGCGTGGCGTGGCGTGGCGTGGCGTGGCGTGGCGTGGCGTGGCGTGGCGTGGCGTGGCGTGGCGTGGCGTGGCGCGGCTCGGTCGTGGCGGGCCCGCCGCCGCTAGGCCGCCGTTTAGCGGCCGCGGCTCGTCCTTGGCGCTGGCGCTCCGCTCCCGGGCGGGCCTTGTCCGACCCGACCAGGTTCGACGGGCCGCGCAGCGTTTACCTGACACAGCACGCGGGGCTCATCTGGCGGAAATAGCTTCCTGTGAGGAGTCCTGCGGGAGCGGGGCAGACAGGCGCAGGCACAGGCACGGGCGCGGGCACGGGCACGGGCGCAGGTACAGGCACGGGCATGATAGGCACACGTACAAGCACAGGTACAGGCACGGGTACGACAGGCACAGGTACAGGCACGGGTACGACAGGCACAGGTACAGGCACGGGTACGACAGGCACAGGTACAGGCACGGGTACGACAGGCACAGGTACAGGCACGGGTACGACAGGCACAGGTACAGGCACGGGCATGATAGGCACACGCACAAGCACAGGTACAGGCACGGGTACGACAGGCACAGGCAAATAGATAGACGGACACGGACTCAGGTGTCCCGGCGCGACGTGCCCTGCCCTGCCTATATCGCCGCCTCTCTAGGGATTACACTACTCCGCCGCCCGCGCCCCGCCGCAACGCGCCACTCGGCCTGCAACATTTTAAGCGGCGCCTCGAGCGGCAAACAAATGGCATCAAACCTTGTTCTTGGAAGTTAAGCTATTGTGCTCTTTAAAACTGAATTACGCACCAGAGTGATTCACCACCCTTCGGTAGCGGTAGACTTTACGCCCGTGTGGTCCCTTTTCCCTAACCACTGGTGTCGACTGTCCTCGTCCTATCTGGCCTCATCCACCCCACCCCGCGTCATGCCGGTGGCACACCTCCACGGTGGGGCGGGGCGGGGCGGGGCGGGGCGAGGCGGGTCATCCCGAAAAAGGAAACTGATAAATAGATTCTAAACACCCTCTGGCCGCTCCGGCACGCTCCGCCCTAGCTCTCGGCTTGCACGTCCATCATGACGGGCCCGGGGCGGGCCGGGCTGGTCACGTGATAGTGTGACACGCGGCCTCCAGCCGGGCCGGGCCGGGCCCCGGGCCCCTCCCGCTGCAAGGGGTCGCTGGAGCAGGGCGGGATTGATCGTCAACACTCATCTCATACCTGCCGCCCTCCCCCCCCCCCCTCCCCCGCTGCCCGCACCCTCCGCCCCAGCGCCCCACCTTTAGACGCGCCGCTACAACCCCGTTGCCCGTCCTCAAATGTTTAGAGGGCACCCCCCCCCCTTCCCCTTGCCTCTCCCCTCCGCACTGGAAGGGCAACGGGGACAGTGAACTCGACTTCCCTCCCGGCCCGGCCCGGCCGGCACGCAACAGGTAGAGAGCTTGCTAACTCTTACCGCGTTACTAAAGCCTTCAGCAGTAAGCGGCGAGAACATCAGGTATAGCTGTGACGTATATTCATGCACTGTAAAAATATTAGTAATTTTACTCATGAGTGAGGCGTATTTTCCCGCTCGCCTCCCCCAAAAACATGCCTACTTTTTTGAGAAGTAAAGTTTGTAAAAACTAACCCGCAGCTAGATATGTATCCAATTATTTTTTTTAAACGCGATGTTTGTTGCCTTTATTAGCCAAGAGCCTACTTTTTGACAGTTCCTCGTGAAGCCTCACACAGGCCAGTACGCGTCGTTGGCGGTGTAGTGTCGGCAGTGGGCGGGGTGAACAGCCTGGCGGTACAAATATTTGCGCGTTAAATTCGTTTTAATGGGCCTCTTCTCTTTCCCCCTCCGCTCCGCTCCGCGCAGGGGCAACTGCACGGCTCAGCTGGACGCGGCGACGCACGTGGACTCGGTGCTGTCCTGGGGCATGCAGGCCGGCAAGTGGGCGGGCGTCGTCACCACCACCAGGATCACGCACGCGTCCCCGGCCGGCACCTACGCGCACACGGCCGAGCGCAACTGGGAGGACGACAAGGACAAGATGGAGGACACCAACGGCGTCGGCGTCGAGAACTGCAAGGACATCGCCAAGCAGCTCGTGGAGGACGCGCCCGGCAAGGACTTTAGGGTGAGCCTTGACAGATAGGCCCCTGCCTGCGTATCTGCGAGTCGCGTATATGTGACAGAAAACACAGAAAGACTCTGCCTACTCCAGAAGGCTCGAGGGGGAGGAAGGAGAGCGAAAAGAGTTTACAAACGTACCCACAAAGCAGCCCCGTCCCGTCCCGTCCCATACCGTCCCGTCCCGCTGCGCAAACTCATTTTATTTCGGTCGACCATCAGGTGATCATGGGCGGCGGCCGGAGGGCCTTCATCCCGCCGACGGAGAACCCCGAAGGCAACCGCCAGGACGGCGTGAACCTCGTCAACGCGTGGAAGAACAGCAAGACGGGCTCGGCCCAGTACGTCGAGGACATGGACGGCCTCAAGAAGGTGGATCTCGACAAGACGGACTACCTTTTGGGTGAGCGACGTCCTTTTTGCACTTCTTTTTTCTTTCCTTCGTAGCAGAGCTCCTAACTTTCCTCCCCGATCTGCTCTGCTCCCAGGCCTGTTCGAGTGGAGCCACATGAAGTACCACCTGGACGCGACCGAGACCCAGCCCCGCCTCAAGGACATGGTGGAGTCCGCCATCAAGCTGCTCGCCAGGCAGGACAAGGGCTTCGTGCTCTTCGTGGAGGGCGGTCGCATCGACCACGGCCACCACGACACCCTGGCGCACTAGTAAGAGTCCAAGTGCTGTGTGATCCGTGTGCGGAGCGGAGCGTGGCCTCACTGTCACGAAATTAAACCAAAGGAAAAGGGACCCTCGCGCTCTGCTCTACTGGCTCGGTCGCGGTTTTATGGTTCTCGACGAGGGGGCAACCACTCGTGAAATCCTGTGTACAAACCTGCGGAAATCTCGATGAAATCCTCAGAAATCTCGATGAAATCCTCGGAAATCTCGATGAAATCCTTGGAAATCTCGATGAAATCCTTGGAAATCTAACTGAGAAATCTCATGAAATCTCATTGAAATCTTGTGAAATCTCATGAAATCTCAGAGAAATCTTGTGAAATCTCATGAAATCTCAGAGAAATCTTGTGAAATCTCATGAAATCTCAGAGAAATCTCTCAAAATCTGAGAGAAATCTTGTGGAATCAGTAGAAATCCCGTGTACACTAGGATGGGGAGTGGTTGCCCCCTCGGTTCTCGAGCTGAAAGCATAATAACGCTCGCATCCCCGCAGTGCCCTGGACGAGACCGTCGAGTTCTCGGAGGCGATCCAGACGGCCGCCGACCTGACCAGCGAGGAGGACACGCTCATCGTGGTGACCTCGGACCACGCGCACACCATGAGCCTGGCCGGCTACGCCAAGCGCGGCAACGGCATCTTCCAGTTCGGCGGCCACACGGCCGACCAGCGCCACTACACCACCCTGAGCTACGCCAACGGCAACGGCTTCGATCACACCATCAACAAGGACGGCACGCCGCACGACCCCACCAACGACTCCACCGGTAGGGTGTAGAGCTAATTGTAGCGTACCGCACTCACCCAGAAAAAAATCGAAACTTGCAGCAACCATATTATGGTTGGCCGGGGACAACCATACAAAATATTAGTTGAGGCGACTCTCATATGGTTGAACCAACTACAAAAATAGCAAGCCCAAGCATTTCCGTTGTTGGTGTCACCATGTGAGTATTGGCACAACCATATTTCGTATGGTTGCTACAACCATCTATTTTTCTCGATTTTTCTGGGTGCTATGGTTTGCAGTTGTAGGCCGTAGTGTAGTGCTCTGCAGCTCCATGTGGTTCAGTGTACTGTACTGCACACTGCTCTTCCCTCCCTGCAGAGGACAAGGGGTACATGTTCCCGGCCACGGTGAAGCTCGAGAGTGAGACTCACGGCGGCGACGACGTCGGCATCTTCGCGCGCGGCCCCTGGTCGCACCTGTACTCGGGCGTGCACGAGCAGGCCATGATCCCGCACATCGCGGCGTACGCCGCCAGGATCGGCCAGTTCCAGGACGCCAGTTCCGCCCCCGCCTCCGGCGCCGCCCTGCTGCCCGCCCTGGTCGCCCTGGTCGCCCCGCTGCTCGGCAGGCAGCTGTTCGCGTAGGTCAGGACTCCCTCCCTCCAAGCCTTTGTTTCGTCCTACGCTGGTTAACGGAGGAGGCGTTGGACGTTTTGATACGTTTTTTTAAAAATACAAATACAGAATTGTTACCCTGCGATGCTGCGAACTCAATTGTGTTACATTCTCGCGGGTCCTCATTTGCACAATATTAGTGCGGTTTCCGGGTACCAGCCCGCCGCGACGCGCCGCTGAGTCAGCAGTCTTGCCTGCTGCGCTTGGCACCACGCCGCCGGGCTGGTTCCTGCACGTCATCTCCATCTCCAGGCGTCGCGCTACGGCACGCCCACATAAGTGGGGATTCGTGTGGGTATCAGGTGGTTGGGCGGTGCGATATTCAATCTTCCAGCGAGGTGTGCGCTGGAACCGGCTCGGTCCGGCGCGGCGCGGTGGACCTAGCTCGGGCCGGGCTCTTCTCCCGCCCCGCCCCGCCCCGCCCCGCCCCGCCCCGCCCCGCCCCGCCCCGCCCGCCTCTAGCTCTGCCGGGCCACGCCGTGCCGCGAGGTCGGGTACAAGGCCTGCTGACTACGTCAACGACTGACGTCACGTCAGCCGCATGCAAGCGAGCGTTTCATCGAAAATCTGAAAATGTCATTTCGTCTATGTCGACCTGCAGCAACGGTCAGCGACCGAACACGAGATTCTTTAGACGGGAGCAAAAACACAAAACGAAGAAAAATCTTATCAGAAAGCCACTGAACTGTGGTATGGTAGCTGCAAACCTTACCACGGTGTCTGTTTTTCAGACTGTAGGAGGCCTACCGAACTTAGTTTGTTGGCAGCAGAACGAAGTTATTGTACCCAGGGGCTGAAAAACCCTATCGTCGCTCACCGAGGTGTCGTACGACCCCGTGCGAGTATGCAACCCGCCCGCACACATGCATGCGGTACTGTATAACTACGAAAGTGCGTGGGGTTTTTCAGCCACCTATGGTATTATTTCGTGCACCTCTGCGTATAGTGCACTCGCACATTGACCAGAGGAGGCGCTGTGCCACGCGCCACCACCCCACCCCACCCCACCCACCTCACCCCAGCCGCGCACCGCATATAACCCTGCACTCTGCACGGTTCCCTCGGATTCTCAGATTACGTAGTGATTGAGACTGTTAGGTGGTGTTCAGGGTGGTGGGGTAAAGAAGTGGAGACCCAGGCGGGGAGTGAACAATGCGAGAGAGAGAGAGAGAGAGAGAGAGAGAGAGAGAGAGAGAGAGAGAGAGAGAGAGAGACAGAGAGGGAGAGAGAGAGAGAGAGAGAGAGAGAGAGGGGGGGGGGAGGCTCGTCGTTTGCGTTCGCACGAATCGTCTGTCCGTTCCGTTGCCATTGGTCGCGGTGTACTCCCCGGTCGGGTCGGGTCGGCGGCGCGGCGTACAACTACACATACGGCAGCGTCAGACGCTTCACAGACCCGGAGCCCGCCGCCGCGCCAGCTCGTCCCGTCCCGTCCTCTCCGCTCTGATCAGCGCCATGTACTCCGCCATGCCCCTGCTCGCGGCCGTGCTCGCCTGCTCGCTGCTGTTCGCGGCTGCCGCCCCCGCCCCCGCGCCGGCCGATGATGCCGCGGCCGCCACCACCATGGCGCCGCCGCCCGGCCCGCCCGGCCCGCCCGGCCCGCCCGGCCCGCTGGCCCAGGCCGTCGAGACCCTGATCAAGGAGGGTCCCGAGCGCGTCAAGAAGATCGGCGAGGATTTGCGCGCCGAGGCGGCGAAGATCCGCGGCCGCCTCCAGGAAGACTTCGCGAAGCTCGTTCCTACCCCGACCAAGGTGCGTACCCCTCAGCAGTGCTGTGCAGTGCGGTGCGGCCGGCCGGCCGGCCGGCCTCCACGGCTCGACCCCGTCCGGTCCGGTTGCGCAGTGCCCCGCCGGCCCCGCCCCGGCGCTCACATAACCCCCCGCATGGCTGCCGCCCTCCCTCGCCCCGCCCTACCCCGCCTCACCCTACCCCGCCCCACCCTACCCCGCCCCCGCCCCGGCTGGGTCAAAACGTCATATTGTGGCGATAAACCGGCCGGTCGCCTTTTGTCTCCCCGCCCTGTCTGCCCCTGGCCCGGCCGGTCCGGTCCGGACGCTGTCAAAGGCGATCATTCTGCTCGGCTGATAATATGATCGGGACCGGCGGGTGGGGGGCGGTCCCGTTCTGGCCCGGGCTGGGGACGGAAGCAGCGCGTGGGTGACAACTTTCGTAGCGGATCAACGCCGATCAGCATGGCGGCGTGCATGGTGGTGTCTGCCTACCGCGTGGTGGGACTCGATGCATGTTGGCTAGAGAGTTTGACGATTTCATCCTGCGCATGGACATACCTTACAGTCCCACCGCCGCGCCGTCACAGAGCGCATGAGAGTGGGAGAGTGGGCTCTGGTCTATTATAAGTGAAGTGAAGGGTTCGGGCGCGGGGCGGGCCGGGCCGGGGCGCTGCAGCATGGAAGCTCCAGCTCCACGAAAGTAACCACCGACCCCAAAAATTGCATGTGTCGCGCTGGGATGGGCGTTCGTTCAGGTTCTCTCGTGACCCCGGTCACTCCTCAATGTGACTGCATGACTGACTGCATGACGCGCATGCCCCACCACACTAACCCCGGCGCGGTCCGGCGCGGTCCGGCCCGTGATCCGAGGGGAAAACGACTGTGAGATCTCGTGAACGTACAGTTACTCCGGATTACTGCAACTTGATTACCTTCCGATTACCCTGCGTGGTTTAACCCAGACTTACCCCTGGCCTGGGTTACCCTATGGACTAACACCGGACTAACACTGGATTACCCTTGGCATTACCCTCGGACTACCCGAGTTACCCCAGAATTACACAGGCCGTGTCCAGCGGATTACCTCCAGTCGTTTCCCCCTCGCGACTTGACACCCGTGTGTTGCCCCGCACAGGCCCCCCTCCTGCACAAGCTCCTGCACCACAAGACCGCCGCCAGCACGGCCTCCACGACCAGCACGCCCCCGACCTCGTCCTCCAGCCCGACAGCGTGGCCCCGGCCCCAGCCCCAGGACTCTGACGGCCCTGGCCTCGGCCCCACCACCCTCTCCCCGACCACCACCACGCCCGAGACCAGAACGCTGATTGGAGTCCCACTGCGCTGCGGCCCCGGGGAGGTGGCCAGCAAGGGCAAGTGCCGGGAGTATCTGTGAGCACCGCCCTGCCCTTTCCGACCGGGCGCGGCCCGGGCCACAGTAAGCGACAGGACGACGGACGCCCCCCCTACGGGAACCTCAGGGCGCCGCCGGAGCGCCGGTGCATCCCGAAGGTTTACCTGGAAATGCACTCACGCAGACGATAAAACAAAATTCCCGGATGCGCCTGAAAGACTAGTGATGAAGTGGTTCTTTTCCCATTCGGGCGATGGACGCAGAAGAATAAGTGCGACTGCTATAAAAGTAGAAGTTTTGGTCAGTCAACTGCTATGTGGTGCATTATTAATAAAGTTGATATTTTTGTTTAAAAAAACGAACTGTTTTGATGTCTTAAAAAGCCTTCCGAATTGAACCCAAAATAATCAGCCCGAACCACAAAAAAGTTACGTGACATCCACAATTTCCCGGAACTCATGCAAAGTGTAGTGGTAGTGTGACGTATTGAAAGATGGACGTGAACCAAAAGACACAGACACTGACCCTGCCTAAGGGGTTATCTGCTGTGTGATTGTCAACAGACACAGACTCAACGCGTTTCTCTCAGAGAGTAGCCTCAATATAAAAATAATTTGGAGAAAACAAATGTAGAATCAAATTAACGAAGATCAGTGTGATAGGCAAAAAGAGGGGGGGGGGGGGGTGCGTGCGTGTGTGTTTGTGTGGGACGCGGTTGGGCGAGTCGCGTCGCGTCCCACACGGCATCTAGACGGTTTGCGACGGTTGTCAGTCCTCGACGAGCGCGAGGCCCGGCCCAAGGCCGGCCCGCCCCGCCCCGCCCCGCCCGGCCCGGCCCGGCCGCGGCCAGCCCGCCCAGAGCCCCAGCCGTGGCCCTGGCCACCCCGCCAGTGTCCCGCCTGTAGGCCCGCCGCCCGCCCGCAGGCCCCCCGCCATGTAAATCGCTCCGCGAGGACGACATGCGCGTGTCCAAGACCCTCCCGGCCCCGGCCCCGGCCCCGGCCTCGGCCACGCTCCGGACCGCCGCGCGCGCCCTGCTGCTGCTCCTCCTCGTGCTGCTCTCCTTGGCCTCCGTGCAGAGCGCGGCCACCAACAAGCACCCGCCGTCCCGGACCACCTCGCCGCCGCCGCCGGTGTCGGAGCGCACCGTCGCGCACTCCGACGGCAAGATGGTGGTGTACCACAAGCCGAGGCCCGCGCCGCCCAAGGTCGACCCCACCCTGATCCAGGCGCCGCGGAGGTTCGTCCCGCACCGCGTCGGCCCCGCCTGCGAGGAGGGCACCACCGCCGACCACAAGGGCAAGTGCAGGGAGTACTGGTGACCCCTGGGCCGGCGGCGGCGCGGGGCGGCGCGGGGCTGCTGGAGCCGCGGCGCGGCCCGGAGCTTGGGCCAGACCGGTGAGTCGAGTCGAGTCGAGTCGAGTGTGGGGTTGTAGCGCGCCCCGGCCCGAGTGACTGACGAAATCAGAGTTCGTCGAGTCTCGTTTCTGTGGCGCAGAGATAGTCGACACGCCCGGACCTCGTGGAGATGAGCTCTGGTGGAGCGGAGCACGCGCGCTTGTGAGCGGGAAGAGAAAGATAGGATAGCGGGAGAGGGGGGAGCACGACCCCCAAGTCGGTACGGTCACGTAGGGGCGACTTAGCCTCGCGACCAGGCCCCTGCTGAGCTGAGCTGTGCTGCGCCATGTTCCGCCCACACGCGCCGGGCCGGGCGGGGCCCAGGGGAGAGATCACTCACTTAATGAATCGAATTGAATTCGACTCGAGAGAGCGAGCGAGAGAGAGAGAGAGAGAGAGAGAGAGAGAGAGAGAGAGAGAGAGAGAGAGAGAGAGAGAGAGAGAGAGAGAGAGAGAGAGAGAGAGAGAGAGACAGCGAGAGAGCGGGCACGCTCGTGCCCGACCACGACCACCCGTGCCATCCAGTCTGCAGAGCCTGCAGCAGTAGCAGCCCCGCCCCGCCCCGTCCCACCCCGACAAGCCGCACCACAGCGTACATCCGTCTTTACGTAATCTGAATTTTCGGCCTGTCCGCGGTTCGAGATCAAGATACGACAGTTGAGCTGGCGACGGCGCCGGTTCGCTTTTCATGCAATATGGCATGACAGATTGCGCCCCCAGCGCACGTGTTCGTCCCGCTCTCCTCGCCCGCATACCTCACCCCTGCCTACTGCTCCCCGCCCCGCCCCGCCCCGCCCCGCCCGCCCCGCCCCGCCCCGCCCCGCCCCGCCCCGCCCCGCCCCGCCCTGTCCCCAGCCATCCCCTTTCCGACCCCCGATCTCTTCCGCACCAGCGCCGTGCAAGGTAAACAAAGCGAGGCCCCGCCCCGCCCCACCCCACCCCGCCCCGCCCCGCCCCTCTCTCCTCTTTCCTTCTGCCTCCTCCGTCCGTTCTCCCTGTCGGCATAGCTCTCCGCGTTTTCTTTCTTCTCGTTCAGTTTTCTGGTGAAGGGGTGCAAGAGGGGGCAGCGGATCGGACGTGAGGCGAGGGGGAGGATTCCGGAGGACAGGAGGAGGGGGAGGGGGGAGAGGAGGGCCGGGCCGCGCCGGGGTGGGGTGGGGCTCCTTCCCCTCGCCATCCCTCTCTCTCTCTGACAGCGCAGAGCCGGCCCGGTGTGCAACCTCTACCCCCGCCGCTCGCCAAACAGACTTGGCTTGGACCTCGTCATACTCGCCATGCTCACCAGCGTCGCTGAGACGCTAGTCAATGCGACACGACGGCGTCGAGGACTTTGGGGTTTTTGTGATTGCACAATTCACTTCATAAAACGCTGAGTGGCCGTCGTGGAGACCAAGAGGCTCGTCTACAATAGAGGTCGTGGTCGTCGGCGCAGTCGTAGGAGAACTCTTCCCGCTCTTCCTGGCCGTGGCGTGCAGGTCAGACCCACGCGTAGAGGTTATGGCTCAGCTACGACGGGAAAGAGGTCTCCTACGACTGCCGGGGACCACGACCTCCACAGTACAGTACAGCCTTAAAAGTTCCGTGCTTGTAGCTGTGAGCCATGCATACTGTCCCTCCCGCACGAGTGTATGCGGGTTGCCTATCCGCTCGTGCCGCAAGGGGCGCGGCCAGCGCTGCGGGGGGAGGGAAGAGGGGCAGAGTCAGGGCATCTCTGAGGAGTGAGAGCGGGGAGGGGGAAATGAGGTGCTGGTGTGTGATCGCGGGCAGGGCGCAAGCGGCCCCGGCCCCACCGCGCCTCCTGGCCCCACCCCACCCCACCCCGCCACGCCCCGCCCCGCCCTGTTCCATGACAAACAGCGCACCCTCACCCTCGCCTCGGCTCTCCCCTTGGCATGGCAGGCCGTCCGCCGCCCAGCCCAGCCGCTAGCCGCCCGCAGTCGTGCCACTTCACCCATTCATGAGCCGTGTCTGTTCTGTTCTGCCATAAGAGGAATGGGGACGGGGAGGGTTCGAAGTGTTCAAGAAATAAACCCCCTACACCTCCCCACGGGCTGCAGAGTGGCAGCCAACGGCTCTCTAGTGACCCGAGCTTCACTCAGTGAATTAAGAGCGACTTGCGCCCAGGCGGGCTCGGGCTCCGCGTCCCGCGCGGCTGCTGGTCGTTTACCCCGCCACTACCCCAGTACCGCCCGGCCCGGCCCGGCCCGGCACGTGGATCGCCCCGCCGCGCCCCGCTCCCGTGTGGCGGGCCGGGCCGGGCCGGGCCGGGCCGGGCGCCAGGCGACCTCCCTGGCGGTGGGGGTTGTCGCCCCCGCCCAGCCCCGCCCGGCCCCGCCCGGCCCCGCCCGGCCCGGCCCGCCCGGCCAGCAGTAGCTTTACGCCCCCGGAGCGTCGCGACGGCCATCAAGCGTTGCGTTACGCCCCACGCGCACGACGCCCAACGCTGCGCCCTGGACGGGCGGTGCGGACGGGACGGCGGCGGCGCCCGGGCGGGCCCGGGTAGTTAACACAACACGCCCGGGGGACAGGCCCGCCCCGCCCCGCCCCGCCCCGCCTGTTAGCCAGAGCAAACGGCCGTGCAAGACACCGCCTCATTGCTGGGCCGGGCCGGGCCGGGCAGGGCCACGGTCTCATGGGCTGGCGTGGTGGCGTCTGTTGACCCCACCCCTCCGCACGGCGCACCCCGGCCCCGCCCCGCCCCGCCCCGCCCCGCCCCGCCCCGCCCCGCCCCGCCCCGGCCCGGCCCGCTCCGGCCCGGCCCTGCTAGCGCCACGCCACCCCAGGTCTTCTTGCCTCGTGGCCCGGTCCATGCCCCGGCCCCACCCCGCCCCACCCTGCGCCATCTCCTCGAGGCCGGAAACTTCTCGCATCCCTCAATCACCATGGTCTCATCTGTCTCGCTGCCGCGCCCCGCCCCGCCCCGCCTCGCCCCGCCCCGCCCCG